>JAWNPJ010000054.1:0-428162 GCA_035047585.1 Drosophila monieri
GAAGAATATTTAGGATCCTTTGATGAGGATCGACGGGGATTAGTTCCCTGAATCACAAATGGATCTCCTTTTTTGGATCGGATGCGAAATAGCCGAGATATTCGCCAAAAACTGGAAGAAAAGCGTAGGTTGCGGGATTCCGCACTTTTCCAAGGGGTACCATCATGATTTTGGCCGAAAAAAGGGCCTTCCATGGAGCTTTGCACTTTTTCAATGGGGATCCACCAGAAATCTTACAAAAAGTGAAAAAACAATTTTTCCCAGATTTTGATGCAGGTTGGTGGAGAATTGAAATACAAATCTTTTAAGGTATTCCGCTCGAGAATCGGAAAAAAACTGGCAAAGCTATAGCCTTCGTAGCGGTTCATAAAGGACCTCCATGAATTTTTCCACACATTTAAAGGGATCCCCCAGAAAATATTTCAAAAAAGTGAAAAAAACATTTTTTGCCCAGATATTGATGCAGATTGATAGAGAATTGATCTATAAATTTTTTAAGGTATAACGTAGAAGCGATCTATGAATCGTTTCAGGTGTTCTGATCAAGGATCGGCTTACAGTTGGCAGATAATATAAGCATCGCTGAGGATCGTATTCTCTTTTCCATGTATTTTTCAAAAGTTTTAAATGGTAAAAAGTTTCCTTTTAGTTCATAATACTTTATAAATTCCGATTTATTTGTTAGTCTTGTAAAATTCATGGCGAACAAATACCAGTGAAAAATCGTTATTCTCAGCTCAAGAAATAAAAATTAATTTTTCGCTTTTCTCACACATTTCTCCCGTTATTAAACTATGGAAAATAGGAAAAAAGAAAATGAAGGCGAGTGCCGTGGCGAATGTCAGGATAGCAAGAATTCTGGTCTAGGACGACCAGGACTTCGGGGGGCGAGAGTGATGGGCGTGGCAGCAACACCCCGACATCAGCGTGAAACTACATGGCTGGCTGGGCATGAAAATGGCCAGGGGGCCTCCATCCCACAATAGTGGGTGACGGGATGGGGGTGGGGCAGTAGCACCATGTGTTGAAATGCAAACTTGATTTTTTCCATACCATCCTTCGTGGCTTCTGTTTTTCTGGTCTCCCTCGCCGGTCCGCTGACAAGCTCTGCTCATTAAATTTTATTTTATAATTACACACACCAGCAAACACACACACTGCCATACTCACGCACATTAGCACACACACAAATCTGTACATATTTGTATGTGGGTGTGTTCATGGTCCTCGTTTAGGAGTTAGGCTTTAATGTTTTCGGGCAACGCGTAATTGGGTCCCGGATAGCGCAGAATTTTTTAAGGAAACTGTTTTTTATCAGGGCCTTTTTTGAAAGAAAAACATAAATTACAAAGGTTGTAGCAATTATATTTTAAAGATTTATAATTAAATAAAATATTAATATAAGAAGATATTAGAATAATAGTATTCGTTTTTTTAAGGCAATACCATTTTTTAAAAGAATATTTAAATCTCTTCTCCAGGAATCTCTTATCCAGACTTTTATTCTAACTTTTTAAGAAATCAGAAATAATATTATGTAATCTCTTAAAAATATTATAGTCCATAAAACTATATACAAATTGTGTAACTATTTTTTTCTCGTCCTGTGAACTAAGACCATAACGTAGGCACGAATTAGAAAGCCAACAAAAACAATTGGCCAAAATGTTGGGCCGCCAACAACACAAGTATCGGGCTATCAGGGCTATAACTGCGACGGAAATGGGAAATGGGGGAAAAGCCGTAAAGTGCCGGGGTTCGAAGGGGGAGGAGGAGGCCTGGAGGTCAGACTCGGTTCGGTTGGGCAGACGGTGATTAAACTAAAGTGTTCGAAAGTTAATTGGCGCAACAACAACAGCAACAATTATACTTAGCCACTATTATGCCTCACGCCTGACTGAACGCGCTTTTCCACAATTGGGCGGGGAAAATGGAGGAAAATCGCGGTACTATAAGTAGTGGATGAGTGGAGGACTTGTGGGCGATGGGTGGTGGATGGTGGATGGTGAGTAGGAGTGGAGTGCCACCAATTCGATACGATGCGATACGGAACGAAACTGAAGGCACTTAAACCAAATGACCAACGCGTACAATGGGGAGTTAAACGACTAAAAGTCAGTGAAATCGAAGTACAGGCTAAGAGGTTTCCACCTCTTTAAATGGGAAAAGTTGTCCCATAAATGACAGATAATGGCAACCGAAAGTAAAAATCAAATAAAGTCTAGACAAGTTGTTAACAACCACATTTCAATTATGGGATTTTTTTACTCTTACTCCAAAAGTCTATTTTAAGAAGAGGTATTATTATTGAAACTAGTTTCGTGCCAAAATTTGTTCCTAAACCACTGTGCCTTGGTAATTTCTAGGCCCTGGTCCCCCAGTAAACATATATTGCCTTTTTTCTTTGTACCACAAAATGGCATTATTTAAAAATGTCGATGGGTCACGCTGAACTCGTCAACGTCCTTCCCTGCTACAAACTGTTCTTTTTATAGTTTCTATTTTTTTTTTTTCGTTTTTGCGATTACTGTTCAGGCTGCCGTCATTGTGTAATTGAAAACGGTTATTGACAAGTTAATGGGGCAGTGTAACAACCAAGAGGGGAGTCTAAACTAGCTACTGTAATTGCCTATTTGTATGCTAACCCAATTGAACCAAAAAAAAAATAGATTTTCATTGGGTGAATAAATTTGGGATAATGGGTTATATGAAGCTTCAAATTGGCAGTACATGTTTCTACAGTCTTTAAGCTACTTATTTGGGGTTTCTAGTAAAACCATCCAATGTATTACTAACCAACTACCAACCTACTCTTTCCAGACTACCCTCGAGTGGAAGTTGGCCCCCAGAATCCCCTCCGCATAGAACGCGATCACGTGGCCAAATTGGAGTGCCGGGTGGATGCCAAGCCCATGGTCAGCAATGTGAGATGGTCGAGGAATGGACAGTATGTGAGTGCCACGCCCACTCACACCATCTACAGGGTAAATCGTCACCATGCCGGAAAGTACACCTGCAGCGCTGACAATGGCCTGGGGAAGACGGGCGAAAAGGATATAGTTCTCGATGTCCTGTATCCGCCGGTGGTGGTCATCGAATCGAAAACCCACGAAGCCGAGGAGGGGGAAACTGTCTTGATTCGCTGCAATGTTACCGCCAATCCATCGCCCATTAACATTGAATGGCTGAAGGAGGGCGCCCCCGATTTCCGACACAACGGCGAGCTGTTGACCTTGGGATCTGTGAGGGCAGAGCATGCCGGGAACTACATCTGCCGATCTGTGAACATCATGCAGCCTTTTAACTCGAAGAGGGTCGAGGGTGTGGGTAACTCCACGGTGGCTCTGCTGGTTCGCCATCGTCCTGGCCAGGCCTATATAACGCCCAACAAGCCAGTGGTTCATGTGGGCAATGGCGTGACCCTGACCTGTTCCGCCAATCCTCCCGGGTGGCCAGTGCCGCAGTATAGGTGGTTCCGCGACATTGACGGCGATATCGGAAACACTCAGAAGATCCTGGCCCAGGGTCCCCAGTACTCCATTCCGAAGGCCCATTTGGGCAGCGAGGGAAAGTACCACTGCCATGCCGTTAACGAGCTGGGAATCGGCAAGATAGCCACCATTATTTTGGAGGTGCACCAGCCACCGCAGTTCCTGGCCAAGCTGCAACAGCACATGACCCGCCGGGTGGGCGATGTGGACTATGCCGTGACCTGCAGTGCCAAAGGGAAGCCCACTCCCCAGATTCGATGGATCAAGGATGGCACGGAGATCCTGGCCACCAGGAAAATGTTCGACATCCGCACCACCCCCACAGATGCCGGTGGTGGTGTCGTAGCGGTCCAGAGCATTCTGCGGTTCAGGGGCAAGGCCCGACCCAACGGGAACCAGTTGCTGCCCAACGACAGGGGCCTCTACACCTGCCTCTATGAGAACGACGTCAACTCGGCCAACTCCTCCATGCATCTGAGGATCGAACACGAACCCATAATCATCCACCAGTATAATAAGGTGGCCTATGACTTGAGGGAATCCGCCGAAGTGGTCTGCCGCGTCCAGGCCTATCCGAAACCGGAGTTCCAGTGGCAATACGGCAACAATCCCTCACCCCTGACAATGTCTTCCGATGGCCATTACGAGATCAGCACCAGGATGGAGAACAATGACATTTACACCTCGATTTTGCGAATAGCCCACCTGCAGCATTCCGATTATGGGGAATATATCTGCCGAGCCGTGAATCCATTGGACAGCATCCGGGCACCCATCAGATTGCAGCCCAAGGGCTCGCCGGAAAAACCGACAAACCTGAAGATCCTGGAAGTGGGTCACAACTATGCCGTCCTGAACTGGATACCAGGCTTCAATGGGGGCTTCTTGAACACCAAATACTTGGTCAGCTACCGGAGAGTGGCCACCCCGAGGGAACAGAGCCTGTCCGATTGCTCGGGCCATGGCTACATCCCCAGCTACCAGATCAGCAGCTCGTCCAGCGGCAACTCCAATCACGAATGGATCGAGTTCAACTGCTTCAAAGAGAATCCCTGCAAGCTGGCACCTCTGGACCAGCACCAGAGCTACATGTTCAAGGTCTACGCCCTGAATTCTAAGGGAACCTCGGCTTACTCCAACGAGGTGGTGGCCACCACGAAAGTCAGTAAAATTCCACCGCCCCTGCACGTCAGCTACGATCCCAACTCCCATGTCCTGGGCATCAATGTGGCAGCCACTTGCTTGTCCCTGATTGCCGTGGTCGAGTCGCTAGTAACGCGTGACGCAACTGTACCCATGTGGGAGATTGTGGAGACCCTGACGTTGCTGCCATCGGGAAGCGAGACCACATTCAAGGAGGCCGTCATCAATCACATGTCCCGGCCGGCTCATTACACAACCGCCACATCGGGCAGGAGTGTGGGCATGGGTGGTGTGACAGGAGGCGTGGCAGGTGGCTCCCATCACGGCGAGGATCGAACAATGGCGCTGGCGGAAACAGCAGGACCAGGTCCCGTGGTGAGAGTTAAACTATGTCTGCGATCGAATCACGAACACTGCGGAGCCTACGCAAATGCAGAAAGTAAGTAATATTTTTTAAATATTTTATAAATTAAATAAATATAATTATTTAAAAAAATAAGATTTAAATCAATAAATTACAGACTTTCCTCATGTTATCCTCATTATAACCTTTTGTCTTAATCCTTCCAGTTGGCAAGGCCTACATGCCGCACAACTCCTCCATGACGACCTCCGCCCTGGTGGCCATCATCATCGCCTCGATATCCTTCTGCATCTTTCTGGCACTCCTGTACGCCTTCTGTCGCTGTCGCAGGACACATGCTGCCAAAAAGGAGGCGGCCGGGGGGACAGGCACTGCCACGAACACCACGACTCCCGGTGCCGCCGGAGGCAAGGAGTACGACCTTGATTTGGACGCCAGCCGGAGACCCTCGCTGACCCAGACTTCGGTGGGTGACCCGCAACAGCAGTCCCAGCAGCAGCCACCGCCCCCACCACCCTACTACCCCACCGGCAGCCTGGACTCCAAGGAGACCGGGGGTGGCTGTGGCATGGAGCTCACCCTCACCGCCCTCCACGATCCCGACGAACAGCTGAATATGCAACAGCAGCAGCACCACAGCAACCACGGCCAGTACCAACAACCCAAAGCCATTCTGGGAATTTACAGTGGTGCCGGGGCAGGATCTGGGGCAGGCACTGGGTCGGGAGGCGGTGTCAGCGGCGGTGGTGGCGGGGCACACTCAAACGGCTATGGCTATCATGTGACAAGTGCCATCGGCGTGGACGGCGACAGCTATCAAGTGCTGCCCTCCGCCGCCAGCTCAGCAGCAGGATCCCACGGAATAGGACACGGACATGGACATGGACACGGCATCGGAACCGGAGCCGGAGAGTGTAAGTACAGTCACAGAGAGATATATTTATTTGATCCTGGAAGTTAATTCATAAAAGGACAGAATGAAAAAACTATTATTTTTAATTCAAGAACGAACAAAGTTTCAAGAAAACATTTTTTTTTTTTGTAAATAAATTTCACTAAAAACGAAATGAATCCAAACCAGAATGCGTTTGAGTTTCATGAGTTTCAAAACTGAATTAGTTTACTTATAATTTCATAAAAAGAAACTCCTTTTTCCGCCAAGTGTAAGTTAGGGTGAACCGATTCCGTGCCACCCAGGCGACAACTTATGAAGAGACGTGGCTCTGTGGCTTTGCGTCAGTGATGAGGGACTGGGTGGTACGGGGCGGTGGCTTTGTGGTTTCAAGAGGGGATGGGCGGGAGGCGAACGTGGGGGGCGTGGTGTGTGTGTGTCTTGATTAAGCGACACATTTTTCGGCGCAGATTTATGGCGGCCATTTCGATGGTGAGTCCTTGTCTCCCCCGGATCCGGAATCCGGATTCCCGGATGCCCGTGCTGGACTTTTTGGCCGTAATTGCATTTCATGTCAATCTAGAACGGCACCACCGTTCTCCACTTACCAAGCTACTCATGCAAATGCAGCGTGTTCCCTGTCCTGTCCGCCACCCACTCACCCCCCACATCACTCTGCAGATTTTCACACAGATTTTCCCACCAATTTTCCATGGTGTTTTGGTGTCCGACCGTAAGCAGCTCGCCTTGGCAACCGAAATGACACCAATCGGCAACGGAAACGGAAATGGGAGCGGCTGAAAACTTGCCATCGTAATGCCAATTAATGAGAATTAAAGCGTTATCCTTCGGTAGCCTTTGGCCAAGACTTCTACCACTTTGACCGATTTTAATTGGTTGCCATTCGAGCCGTAATTGGTTTTATTTTGTCACATTTCTTTGGAAAACTATAAATCTGAGACAATTTTTATTTCATTATGGACTAAATGATAAATCAATATATATATTTAATATTTAAAAATATATACTAATCCGATACAGACTCTAATCCGATTTGGCCAAGAAGCCCAACCCAAACCTTAATGTTTCTTTCCATTCCGAGTTAAGTTTCCGAGGATTTTTTAACTTTAGATCGAGATCAAATAAAAAATATGATAAACTTTGCGAGGAATAATTTTTTGAAATAAATTTTAAATATTTAAACTGGCTGTAAATGCATAGTTGCACAATCTAGCTCATTTTTGTGAAGTGCTGCAACCAAGAATGCATTTTAATTGTGGGTTTCCGTGGGCTTTGTTGCCTTTTCTTTTGCGTCTCTTTGGCAAGCGTCAACTTAATTACTATTTCTCTGCCCCCGCACTACCACTACCACCCACACACTCATACTCACACATACTTGTACGCCGGACACTCCTACACACATCGTTGGTGGTTGCAACCAAAGCAGGACCACTTGAGGCGACACCAGCAACATGCAACATCGGCGGAACTGGCAGTGGCAGTAGCAACATTAACCCAAAGCAGCAACTTATAGCACGCGCCAATTTAACGAACCAACCCACCATTTCCGGCACCACCAACAACAAAATCTTTAGCAGCAACAACAACAACGGCAACAGCAACCACTCCACCAACAACAACAACAGCTCCAGCTCCACAACCACCTTGCAACGCATTCATCTGGCAAATAGAGAAAGAGAGAGGGTGACCGCAGCCACAGCGGGCACCACCACAGCTTTGGCAACCACCATCACAACAACTTCCCGCAACGCCAAAGCCGCAACAACAACAACAACACTAGCCATTACAGGTAACTCCAGCTAGAAGTGACAAAACAGAAAACTGAAAACAAAAAGGAGCATCTTTCAGTTTCGCACCACCACACGCAAGCAAATAAGCAAAATGTTGCACCCACACACCCTCGACACTCAAAATGTTGCACCACACAAAATGTTTTCTACTCGCACTTGCTGTTCGTGCTTGCCACAAATTGTTGTTGCACTCCGAAATGGATATAATTAAAATAAAATTAAGCGGATTATGGGGAAGGGTGGCGTTTTCAAACGGATTTTATTTTATTTTCTGACAAGAAACACAAACTAAAATCCAAACAAAAATATCTATATGTTGAAATTGTTTGATTTAGAAAATTTATATTTGATTAAGGGAGATATAATCCTGTCCGAGAAGGACACTAGAAAAAACTGGGACATTTTCAAATATTTTAAACGGAAGACTGGAAGTAACAGATGATTGAAAAAATAGTTAGTGTCTCTAAAACAAAGCTTAAACTTGTTTGGTTTATTAAATGAGATAATAATTTTTTTTTATTGATAAATTGATTAAATGATAAATTTCTGTACCTTTCCGTTATGTGTCCGACTGACACGACACTTTCGGGTTTTTACAGCCTTAACAACCGATTTAAATTTCAACAAGTCTGACACAGAAAATTCCCTCGACAAAATCCATGATCTAAATTCAGACACTCTTGGCTATTCATTCAGCTGATTCCTCTCTACACAAAATCGCAGAAAATCAACTAAAAATCGTATTTTTCGTTTCAATTGTTGCCAAACGTTGTCGGAATGTATTCGCTGTTGCCGTTGATAGCCCGTAGACAAAAGCCGCGATTGCGGGGCAGTATTCAATGGTGGGTCCAGTCGAGTCAGACTTTCTTCAAAATGAGCTTCAAGTCGCCCCAGCCCAAGGCCACCAAGGGCACGATCAAGGAGCTGTCCAAGAAGCAGGCTCCCGTCCAGTCGCAGCCCCAGTCGCATGCCTCTCAGTCTCAGTCCCACACACACTCGCATTCCGCGGTCTCCCAGCCGTCATCGTCATCTTCCCCACAGACCGTGCCCCAGAAGGTTATGCCTCAGAAGATTATGCCACAGAAGGTAATACCGAAGCAGAACATGCCACAGCAGATTATGCCGAAGCCGAACATGCCACAGCAGGTTATGCCACAGCAGAATGTGCCACAGCAGGCCAAGCCACAGCATATCTGGCCACAGCAGATCCCGCCACAGCCGCTCATGCCGCAGCAAGTCATGCCACAGCCACTCGATCAGCCACCAAAAGCAGTGCCAGAGATCAAGATGAACCCCATGGGCACCATCAACTCGGGAGTAGGGACCAAAATTCAACATCCTTCCACCATAACACCCACGCCAATGCCATCAATACCCAACATCGCCGATCAGCGGGCCAAGTGGATGGCGAAAGTCTCACCGGAAATGCAGAAGAAAGCCAAGCTGGCGGCCGCCAAGGGCAGTACCCCGGCGAGTCCTGCGAAAATGACAAATCAAAACCATCCGAACACCGGTTTTGGTGAAAATTTTGGCGGGATGCCCCGGAATCAGAACCCCTTTCAGTCACAAAATCCGGCCAATAATCAGCCCCTGAAGAAGCCAGAGCCGGACGAGTCTTTTAAGGGAGCCTCCTCGGAGTCGCAGCGGAAGACCTGGATGAATCGCATGCAGGGATCGCAGCAAAAGAAGCAGATCCAGTGGCTGAAGGATATGCAGGCCAAGCAGCAGGCGGGCAAGGAGATGCATGCCCAGAAAATGCAACAAATGCAACAAAATAAGCCAAACGAGCCGCCATCGGCAGCTCCGACAAGCAGCCAAAACGTAGCCGTGAGTTCTCTGCCAGAACCGGAACCGGAAGAGAAGAGTCCCGAGCACCTGGCCTATTTGGATGCCATCAAGCAGTTGAATAGCTATCAGGTCCTGGAACCGGCGGCAGGACGAGCCACCTCCAAGGGCATTAAAGCGGAATCGGATCCGATAATAGAACAGACACTAGAGTGCCTGGAGAAGACAGGGCTGAGGAGGGAGCAACTGAAAAACATACCCGTGATCCAAATAGCCGGCTCCAAAGGCCGGGGCTCAACCTGTGGCATCGTGGAGAGTATCCTGCGATGCCACGGCGTCAAAACGGGAGTCCTTTGCTCCCCCCACATGTTCCTAACCAGTGAGCGGATCCGAATAGACGGGGAGCCCTTGAAGGAGACCAAGTTCACGGAGCTGTTTTGGAAAATCAACAACGAATTGGCGAATACGAAGCCGACAGCCTCGTACAACAAACTAATGACTGTAATGGCCTTCCACGCCTTCCACCAGGCCCGGGTGGATGTGATCATTGTGGAGGTGGGACAGCTGGGCGCCGGCGACGCCACCAATATCGCCTACCATGCCGAGACAATCGGCATTACTTCTCTGGGATGGGAGCAGAGCTCGAATTTGAGCAATTCGCTGCGAGACATTGCCTGGGCCAAGGCGTCCATTATGAAGCCGCATGCCAGCATCTACACCAGCGTCACCCAAGCGGAGTGTTCGGAGGTCCTGGCCCAAAAGGCCAACCAGCTGGGGGTGCAGCTCCATCGGGTGCCCGCCTTCACCGACTACATGGAAGGTAATCTGAGCAACAAGCATCTGATGAACAAAGCCAACTATTCGATGCGTTTGAACGGATCACTGGGCATCCAACTAGCCTACGATTACCTGCGACGCTACAGAGCGGAATATGTTGTGGGCCTGGAGCACAATGCCACAACCCTAACACCTGGCACCACCCGGGGTATCGAGTTGTACGAACAGCCAGGTCAGTTCGATTTCATCAAGCACGACATGTTCAATGTCTACCTGGACAGCGCCGACACCTTCGAGTCCATGATGGCCTGCCGCGATTGGTTCTACACCAGGACACGCTCCAACCGCCAACCGAAGATTCTGCTCTTCAACAAGATCAACGAGTTCAACGCCAAGGACCTCCTGACCATCATCCGGTGCAATCTGCGCTTCGAGGAGGCCTGCTTTGTGCCGAGTCCGAACTTCTTCGAGGGCGAAATCATAGCCGAGGAGGAGGGCAATCCGATGGTCTGGCACGGAATGGAGGAGTTGCAGCGGGCCAAGAGAAATGCCGGAAATTGGCGGGCCTTGTGCGAGGAAAATGGCAAAAAGGACAATTCCCAGCTATCGATTTCGATCAATGCCTTCTTCGAGTATCTGCAGAACAAGTACGGCAAGCAAAGCTACGGAATGAAGAACGAGCTGGATGTTTTGGTCACCGGCTCCCGGCAGCTGGTGGCCGCCACCTTGGCCTGTGTCCGCCGCATGAAGGCCGCCCACCAATGGAAGCCCGATAGGCGATAATCGAATATAATCGATTTCCCCTCCCCCGATAACAAAATTAAGATACTTGACTCGACGACCAGGCAGTTTGTTCCACAACTTGTGTTTTTCGACTTAAATTTCGTCGTGAAGGTTTTTGTTCATTTCTTTTCTTCCGAAATACAATTTACTCGAAAACGTGTCAAGAAGTTGGTTCATCCTTTTACAAAACGCCCTTTGACCGAAACCCTAATAAGTTTAACGAATGCACGTGATGTAAATATTGTATTTCTGAGATCTATTAAAGAGGAATTATTAAACTTATTGAGGCTCTTTTATGCAATGGTTTCATGCCAATATTTTGATTTGAATTTTATGTTATTAAAAATAAATAGCACGGGTTGCATTGTTCCCACACACGTGAGCTGTTCATCAGGACAGCTGCCTGATGGAAATGACTGGCTAATCCTAGCACCTATGTTAGTTCATGTTAGTTTGTGAATTCGTTTCTAATTATCCACCGTGACTTTCAAGTTTTTTTCGCACTCACTTCAAAGCACCTGAAGCACTTGGCACCCTCCTTCGCACAACTCTCATTAGACCTAGCCCTTAATTAAGCCCTAAAATAAACCGAAATCCAATGTGTGTGGCAATTTGCAGGGTCGAGCAACAATTCGAATGAGAACAACTACAGTAACGCCAGGGACATGTCGCAGGAGGCCTTGTGGCGCCTCCAATTGGCCGCCGCCCAGTCGCAGCAGATCTACGTGGAGCGACCGCCATCGGCGTTCAGCGGCTTGGTGGACTACAGCGGCTACTCGCCGCACATCCAGACGGTGACCAGTTCCCTGAGCCAGCAGAGCTTCGCCGCCGGCGGACCTGCCCCAGCGCAGCCCTTGGCGCCCCACGAAATGTTGCAAGCTGCCCAGCGGTATGGAACCCTGAGGAAATCCGGCAAGCAGCCACCTTTACCGCCGCAGAGAAAGGACCTGGGACAGCAGCCGAAGCCCCAGCAGCAAATGGGTGAGTTTATTTTTGAATTAATTGTTAAGATTTTCAAATCATTGCTTTGGCATTCCGAAAGCAAAAATTCCATCATGTCTTGCCAGAATACTCGGCCAAGAATAGAAAAATCCCATGGGAAAAATAATCCATCCACAAATCCAATCGACATCCACACAAATCCATTGCCAGAAAATCCGAATCGGTTGAGGCGACTGAGAAATCAGTTTGATTGATTATGCACTTAAGTGTTGGGAAATGTTTGGCTAAGAGTTTTGCCGAGGCTCCTAGCCGGGGCCGGAGCTGCTCGGATAAATAAAATAGAATCTCACCAGTTTCGGGACAATGGCAGGCGCCCATCCATCCAGCCCCCAGCCTCACAACATCACAACATCCTTTCTCCGCAAGAGGATAACCCTTGTTCCGTATTCCCCTTATCCCTCTCTACATACGTTTCGGTATAGAATTTGCATCTGTATATCCTTTTATGCAGCGCCAGGATGCAGCAGCACACCGAGATAAATGCACATAAAATAGTCAGCTCTAGGCTTCAGCTTCCCAGTACCAGCTTCCTCTGGAACAAATCCTTCTCCCTGCCCCTGAAAATCCTTTTCGTTCTCCTCCTTAAAAACAACAAATCGCTCGCAGCGACATCTATCGCTCCTGGAGCGGCAAAATATAAAAAATATATCCAAGGACAGTCGGAGAGGGACGAGTATAGCGAGCGAGCTGGCACTATTAAAAATCTAAAATGCAAGAGCTTAAAATATTTTACGAAATCAAAATCAAACAACGCCAGCTGTAAGTGAACTGAATCGCTGAATGGCAACCGAGCAGAAAATAAAACGCAAAAAATTTCCAAAAGTAAATAAAAATAAACAAAAATAAAGCTGGAAAACAGGAAAGTGTGTGGGTAGAGTTTGTTTTTAAAGGGACAGCAAATATTCTTCTTCAACCTCTTATTTATTTTATCAACAGACGGGTATTCATAGCTATGTTTTAATTTTATGTTGGTATTATTTTTGTTGTATAGAGATCTGGATCTCCACATTTACGATTATAGAACTTTTCCTGTAAAAGGTTTATAGATTTTTCCCTGAACCCCCAAACCTCAGGCGCCCCTAAGGACCAGAAACTGAACGATTCTCCCCATTGTGGGCCGCAACATGCAACATGGAATGCATAAAAAGAAATGCGATTGATGCCTTCTGCCTTCTAGTAGCGTACGGAATTTGCATTCATTTGGATCCTGCGGTTTTTTTAGTATGCACCATCCCACTCACACACACTAGCACACGGGGCGTATGCGTGATTTTTGTTTTGTTAAGACTCCCGCCACGTTGCGCATACGCCCCATATGCCGGTTCATTTCTACTAAATGTTCCTTCAATTAGATAGACAGACAAAAGCGTAGAGAGACTGCGGTGATTGCGGTCTCTCCACAGGGTGGACCCAAACAATTGTTTTCCGCAAGTGGCAGCCGACTGGGGGAGAATGGAGGGCAGCTCCTGGCCAGCTTTCAAATTTAGCCGTATACATTATGAACTAGTTCTAATCGGCTTAGAGAGGAGAAGCAGAGGCAGAAGCAGCTGCAGTGGCTGCAGCGAGTGGAGAAGCAAAAACATTTCAATTAAAACAAAAGCCATGGCCAAAGACTTGACTTCCCTTGGTCCACTCCTTCTTCGTCGCCCCTTGCAACGTGGCCAAAATCCCCGCATCTGCAGTAGTGGCGTGTGCCGCATTTTTGGCCACAAAGGAACAAAGCGGAACCGAAAACGAAAGAAGCTACCAAAATATGCCAACTCAAGATGATGGCCAACGAAAAGGTGACTCAAAAACGAAGCCACAAATACCCTTAATGATCATTCATGGAAAAAATATATATGTTCTTAAAAAAATCCCATTTTTTCATAAAGTAGTTACTATTTTTTTATTTCTTTCAATAAGTATTTAACAATTTAAGACTCTTAACAGTGATGGCAAGTGAGTATTCTTTGCCTGTCAAATACATTTCTAATAGTTAAAGTCTGGCAAAAGCAAAAGGACCTTGCAACTCCCAAAATCCTTTCATTTCCATTCAGCAAATATGAAACCAAATGTAAATATGAACTGGGGGTTCCCCTTTGAGCAAAAGGCCACAAAAAAAAACGCAACGACAATCGGCGAGGGGATACAAAGAAGGTAAAAGGGGCTAGCCATAGTGTCAGCCAAGGATTTCTGATGAAGACGAGACGGAGATCCTGACAGTTGTTCCTTTGTTTTGTTTTTGTTTTTGCTTCTTCTATTGTGCTGCTACCACTTTTTGGCGAGGACTTGGCTTGAACTGCAAGTGGAACTCGAGGGCCAGTTTAAAGCAATAAAAGGGGCAGACTTTTGTTAACCCTCTTACACCGCTCCCACGCTCTATCCCTGGCTCGGGCTGCCTTTTATACAGCCATCTCGTTTTGACTTTGATGACCGTTGAGAAACAACAATAGAAGGAATCAAACAACAACTACGAAAAAGCAAAGTATTTCGCTGTTGTTTCAATGCCAGAAATTGCGCTGCAAAGTATGCAATGCTTTCCAGTTTGCGAGTTTCTCGATTTGCGCAATCCAATTGCCGATTTGCGGGATCTACTCCGGGATCTACCACTATCCTAGTCGTCTATCCGTTGGCCGACAGAATCCGCCGTACTGAGTCCAGAGTCCAGAGTCCAATGCCAAACAATACAAATCACGAAACGCGTTACGCAATTCCAAATATTTTTATTTCAAGTGTTTCACTCTATTCGGCGTATTGAATTGCAGAGCAGTGCACTCCGAAGCATTCGCAGTTTGCGTTTGGCTTGGATTTCAATTAGTGCTCTTCTTTTGGATATCATTTTCCCTCGGCTTCTGGTGTCGATGTTTGGCCGGAAATTCGGCCAAAACCTGGAGCCATGTCTAACTGATTCAATTTCTATGTTCAGGTTGATGTTGATTGCGAAGTGCTGTCCAAGTGCATCACTATTGCTTAATGGAATAAGTGTCTTGATAATTTATTAAACGAAAAAATGTCATTGCAGATGGCCAATCAATACTTACAACATTGAATAACATCGGTTTGCCCAATCAGAGGGATAATCATAAATTTTGGGTTATCCATAAAATTTGTTGGTTGCTGGCTGGCTGGCTAGGTCGGTTTGTTTTTCCTGTTGATTAGATTTAGCTTTTTGTTTTCGGTTTCATCTCGCCTCTATAATTGCGTTTGATTATTTTTGTTTTTATTTCGTTTCTGCGGCTTTTCGAAATGCAAACGAAGCGATACAGAAATTAACAATTGGAAGCATATTAACCGCATCAATTTCCGTAGAACAAAAGCAACAACCCAACCAGTACACAGATCATTAAACATACATTCGCACAGATATGCAAACACCCCACACACACTCACATATATATTTATGTATGATACTGTACCTACTTTCCCCATACAACTTCAACATTATTTATTACGCCATGGGGCCAGGCCACAACTTTCGACAAATTTTTTGGCAAAACATTTTACGTAATAAATTTATTTTAATTACAACGCCAAAAGTGCGGCGGTGAGGTGATGAAAAAGCGAATGAGATGGGGGGATCAGGCGAGAAGAGACAGCATTACGGGCTGTGGGTGGGAGGCTGTTGCTGTTGTTGTTGTTGGTGTGCGGTTGGTAATGAATGCGCTTCAATTAAATGAAATATTCATAGGCATAAATACAAGAGCGAGCCAAAAGGCAGAGGGCGACACGGGCGCCCAGCCAGGGGGGTTGCCAGTCGGGGGCGGGAAATGAGCAGGGTGTGGGGGGTGGACAGGTAGCACTACTGGCAGCATCCTGCCAGAGCAACGCACCTTATTGCAGACAAGCTTGTTTTATGAGCCAACAGAAGCCAGGACTTTGCCAAAGGATACAAGGGGGTTCAACATTAACAGAGTTTATATTGGACATTAACCTAATTGTCTTAGAAGGACGTTCGGATACTCTGAAATATAAAATAGGGGATATCATATTATGTCCAGAAATATCTACAATCTATAACATTACCTAAAAATTATATAAACAAATGTCCAGAGAAAGTATGAATATAACAAAAACTCATATAGTTTAGCTTCCAAATATTATAACTTCCAAAAGCATAAACATAAAATCCTTTAAATAATTGATTCATAAACCATTTCAATAATTAAAGAAGCTATAAAAAAAAAGCAACACATGCTCGATAGCTAATAAACTCCTTGTTCCCTCAAACCCCTTGAAAAAAAGGTGGAAATTGCGAAAAAAAATTCCGGAAAACTCATTGCCAGACCATTGGAGCCGTTTTGCAGCTTGTTAATTACGGCCTGGCCAAAATGGGTTACTAAAAAGGCCAAACGGAGATGAAAGCAGGAAAGCGGCCTGAGTGGGCGGTGGATGGCGGGTAAATGGAAAATGGGGTACCTGATGGCCATTGACTCTGCCCCATGGAGCTGCGTGTAATGCATCTTTTCAAACAATTTACCAATTTGCGTGGTTGTCTGTCTTTCTGGTTTTGACCAACAGAGGAGAGCCTCCTCCCCTCCACGCCCTCGCCAAAAGCAGGGCCACTCATAAAATGTTTATTAGGTAATGAAACATAACAACAAGCGACCAACATAAAGCTCAAACGACCATGTCACATTTTGTGAAAGGAAATTCTTTTTTGCTGGCTGGGGGGAAAAAAGGAGAATATAGCGCGTTAATTGAGTTTTCAGCCGAGATGGGTTGCCAGGAAAAATCGGTTGGCGGGCTAAAGCTGATCGGGAAATGCATTTCCCCGAAAATAGCAAACAAAACTCCTGTGGCTTTTCCCCAGAAACGTATTTTGTATCCAAACGTATTTTATTGTGCTAGACGAGCTAGCGAGAATTTCCACAAACACTTGACTCGAAAAGCGACTGAGTGTGATTGTGTTGTGGAGTGTGAGGGAGTGTGGAAAATGCAGAAAATGTATTTATGCAAAAGTTGCAATTGTCAGAGGCAAGTCAAAGTGCATAAAGTGTCGCCTCAAATCAGCGAGAAAGGAGTGAGTGGGGTGACAAGTGGGCGAAAGAGACCGCGAATAGCAGCCAGACAGAGAGGGCCAGCATCACACCTCAGAGCTTGTGAAGTGTTTCGGCAGTCGAATGGAGCTTAGTTCAGCCACCATATATGCACAGATATTGGAATTCAGCGAATATAATACCGATAGAATTTAGATAAAAATATATATAAGGATATAAAAATGATACAGCCCATTCAGAGTCGCATTATGCTGATTGAATGCAAATGCATTTGGGGCGAGAGTGTGTATTTTTTATAAATAAATGCATAAAATATAAATGCATTGAAAACCAGGCAGGCGACTAGCATTTCACTGACCCCGTTCCACACTAAAAAATAAATATAAAATATAAAACAGCTCGCATGCATATTTTGTGTACACAAATTAATAGCTTAGTGGGACATTCTCCACACACCAGCATTAATTAATTTAAATTGCATATTTTATCGTTATTTATTAATGAGCTTAAATCGCACTAAACGCATATCGATTTTTGTCTCTCTCGTTGCAGCGGATATAATACAGGATTTGGCAAATTAAACTAATTGGCCGTTAAGAGAAACCGACACACATTTTGACATTAGCGTTTAAGTAAGTCTAAAAAATACAAGTAACAAACACACAACCATAAAAAATAGAATTTTTAAATGTTTAAGTGGCGTAAAAATGGCTAACAAAGCAAACATGAAAAGCTAATTAAGTGGAAATTTCCCTACTTCGACCAAAAAAAAAAAAAAAGAAATCCCAAAATCGCTGTAAATGTGAAAAGTCTACAAAAAGCATATAAATACAATTAAGAACTATTCCTAAAAGTTTACTAAAAATAAAATTTTTATACAAACCACTGGTTTTCCTTTTGTTGGAAATACAACTCTTTTCAATTTTAGTAAATTGAAAAGTCAAACCAGCAAACAGTCATCAAATGCCAAAAACTCCACCACTTCATTTCCTATTTTAATCTTTTTTAGCACAAAATATTTAATTTAAATTTAAATAATAATTTATTCGGCACGGCCACCATGTCCAGACCACCAATGGCCAAAAATATTGAGGTCCATGGCGACAAACTGTAAAAACACAGCCATAATATTCTGGTCAAATCATTGTTAAACCAACAACCAAACCCAAAAGCCACCTTTTGAGGTTTTCTATGCCTTTTTAGTGCTGTTTGCAAAATATGCAAAATTCTCTTGATTTAAATCAAATAAAAGAGACAAAATGTTCATTTAATTGCTTTTCGAGAGGACCATGGCATGGCCATGGCCAATAAAAATAAACCCATCGACATGAATCGAATCGTAAAAGGGCTAAAAACAATGGAGCCTGAGGAGGCTGAGGTGTAGAACTTTTCGACTCCTCATTAGCTTTTGTCTCCGTTGGGGCATTAAATTGAAACGAATATTTGTTTTCTCGGGTCGACTAATTGCGCTGCTAATTTCAATTGTTCGCATTGTCGATGCCTATAATAATGCAAAAATTGTAATTACAAATTAACAATCGGTGAGCCAGTGTCCCTCGGTGACCTAAAATTAGATTGTGTAAATTTGCAAATTAATTTGACATCGCACAAAGCCCTCAGCGCAGCTCTATTCAGTTCACAGTTTCCACACACAAAATCAGAGCACACAATATCAATTTATTTACTGTGCATTTTGTAAATAGTAGACTCGCCCCCCGACAGCCCACCCACACAGCCCACTCGATGGAGTTATTAAATTGAAATTGTTGCAACCAACTTTAAGCTGATGCTGCCAGTCAAAAGTCCAAGGGAGTTGCATTTAGACACACATTGACGTGCAACTAAAAATATATTTAAATATATATATTTATAAATAGACAAACGAAACCGCAAAATATGAAAAATAATATAGCAAAAATATCTTTTAGCGTAAAAAGAAGAAATCTTTGAATAAAATTATAATAGCTGGAAAAACGGAATAATCAACAAACGCAAAATGCAATTTAATTCCATTTTGTAGCTGCGGGGTGTCCGAAATTGAGTGTGTTAGCTAAAATAAAGTGAGCTCCACAAAAGCGGCTAAAAGAAAGTCAAACAAAGCATATTTTACAATTTTATTTGTATTTCCAATCATTCATGAAGAGTAATTACCAAAATAATCTACCGAATATTTAAGAAACTTCAGTGTAAATTATTGATTTATTTTCTTTCTTCAAAGCTTCTATGAAAATAAAATGGCATAGGAATCTCTAGTGTAGCCATCAAAAGTGAATATTGAGGCATTTTGTTCTACACATGTTCTTTCTTTGTTTTCAATTTGAAGCCCGAACTCTATACAATAGACCCCACTTGCAATCGGTGATAAAGTAGAGAAATAAAGCTAAAAAATTCAAAACATTTTGGCGCACAACAGGAAAACCAATAAAGCTGGAAATATCTTTAATCCAATAATTGTTCAACTACGCTATGAAATATTCAAGTAATAAATCCACATAATTGAGGCATTTATTTTGATGTTTGGCAAACAAAGGCCAGGGGGAATATAGAAGCTTAGAAGTGAATTTCGGCGGAAGTATTTTTCTAGATGTTTGCGCAACATGTTAAGCATAGAAATGTACTTCAACAAATTAACTTCAATTTTAACTTTCCCAACAGCAATAGAAACCATTTAAATGGATAATTATGATTAAGGAACTTGTAAATACTTCAAAACAGAGTAAACCAAAGAGAATAGAACATCTATGCTAAATTCAAGATTAAATATATTTAAAATATGATAATTAATTATAATTGATAAGCTGGGATTTTGGTAAGTTATTCGTGTGGTTGAACTCTCATCGACTCGAGTAATTTCTCAAAATCTTTAATAAGATTAAGCCAAAAAAGTATCTGTAATCCAAAACCAAATAAGATCAAAATAACCTAGTCGATATCTGTAAGTCTAAGTCTTTAACTATGTTTAATGGTCCGTTCGTTTCTCAAAAATACATCTGATTTATGATTTCCACTTCAACTAAATGTAAACTATTAGAAAACTGTTCTTAAACGCCAGGCGTTGGAAATATTTCACTGAACTTTTTATTGCAAAACCGAAAAGCTAATTTTAAATGTAACATCTAGACGGTAACGATATACGATATATTATACAATGTAAAACAGAATATACGATAATTATAAAACGAATAAAATGAAAAATTACATTACGATAGTGTCTTTCATTGAGTAGCCACTAACTTTCCTGACAAAATTTGTGTTATTTCGTTTTGCTTTTTGTCAAATTTTTTCCTTCAAAATGTTATCAGACAGGATAGCTGAATACTATCCAGTGGTCTACATTTTTGTAACTGTTCTCATATTTCTGGCGATATTGCACTACAGCGATCGTGTTGCAACTCTACTGCCAATACCCAGTCGGAAAACAACAGCAAAAAAGAAAGGCGCCATCACTGTTGAAGAAACGGCAACAATGGCCACCGGAGAAATTAACAAAAAAAGGCGGAGAAGCGTGTCGGCCATGCAGGTAAATTGAAAAATGTTTCCAATTGTTTTTTGCAAGCACCTCCTTTTTTTTGGGGCACAATTAAGGAGGAGAATACCCTAACTAAAAGGCTTTCACATTTTTAGGAAAGATAGGGTTTTAAAATGAAACTTTTAACAGATTATTATGGATTTTTTTAAGCTGCCATCAAAAAATAGCCTTCAGTATATTTTCCCTTTTCAATTTTCCCTTTTTTGACATTTTTTTTCCCAAGCGAAGAGCTGGCTGGCAACTCTGACCACCAGTGTTTCCAGGTGCATGTATGCGTGTCAGTCTGCAAGTGTGCCCTGCTGGCAAACCGCAAAATGGTGACATTGTGCAAATAAAAAACAATTTACGATAAACATCAAATTTCCACAAATTACCTTATATTTTACGTGAGTTGCGAAACAGATTGTAAAACCCAAACACACTCACCCGCACACATACCCGTACAATGGGGAAAAAAGAAAACCGCGATTCGCAGATTTTACACTGCGCTGAGCATTTGCCTCAATTTCTGTTGCTTTTTTTTTTTTTTGGCCATTGTTTGTGCAGGAGGGGGGTAACACCGTGCCACGGCTGTGTGGAAATTTAGGAGCAGGGGTGTAGCTGCCAGGCGACACTTTAAACGTGCCTCATGCCTTCACTTAAATTTCGAAATTTGCAATTATTTTTATTGCTCGACATTTTGCTCGCCTCGTCTGAGGCTTCTTTTTTTCAGCCCCCTCTCCCTGTTCCACCTCACCTACCCCCTCCACCTTTAAGTACTGTGCAGCTTTAGCCCCAAGGCAGTGGGGCCGGGAGAGCTGGGGGAATTGTAAGCCGGCTCGTAGGCCATTTGGAGTGCCCTTCATAAATTTTCACGACGCAGAAACAGAAAAATGGTTCTGGATATAGAGAAATAAATATAAATGCTTGTTAGCCATATCACTCTAGATGTGAGTGGGAGTGGGAGTGTGCAGGAAACGCATTACTATAAATAGGAACATTTTAAAGAAATTGTAGGGAAATTGTAGGGAAATATCTAAGATAAATTTCTAAAGAAAAATACTAAAAACCAAACATGTATTAGGGGCTCTGAAAATATTACAAACCTAGATAGATATAATACTTTTAGGAAAATAATATTTATAGTTGTTATGTAAAATTATACTTTTATGAAAAAATAGTTATTCCACATTATTAAAGAATTAAAACGGATTGTAATTCTGCTCTGGCGAGCTGTAAGAATTTTCACACCTACCATAATTAAACTCTAGCTACAGGAAAACCCCTCTTGAAATGAAAAAAATTCTCAACCACTCAGAAACGCTACGAGATTTCTTACAACGAAAGAAAAGTGGTACCCGTCTTGACATTTGTCGGTCAGAAGGTGGGAACTCCTTAGCCCCGTTTACCTTTACGGGTAGCAGCAGCTACTTGGTAGCCTAATTGATGTCGTCAGGTGTCGTGGCACCCTCATAAACAGGCTCAAGAAACGAAAAAGTCGTTGGGGCCAGTTCAATGGCCCCACGCTTGAGTTCTCCGGCTTGGCCAGAGGGCCAATAATTAGGAGTGTCTATAAGCCAGAACTAAAAAATGATAAGCGGGCTGGAAAGTAGACAGCGAACATGGCTAACTCAAATAGACAGAGAAGAAACTTGGCCTTGACTCTGTTGACTTGCTGGCCAATGTAATTAGAGAGCATTAGGATTAGCCCGACTCTTCACAAGAAACAGCTAACGAAACGAGACACTGAAAGAAAGTATATATTTATTTCGATAATGAAAATAGTAGAAATAAAAAAACTAATATCAAATCCAACAAAACTAGTACAAAGAAAGATATATTTTTTCAATAAAAAGTTTATCAGGTTTCCTTTAATTATCATATTTTTTCTCTGTGTACAATAAACACAAGAATAAACCAACAAAAACTTGGCCCCCAGCATTTCTAAGGAGAGGAGCTGAAATTGTGGTAAACTTTTTGCCGTTTTGGCGTAAACAAAAATAAATCAATTTCTTGGTGCGTACAATTGTTGAGATAATAGATAGGACCACAGACCAGAGTCCATAACGACAGGACAAGCCACCAGGATAAAAACAGGACCAAGACTAGAGAGTCATGTCAATGGCCTGCGGCCATCACGAATGGAAATTGGGATATAGAAAGAAAAAGATTCGTTGTTCACCCGCATTTGCATTAAATTTTTTTTACAGTTTCCATGTTTAAAAAAAATTGTTAGGATAACATTTGCTGGGAGTATGTAGAGCTACTTATCCTTGGGACCTTGTTGATTGCATTGGAAAGAATTTGGTTGTTGTTTTTGAGCTTCAGGCCATGCTTAAATGTGTTAGCTTGGACAGGATATTTTTCAAACATTCACTATATTTTAGACAAATTTAATCGAATTAGTATTGAAGTCAAATTGTAAAGATCTTTTCACTTTCTAAAGGTTTAAGTATTTTATACACCAAATTAAATAGTTTCTAAATAGTTTATTTATATTTTTTTAGAACTATTTCTGCTTCTTGTATTTTCAAGTTACACATCTCCTTGACTGCTTTCCTAATTTGAAAACCAATGAGTTGAGTGATATGTAGCTAACTTTTAGAAGAGCTTTGAATGCAAAATGGCTTTGACCCCCCATAGCATTTCACCCGCTAACCATTAATTCTTATTCCCCGGATTCTTGTCGCTGTTTCTGCCACTTTTGCATCGCATTCTCATTGACAAGTTTAATTGATGGGCGTCTGCGTCAGAGTCAGATGCCATGTGCATGGTCGGCGTCAGCTCTTAGCTCCGATTCTATTGAGTTTGGGGAAAAGGTGATGGCCAAGATACCACCCAGGCACCAACCAACTACCAGCACCCCTCGCCCCTTGCCCCCGAGGCAGGTCCCCACCCTCTGCACAGTACACCCTCGATTACCGGAATGGCGACGCGACAAAACCGCAGAATCTAATTTGGCACAAACCACCAAAGCAATTAAAGTTGCAGCACTGCAAACGGTGTCCAATACGAACGGATCGATCTGTCTCTTTTTCCCTGGGTGTGTGTGGGTGTGCCTGTATTGGTGTGCTTTTGTGGGGGCGTGTCTGTGGGAGTGTGGGCGTGTCATTACGAGCTTACTATACCAGTCTGTATTTAAAGTTGAAGTATTGAGACTACAAGTGGTTTTGAGAAGGTCCTGGTCCTTGTTCGCGAATGTATATTATTTATAAGCTTTTTTTATATTTTTTGGAACTACTCTTCAAACCAAAAATAAACCCAATGCAAAATATTATATCCTTTTTTGTCTACAAAATGTTGAAAATGTGTTTTTGGTTTCACGTGGCTACATTTTGGTAACCTGTCTCTGGCATATTTGGGCTAACATGTGGTTGTGGTAGATGGTGGGGTTCGTTAGGCCGGGAAAGAGCTATAATTTAAAATAATTTTCATTTCGTCGCAACACGTGAATATTTTTTTGTCGGTTAGTTTGGCCGTACTCTCCACAAACGTGTGCAAAAATATGCGTCCGGAGGTCCCTGCGAAATTGCGGTCAAATTTCTAGTGATTTTTCGGGACACACGCAATTTTGAATCTGGTAGTCCATTTTGTAGTACCACCCCTGGCACTTGGTAAGTTTGATCCAATTCCGATGTGGGCTTGTTTTAATGGCGTAAAAAGTATCTTTCAGATAGAATTAAGTCGTGAACTTTAATGACAAACTGCTTTTCCATCCAGTACGTGAGCATGACCTGTTCCAGTTTTCCTTCCCCGATGCTTTTCTGCCACAAATCCCAGCTGCACGTAAAGTATGGTCCTTTCATTAGGCTTTCGTTGGGCTGTGCCACGCCCACATTGCACCGGGTCCAGTTTTTGCCTCCCTTTGGCCAATTCCGTGCAATTTCACGCTATCATCTCTAGGGCAACTGCCACTGGCGCCATCTGTTGTCCGCTTTTCCAGCCCGAGTCGCTTCTTCCAACATGATCCCAATTGAATACACTTGAAAAAAATAAACAGACCTATAATAATAGTTTTCTTTAGAAAATGGAAGATATTCTTCACTAATAAAGTTAGAAACTGTTTTCCATATTGGAGTCCTTTTTTATCCTTTATCATATATTTCTCTCAGTGCATAATCCAAATCGCTGGCGCTTTCTCATTGTCGCTTGGCCCAGTTCGCATTGCTTTTTATTGACCATAACTGACTTTGTCGTCGGATCGAAGGGGGTTAGTGGGGCTTAAAGGGAGGTGGGTGGTTAGGTGGTGGCACCGTTTTAGCTGCCCCTGGAGCGTATTGGATGCTCCGGCCAGATGATGATTGTTCTTGGTGTTTGTGTTTCTCCAAGTTGCTATTGTTGCTATTTGTGCTGCGCTCAGACGTTGCTCATACGCCATGTTGCGGGCGACATTTTGCGCGTTGCCAAAAAGAGCAGTTAGTGCAACATTGTTGTTGTCAATGCACCTGCGTGTGGCTAACAGGGGCTTACCATAAAGGGGGTTCCTTAAAAAACTATGGAATGAAATTTGAAATATATTTGTGGATAAGGATGACTCAGGACCTATCTGTGATTGATTTCTGACTTTTAGGACCTTAAAGAATTAGCTATAGCCCCCCTCCCACTACGCCCCAAAATGACTCAATTTATCCGGGCTTCGTTGGCAGCCTTACGTTGCCTTTTGGCATTAAACTTGTGCGTCAACGACACAAGTTTGCCGTCAAGTTTAGCTTTGATGATTCTGTTACCTGCCAGCCCACCGCTTGCCGCCTCTTTCTCTATCTCTTTCTGCGTCCTTTTCCTGCCGAGTGTGTCTTTTGTTCGGGGTGTGTGAGTTGGTTTGTCCCCAGCGTCTGGCAATTTGTCAAACAATGTGTCAAAATGCATTCCCAAGGCCTCAGCATGCACTCTCTTGCCGAGCTGTCGTGTAAAATTAATTAAAATCCACCCAGTCCCAAAGCCAAAGCCAGAGCTGCAACATTTTGTGAAGGGAAGTTTTCTCAGGATTTCCCCCACATGCATTAAGTCCAATTAAATTGGGAAATCTTTCATGAGCTAATTAAAAACGCTTTTCTCCAGTTCCGTTTCCCTTCGTTAGTCGCACAAATCGCATCTGAGTCGGCTAATGAGTTACGAAATGCATAAATCTAATCGGATTCTCGGACCCACGGCTACTTACGTCCGTGTATTTGTCCGTTTGTCCGTCTGTCCGTTCATAAGTCTGCTTCTTATCCGAGTTGTGTAGCAGGCAGCAATAAACGGCTTATCAGCTGAGCAGCAGCTACAACCATTTTCAAACAGCAACTGTACCAGCAACAACAATCGCTCAATCACACACACCTCACACACCACACACACTCACTCCCTCACATGATGACCCACAAAAAATGTCGGTGGGGAGGGGGTGGTGGCATCGGGCACAATAAGAAATGTGCGAAAAGTCCGAAAAAATTAACGCCCCAGCGAAAACAAAAATAAAACCCCATAAAAAAAGCCAAGATAAAAAGTAATACGATTTAAATACCCTTACAAAGAGTGGGTATTATAAATCATATAAGGAAACTTTATCGATTTTCTTAATTTTGTTAAATCATATATTTTTTAATGTAAGATCTCACCTAAACTAAAAATAAATATTTCTTGGAATAATCTGTCCTTTGAAAAATATCTATGAAAATTTGAACAGAAATTGAACTAATGACCACCAATTGTTTGAAATTTATAATTTTTATAATAAAATATTATACAGTGTATTTTCTATTCGCTCACATAACAATGAACTGCCAATTAAAAAAACCTTTTTAAATCCATTAAGTAAACATAAGACAATCTCTATAAAGCTGACCAACTCCGGCCACATCAGTAAAAGCAAACTTTGTTTGTGCGAAAATAAAAATAAAGTATCATTATATTGCATCATCGTTTAAGGGGGAATTCTTCCACCTATCTTAACATTTGAAAGACTGAAAGGCCCGCATTAAATCATTCATTCAAGCAAATTAGCAAAATTTTATTTTTATTCATGTTCGAAAGTCCGTTTTTTATTCGCACAGCCCCAAAGGTTAAGAGGAGAGTACACGAATAATAAAATAAATTAAAAAGAGAGGTAAGCTTCATAAGCGCTCATGCACTGAAAATAATATATATACATACTGACATTAAATATTAGAAGTTTCTTTAAGAGTTTTTCTTTAAGAATCATTTCTAAAAAATTAAGTCTGTATATTCATTTTGGGGAAATATGGTCTAATATTAATTTTACCTTTAAAAAAATTTCTCTGTGTAAAATCGCGCATAAACCACAGCCGAGCCATTGATGCTCAAAACCCCCCACAGAAGTTAGCCCGGAAAAGCTCATAAAATCACAATTGCAATTGCCCGGGGACCTGCTCCATTTGTATTTGTGTTGCGCATTTGTATCGGTGTGTTGGTCTGAATGTTTGTTGATTGTGCCTGGACAATGAGTCATGGCGACTGCCCGGTATCGTAACCCCAACATTAAGTCCCCCGATGGTCGATGCTAATGAGGCGCTCGATTCGATTTGCCAGACCAAGATGTGAGCTACAATTAGGGTTTCGGATCGGTATTGGAATCGATAAACGAGTTTCTCAACTAACGAGGACTAGCTAAATAAAGCATTTTCAGAAAAATAGTTTATTTCCTTAAAATCTATAGATATAATTGAACAAAACTGAGATCTTTTCGTAGTAAGATGCAAATAAAGTATACGCCTAGTAGTCTCACAATGTGAAATACTAATTAAAATATTTCTCGCAAGGTTTCCCGAAAGCCTTATCATTTCTTCTATAAAAATAAAAAATTTAAATTAAATCTATATACAAAATTCTAAACTGTTATCAAGCTTTTTGCAGTTTGCTAAAAAAATTCCCTAACTGAAAGTAAAAGGCGATTAAAAGTCTGATTACATATTCGTTTTACTTTTTATGATTGACATCGAAATCTACATAGTTCCTTGTTCTTTATAAGAAGCTTATAATTATAATTTGCAAAAAAAAAACTAGAAAAAAAATTCTTCCTAACCTTTAAGCTTATAAATCACGTATACGCACCATATACAAATATCTGCAGATTTTTATAAAATTGAAAAGAAAAATAAAATATATTCTACAGGGCATGTGATAGCCTTAGAAGCCCCTTTAAAAAAATTAAAAATATTAATCAAAGCCATAACAAACGCTCTCAGCTGTTATCAGGCACACGCTGCTCTCCGAATTTCGCACATTGCGGACTCTCTCACCGCTCTCTCACATCGATGGGTTCGTCGGATTCACAGTTAGTGTGCCATCGATTTTTCCCGCTGTTGCTTCGCACCCGATTGGTGCTCTCCCATTTTGTTGTCCTAGGACTGTGAGTCAGCTGTTAGGGCTCGGCTCTCTCCGCGGCAGTCCTGTCGGCTCTCTTTCGGGCATTCGTGCGCTTTGTTGTGACACTTCATCTGACAGCTGCAGTTGCAGTTTTTCAGCTTTTCCTGCACTTTGCAATTAAATCACAAAAGTGCTAACAAATATTTTGTTGGGTGTCGGCCATGTGCAAGCCAAGTGGCAGAAATGCAAAACGGAAGCGGAAATCGCCAGATCCCAGAACTAATCAGCGAAATTCTGGCCATTAAGGCAGTGAAGTGAAACCAAAGTGCGGAAATAGGAGAACTCACGAACCTCGGGCATTAGCACGAAGAAAAACAAAGAGTAAAGGGTGCAAAAAATCAACCCAAAACACAATCAAAACACAAAATCATATGTATGTGTATTAAAAGTGAGCTGAGGGCCAGCCGCGCCCGATTTTCTTTTTCCGGAAGGTGCTAGGAGGGCGGTGGAGAAAGCAACCAAACAGCAACACCAGATTTGTCCAACAAATTGCACCGGAAGAAAGAGAGCTCTCTATAGCTCTCTCTCTCTCTGAATTTCAACACTCAGGTGGGTATGTGTGAGTGTGTGTGTGCAGATTTGTTTCAGATGCGTAAGCTTTCGGCTTACGTTTATAAACACAAGTGTTTTGTGCTTTGCTTTCACTTTCGTTCACACAAATTGCAGAAAATTGCGCTTTTGACACAATTAAGAAAATGTGTTTCGCGTGGTTTCCTTTGCAAAACGCCCCTCCTTCGTCCAGCCCCCAGCGAAGAAAAACCGACTCTCGTAGGGACCCTTCATGCTTCCTTTTCTTTATAATTGAATACTGATGAAGGACACATAGTATTTAAAGTCAGAATTCAGGTTTTTAAACTATACATATATTTTTCGGGTTTAGGTAATGTCAGAAAAAAAAATTATTTTAATACAACAAAAGTAAAAACTTTTATATTTTTAAAATTATTAAGAGACCTTAGCTTAGCAAAATTTCTTTGTCGGCTTCATATCCTCAAAAATGAGGGGTGAGTTTTTTGTTTTTTTTTTGTGAATACCTGAAGTACAACAAAATGAGTCACGTGGGCGGACAACAGTCAGCAATTTATTGCTACCAATTAATTTTGGCCAACAATTTTTAACACCCCTCCCCTGGGCCCGTCGCCGTCCTCCTTCATTATTTCAATTAGCCGACCATTTTTCGAGGCCTAATAAAAACAAGGTGGTCCCTGTCCTCGTCGAATTAAAAATTTCTAATTTGTTTTTATTGTGATTTATGAGAGAGCCGTGAGCTCTTACAATTCCCTGTTTTTTGTTCTCTTATATAGGCCGAAAATAATAAGAGATTACAATTTTTATTAAGTCATTGAACTTGATTGATACGACAATTTTTATCATATAAGATAGTGAACCAAAGTCTTAGAAGTATGCGGCATTGGGTGGGTAAAAATATATGAAAGCTATAAATTTTAGTTCCACTATTTTTCCATATTCCAAACTTTGAAACCTTGAAAACTTTCATACAAATTCAATTGGTTTTTGAACACCACCACCAAACCCAACTAGCAGACGTCCAACAAAGGATGAGCGCTCGAACCTTATTTATTTATTTTTGATAGATGAAATATCCTTAAATCTCCCTCGAATGATCATTAAGCTTTGGAAATTTTCCGCAAAACTTTTGCCAATAAGTAAAAGTTACAATTTCTACAGTGAAGAGCAGAATCGAGGAACAACTAGGATTTGAGGATGAAAATTCTGTTGAAACTACATGGCCATTGGCCTTGAGCAATTGGCTATTGACGTGGCAGCAAAGGAATAAGCCCCAGAATAATTGCCACTACCACCTTAACCCATCCCCAGTAAACGAACTTGCCTTTAGAAATCCAATGACTATGGTAGCAACTTTTTGTCAACCAACCCAGTCTCCCATCTACTGTTCGATTCCCAAGTCAGACTTATTTCCCTTCAGGTGCCTCTGACAACTAATTCATTTCATATTTCTGAAACTATTTTTCAATAAAAAAGTTGTTACCCTTCGAGAAGGATAAAAAACTATAGAATACTTTTACCCTGAACTATAAACTCCCTAATATCTGTTCATAATATAATAAATATTTATTAAAAATGGGTTATAAATCTTATAAAAAATAAATTTAATTCAATACGATTTATTTTAAGCCTGAAAATAATCAATCTCATTTTTAAATCCTTCACAAAACAATTTTGTAGAGTATATTCAGAACAAATACCTGAGAAAAAATGTTTTAAAACCTCACGCAAACAATGCGACTGATTGAAAAGTTTTTTAATTGATTTTTGTAAACTTCTTTTGCAGTACCGCAGCGCTGCCACCAGAGACAACAACAACAAACCGAGGGCCAAGAGGAGCAAAAGTTGCATCAACATGGGAAACTCACAAAATCGAGCGGCAAACAGCGATGAAAAGTCACCGCCAGGTGGCGGCAGTCTAGTGCGGATGGGGCTCGGCAGCAGCACCGGCATAGCCCGGGAAGTGGGCGACATGGGTGGTGTGGGCGTGGCCCTGATTGAACGTCGAAGCAGTCGAGTGCGCGTCCTGAGCCGTTTTGTGGGACAGAAAAGGATTCGCGAGGCATTCCTGGCCTCACCAAAACCGAAAACCCAATCGGAGGGCAGTCTGGTGAGCAGGGATGGAAGCGGGGACTGGACCACAGCGGAAGCGGAAACGGAAGCGGAGCAGGGACAATTGGATAACGGCGCCGAACAAATAGATTTTCGTAAGTTAATCCCCAAGATGCCCTACAAATGCACAACTCGAATTTAAATGCACAATTTCTACGATCAAGCATATATCCTTGAAGTTTTTAGTTTTTAAATGTATTCGATATTTTCTTTAAAAGTAACTTCAAGGACACATGCGTTGATCTCTTTTTTAAAAAAAACATTTTAAATATTTAAGCTTCAAGAAATACCTTCTTTTTGGAAACTTTCTTCTCGGTATATCTTTTAGTTGTTATTTATATTGTTGATTCCTTGTTGGGGAACTTACTTTGCTTATTGTTGTTATTTTTTTCAGACATTGTTGGTATGCATCAAATTCAGTTTGTTAGTTCGTTTTTATTCTATTTTTTCAAAAAAACCCTCCCTCTAGCTTGACCCTTGCATTTTTCAATATGCCAACTTTTTTGTTCCTTCGGATTTTCTCTGTTTTTTTGTAGTTTTTTGTTTTTGGGGACTTTGTTTTAATACTGAACTCTGCAACAGTGCGTTTCAAAAATATGAAAATCAAAGCAATAAACAAGGTCTAAAGCTATTAAGCCTTTAATAAACTTAATAAGACTAATTATAGAGTATAGTTTTTTGTTGAATTACAACTTAAATTTCTAATTATCTCAGAGACGTGATTTAAACTATTTTGAGACACTGTACTTCAAACTCTCTTCAACTTGACTTTATTGCAATTTAAGCGGAGTTTAAATAAGAATTTTTCGGGTAACTTTTACAACAATGGAAAAAAATAGAAAAAAAAAACCGACGGAAGCGAACAAAAAATATAAACTTTTCATTGAAGTTTTTTATGAAATTTTCTACGCTCAGTTCTCCCCTTTTTTTACCCCTACCGCTTGACTCTTCTGAAATTTTGAGCTTACTTGACTGTTGTTGTTGTTGTTGTGATACTGTTGTTATTGTTGTGGCACCTCCGTCTGTTGCAAAATCCCACCCTAGAACCCTTCGACCCTCAATATACATATATCATCATCCCTCATCGAAGCCGTAGCCGTAACTCTCAAGTTCTTGGCTGCTTGTAGCTTATTGGCATTTTGCCTTGGCAAAATAATATTTTTTACTCAGTTTTTTTGCCTCCTGTCTTTTATATTTCGAGTGTTTCTTTTTTTGCCAAAGTGAAATCAAAAATTTATAGATTTTAGTTATTCATGTGAAATCTTTAAGACGCCCACTTTAAAAATATTAAGCTCAACACAGACAGACACACACCGAAAACAGAAGCTCAAAAGCAAGCACGTTCGCAGTCATAACTCAGCAACTGGGAAACTGAAAACAGGACGAACAAAAAAAAAAACTGGGAAAAATATATATAAAAAACAGAACCCAAAAACTGGGCGAAGGAACACAGAAGCATCAGAATGCGACCCACTTCAGAACTCACGACTGTCTATTAACAGCCATAAGAAAAACGCGTCGAGTTCAAAAGGCTGCAGGCGTCTGACTTTTCTTCTCAATACTCATGCCACAAAAAAAAAAGAGAAAAAAAACTGAATGAAAAGAAAAACAAGCGTTAAAAAAATCACTCAAACTGAAAAAATTAGAGGGGGGGTGGAGTGGAAAAGGGTTACAATCCGCGAAAGTGAACTCTTAATGCTCTTGTTAGCGCAGGAAATAGTTTTGAATTTTGAGTGGCAGGAGGATAAATGGCAGTGATGGGATACCATGAAGCCAGAATGAAGTTGATTGATATATTTGCTTTTCAATTTTCCAAATATGATTGTTAAATTTATATGAAAGGTTGAGTAATGTGATTGTTTGATTAAGTAATGGTTGGAAGAGTAAAAGATAACTACGGTTTAAAGTATATTTTTATTATTTACTCTAAAAGCCAACAATTTTTCCCAGACTGTGGCATATTCTTTCGCGCTTTAGTTTTTTGCTCGCTGGCTGCTTTCGAAAAAACGCGTTCAAGGCTGAGGCGCATATCAAAAAGCAATTCAGAAGCGAAAAAGAGATGCTTCATCATACCCAATGCTTTGGTAGCTCCAAAGAATCACCCGCCCAGTCCCTATCCTCTGCCCCTATGAAGTGCAAGAAGCTTTTCCGCCATTGCAGCGGGCCAAAGCCTAAAATCAAATCAACGAAAAATCCTAAACGTGCCGGTCCGGAGGGAAAAACGGGTGGAAAGGTTGTGGGCGGTGGCTTGATATCAAAAATTCCCTTTCAGCGATGAGAGATGATAGCTCCCCGGCACTCCTCGCAATTCATTTACTCACACACACGCAGCTGTTTTTTTTTCAATGCATAAATTCATAATTCATGGGGGCCGAGAATCAGCGCCTAAAGGAAAGCTAAGGGTAAGGGTCTTATAGGGTGGCCAGAGACCCCCAGTAAATCGCATAAAGCTCAGAAATCCTGCTCGACGTGCTGGTACTTCTTGTTTGAATCAAACTTCAATTGTACCCTCTATTGGTTTGATTAAAGAGTGACTTCTACCACTTTAACACATGTTCACCCTCTGCCGACTGAAATCGAATAATCAAAAATACCCTTTGGCCCTGGTATAGCCATGATTTGGAGCGAAACCCCCAAAAGGACTGATGGGATGTGGGTATGTGGCACCTCTAGGCGTGGCTGTGGAAGTCGGCTTAGCGTTTTTTTTTTTTTTTGTTGGAACTGCAGCCTTTGGCGGAGTCGGGGCAACGTGCTCAATTAAGCACTCACACCCACCCAAACACGAGCTCGGGCACACACACACACACCACTATTGCCAACACACAATTATACCCACACATACACTGTAATGCGAAAAAGTTTCGGGCATGGCGCGTGGCTGGCCGCTAATATTTATGGCAATTAGTTTTAATAGTTTTGCTTGTACATTTCCATGTAAAGTTCAAAACTCACTCATCTATAAAGCCTGCTGTCTCCTCCTATCGCTCTAAGACCCTCTCTGTCGCTCCCATGCATGGAGATCCTTTTTTGCCTTTCTATATATGTATGTGTGTGTCTGTGTTTTAAATTAGTGTAGTTTTAACAATTGTTTAATGATGTTTCCAATTTGTTATGATGTTGCAATAATTAAGCTCGTGGATACTAATATTTACAATCTAGTCCAAATTTCGTTGCATACTTTTGGGAGCAGTCTTCATGAAATTCATGAAAGAGCTACATTAGAATTGATTTCAACTAGTTTCTTTTCCTATTAATAAATTCAATAAAATCCCCTGAAATATATAATATTTTATAGGCCTTTAGGGGAATTAAAGTTGTGATTGTTTCCACAATATAAATCCATGATTTAAAACGGCTTTAAATTTAGTTTCGCAGTAGCATTTATTGCAACTGTCATTTTTCGATTTTTCCTGCAAAATTTTCTTACAAAAATGTAAAAAAAAAATACAATAAAATGCGATAAACGTTGAGATCTCAAGACTATAGCCATGTACACAATGGTAGGATATTAAACGCTTCAATAGCTAGTCTATTAATCTATTCAGTCCAAGACATATGTGTACATACATAGATCAAATAGAACAAATGTCACCATCCGAGAAAACAATTTCAAGGCAACTACAATAGCTCTGATATATTGAATCGATATATAGAAAGTATATAGCAATGCTGCGGAACAAAAGTATGCAACACAAGTTCATTTATTTCAAAGCCCCCGCCAAACCGCCGCGTTTGAAAAAGCTGAAGTCGTTGCAATTGGAACGGGAGGATCGTTGTAGTTTTAGCCAACTCTGTCATCTGACCATTGAATCCAAAGACGACCAGGGCAGTGCGTTGGAGACCGAGTCCTTGGGGACTCTGTCCATTCAGGTGCAACACCAGTCCTTGCAGGAACCCCCACCGACAACCAAGCAGCCTCGAAAGAGACGCGTTGCACCCCAACCCCCACCAAAGCCCCCACCGAAACCCAAGAAAAAATCCAACAAAATCGGGGAGGATAACCCCCAAACCGATGATCACTGTGCGTTTATTGAAAAGCTCTTTGCAGCAACATCTGAAAAAATGGCAACAGAAGCAGCCAAGGCTGTGGCGGGTAAGCTCAGACTTAGTCACCAAAGAAAGAAAAACCACATGCGATATTCCATGTCTACTGTGTCGTGGCCGCTGCAATGTTTTTTTTTAATGAGTATTAACATTACAATTATAGGGTATGTTAGTTTTCAAAGAAATATGCCAGAAGGGGCTCTGTCTGTATTGTCTTTTCTAATACTTGCATTTTTTAACTATTACAATGTAATATTTTACTTTCTAAGAAAAGTTTTTAAAGTTTAAAATGTATAATACATTAAAAAGCCTATGTAAACATTTCATAAGTTACATACTATTTTTGCCTAATTATTTATATTTAAAGGTATTATTTAAGAAAAATAAATATTAAATTTATAATTCTGGTACAATTTAATTCTTATATCATTTTCTTACTTTAGAGTATATAATATATATTATTTAAAAAAAAAAATTAATGTAAATATAGTCTTTTCTGAATGACTTAGGGTATCATGACTTCGATCCTTTCATTTGATCCCAATGCCTCTCTGTTGCTCTGCTCTGCTTTCGTTCCATGTAATTCGAGCTTAAGACTCATAAAACTATATTCACATTATTCTCCCGACGCGTTCACTTTTCTCTCTTTCTCTCTCAATTTCTCTCAATGTAGTGCTCCCTCTCCGGGCTGTGCGGCTTTCCAGCGGGTCTTTCCGCACTGTTGGGGCCCCGACAGCCAAACCCAAGTCCCCCTTCGGCAAACCAGTTGTTAGTAACTGAACTCGCTTCCGCGCAGATCGTTCCAAGTCAAAGAAATAAATGCCCACCGTTTTAACAAAAACATAAATTCCAAATAACAAGTAAGCTGAATGTGAAAAAGTACTCTGTGAAAAGTGACGGGTTGTGTTTGAAGAAAAGGGCCCCATGATCCCATTATTAGCTAATTTGCTCACCTTAAACAGAAATAACAACAACAGAAACCGACCTCTACAGGTGTTACAGCAGTGTTCTTTTTCTCTCCTTTTTGTGGGCATGGTGTAGTAGTACCTTTTCCTTTGTTATCTGGCCTTTGGACTTTTGTTTTTGTTTCAATTTTCTTTAATTACCCATAGACAACAAATTAAACAATTTGTGGTGCGTGTTTAAATGGGAGAAAAAAAGGAAAAAATACTGACGCCAACGCTTATTTATTCGCCCCCTCTCTGTCTCGGCTCACTAGCCCCATCTCTTTCGTGTTTCCCCTTTGAAGTGGCCCAGAGCCAAACCAGTTTGGAGTTCTGTTGTGTACGATTTTCTTTGTTTACTTTTTTGGGGGATTTTCTCTAACCTTTCTCATTTTCATTTTCATTTGTCCAGTAGAACACACCTATTTCCCTGCTTTTCTTTCCCAACCATTTCCCATATAGATTTTCATAATTCTGCGGCTCTTTGGGGCTAGTTTTGGGCTTTTTTTTCGTTCCATTCGCTTTCCAGTTCTCTCGGAGAGAGTTTTTATCTTGGATTCACTCTCTGTTTCTTTCCAGTGGCGCCTTGTTTTTATTTACTTTTTTTTAATTAATATTTCTTACACATGTCGCATTTTTGTGAATGAGCCATCAGTGTCGCGAATAAATGGCAAATAAATCATTCAACGAACAGTTGGGAGACTCTTTTTTTTTCAAAATATTTAAAAAGTGAGCTCATTTTTAGTTCTTGAAGTTTAAAAAAAAAATAAAATAAATAATCACAAAACCAATCAAAAAACATTATTTTTTTTTTAATTCTTATGTTTAACATTTTCTTACTTTTATAATTCTTCGAATTTTTTAAATAGTTCTCACAACCTTTCTCTCTAAATAATTTCCTCACACTTTCTACAACTCTTTTTAAAACCTTTCTGTTTCTTAACTTTGTGCTGCTGGCAAATAAAAAAACCTTGTTTAGACGACGTGATCAGCTTGGATTGCACCGACTCCCTTGAGTTCCACAACTGCAGCGGCGACGACTGTTGCTATGCCTCCAACGACACCCTGACCCACCGCCAAAGACAGAGGGAGCTTCACCATCATTCCAACTCGGTCCACCGCTCCGATCACCACCATACCATCCCCTACGACCAGAGATCCCTGTGCACAACCTGTTCAAGCAATGATTCCCTATTCACAGATCCCGTGCCGGAGATAGCCGAACCCAAACAGTATCTAAATGCGGCCAAGAACGACCTCGTCCGGAGCCCACAATCGAAACGCGACCGTCCACTGAGCGAAATTAGTGTGACTTCGGTGGACACTTTGTCGCCGATTACAGCCAGGGCGATCCTCGAGTTGAAGCGGCAGTGCCTCAAGGATAAGTTGGACTGCTTGAGTGTAACACAAGTGACCTACTTCAGCATAGCCAATGACCTGCAGGAGGTGGAGGAAGCCCAGCCGGCCATATTGCTCAGCTCGGAACTATTGGTAGCACCGAATAGCCCGGCGGAGAGTTCGCCGGACGAACTAATGGCTTTGCAGTTGGGCAAGAAGCTGGCCCAAGTCCTGGGCAGTGGAACTGGCTCCCCCTTGACCCCAGGAAATATGGAGGGTGGGATTCCAACCCCAGGGCCCGGAAATCGGGTCGACTCGCCACTGGGAAATGGGGAATTATTCAACGTCTCGAAGGCGAAGAAGGTCGAGCTGCAGAATCTATCATCCAGATTTACGGCAGCCGTCAGTCAAACGCCGCCAGGTGCTGCAACCCCAAACGAATCAGGTGAGAATTAATATCATATAATATTTACCAAAAAATCTTTAAAAAAATTTAGAATTCTGATTCAAGAATGTAGTTTAAACATTTAAATGAATTATACAAAAAGGGCTTACCTTACCCCTCTCTCAACGTTCAAAATTTCTGGTCCTGTTTGTTGTCCCACTTGTAGCCATATGTGTGCTCTACTGAGTGGTCCTTGAGTCCTTCAAAAAAAAAATGTGTAGGAAGAGAGATGTCTAAAAGCTTGTCCCTTTTTTGTGCGGATTGTTGCTTATTTTTCTCTGCGCCAATTTCAAAAGTAAACACGGGTCGCACCGGAGTGCTTGCCAAACTGTAGACTCGAGAGCTGCACCTTCCACATGTCCTTTCAAAAAATTCAAGAGCCTCGAGTCTCTTCAGAGGTGATGGCAAAAAAAACAACTAAGCAAATGTAAGGAAAAAGGTTTAGGGCATTAAACATTTAATGGTTATTAAAATTACTTAAACTACTAAAGAGTTATTAACTTTTTTTAATTACTTGAAGCTTAATTTAATTACAATTTTTCTTATTTCTTAAACTCAGTAAATAGCTTAATGAACTTGATACTTTTCTTGACCAACACAGAGAACAAAAATATCCAACAAAAAGGACGATGGCAGGACCTTAACGCAAAGTTTTTTAATTAACTCATGTAGCAAGCCGTCTCTCAAATTTTCCCCAAAACCCTTTTTTTCCAGCCAACTGTCTTTGTTTTTCAAACTGATCCGATCAGCGGCGCCTTTGCCCAAAAAAAAAGTAAAAGTAAAAAAAAGATGCGAGAATAATGCTTGTGGGAGAAAAAAAAATGTAACAAAAGCAAGCAGGACCCAAAAGTAATTATTGGCACATTTATGCAAGGACTCGTTTCACTCCCACGCCTCTCACATGATATTTTAAATACATAATTGGCCCGGCCAAAGTGGCCCCGAAACTCCTCTACAGGCCCATCCATCCCGCCCACCAACTTCATCTAATTGTGTTCACCCAACTCGCTCGACTCGATAAACAAAAGCAAACATGGTTCGCTGCTTTTTTCGGGCCTTTGGCTCGCGAATACCCAGCAGAGCTGGTAATAAAGCGCCAAAAAATACTACAGAAAACAAAAAACATTTGTAAAAACTTAAAAATTGCAAACACGTCTTCATTGTTTACAAAATGTTGGCCGGAAACGGGCGCTTCAGGCTCGAAGGCTCTGACTTTGTTCAATCCCCATTGTTGTTACTCCGCAGGGGAGTCACTGAAACAAGCCAGCCAGCCAGCCAGGCAAGCGGCTGGAAAAAAAAAAACGAAAGTTTAAATTTTAATTAAATCATGTTATATAGAATGATACACGCGGGAGTTTTCCGCCAAATCGAAGGCCTGTAGGCGAAATCGGAGGGTCCACGGAAGCCGGGGCCGCGTAACCACTTGGGTACACAGTCAATGATGATGGGCTGCGATAAGCGCTCCGCAGGGTCTACTCAATCGGAGTGAAGGGACCATAAAAAAGTGCCCCACCCCCGGAGCAAGGGAGGTGGCGGCCTCATTGGCCAGGTCCTGCCGGGGGAGGCCCGGCCTCCCGGTTGGTGTAAGGTAATGGAAGATTTAATGCACTAGAAAAATTGTATGTTTATTTTCCCGGCAGCAGGCGCCCATTTTTTATGCCCCTGTTGTACATGAATTTCGATTTTATGATTGTAAATCATTTAAATATTGACGTGATGGTCTTTAGCATATTCAAATTTTTAGCGCCCCGAAAAGTAAACAGAATTTTAATTTATCAAGTCATTCGATAAACACTCGAACTATTTTTAACTTTCAAGAAAATAGGACAACATCAGATACCAAATATTATTTCTTCGGAGTTCTTTGTGGCGTTTTTCATGAAATGATTAATGATTGGCAAATGTTTGCTGAAAATTTTAGAATTTAACTAGTAATTATGGGAAGTGACTTATGCGCTGCCTGAATACATTCATCTTCAATTTTTCACTTATTTAAGCAGCCAGCAAGCTCGGGGGCCAAAAGCCCCAAAGAACTCGGTATATAGAGTAGAAGCTGTGCGGGAATTTCTATACAAATTTATCCGGCTAATGCCATTGCCTCGTCATTCATTCATTCGTTCGCAGGAGCTCCAGGACTTTTGGGAAGTGCTGCAGGAGCCGCGTCCTCGTCGCTGGAAACGCAATCAACTGTTATAATTTCGTTTAAATCATCTCAAACACCTGTGCAGTCTCAAACGAATTCTGCAGCACCGCCAGCAGTGGTACTCGCTACTGACAATGTCGAGGATGACACGGCGCCCCTGCCACTGCCACCGCCGCCACCGGGCTTTGGCACACCCACCACGCCCCTCTTGACGAGCAACGTGCTAAAGAAGGTCGCCAGCTTCACGGTCGAGAAGTCTTCGGTGGGCAATAGCAGTAGCTCCAATTCGCAATCCAATCCCCCGATTCTGATTGAGGAGACAACGCTTTTGGCCACTCCGACTTCGTCGCTGGCGGCAACCCTGCTGGCGGATGTACCGGGGGCCGTCACTGGGGCTGGAACTGGGCTGGGGGCTGGTTCGCGACGCGGCTCATCTTATGTACCGGAAAAGTTAAGCTTCGCTGCATATGAAAAGTTCGAAGGTAAGTTTGCCGAAATATTCGTGTTTAAACATACTCTAAGTAAGAGGTTAAGTCGATCTGAAGAGTGATGAAAAAATATCCATAATTATTTAATAATAAACTTCATAATCATTATTATTTTTAAACATATTATATAATTTTATACATTTTTTTTAAGAGTATAAAATCGTAGTTTTTGTGACTTTTGAGTCAATCGGAGACTTCAGTGATGTCCTGCCAAAGGCAGGAGCAGTCAGTAAAAGGGATATCGGGTTGAGAAAAATCGGGCAAATCGGCGAAGAAATGGAATTTTAAGGAAGCAAGGAAATATCAAGGTAACCTCTGCGATTTCTGCGCATTTACTGTTTGCCTTTTGTGTCGTTTCTCGGGAAACATTTAATTTTATTTCCCTTTTCCTTTTTCGCCCCTTTCAGTTTTCACTTGATTTTCAAACATTTTCTCTTTTTTTCCTTGGTAGTTCCACGTTTGATTGCGTTTGTTGTTTGCTTAAAGTTAACAATTAATTTGCCTGCTCCAGCGGACTTTCTTTTCACCTCGCTAACGTTTCCCTTCCCTGTCTTGGCTCTTTTTCCTGAAAATCAGTCAAGAAAAGCAAGCCAAATCAAGTTGAATGATTGCATAATTGGGAAATTTTGTATGTAAATAGAGGAGAAGGCAAAACTTGCGGGCTTAACAATTTCACTCGAGTGTTTGAAGTGCACACACACACACACACGTATACGGTTTAGCCTTGCCTTTAATCTCCTCTCCTGTTGGATCCTGTCGGGTGAAAATGTGTAGCATACTTTCCGACCACGGCTCGGAATTCGTCTCCCAAGCTGAGATGGAAAATTCCCGGAATTTGATTCTGTCTATGAATTAACATGCCAGACAAATATTTAATCTTTTATACTAAGCACTACAGGCTTACTAATTTGTTAATTTAAGACCCATGACGTAGCCAGCAGAAATATCTTAGATTCTGCATAGATTCTTCAAGTTTCTCTCTGAAAATATTTATATTTTAAGACAGAATTTATGGATTTACTTTCTCCCTCGTGGTGGTGCGTCTGAAAATTGAACCTTTTTTGTAAAACTATTTCCATTTAGCCAGAATTCTTTTCCGCTCAAAACTTTCGCTTCAAAAGCTGTGCAAGAAGCATTTTGGGAGGCACAGTTTATGACACATGCCACGCCCAGCTGCGAGGGGTGAAAGCGCTAATTGGTAAGCTCATCGTTGTCAGGCTTGGCCAACAACACCCCTCTCATAACACCCGCCCCTGGCTACGCGGAGCCAGGATCCTGATCCTCCGCCATCATCATCATCATCAACCGCCCGTTGTCGTCTGCTGCAAATTAATGCAAACAAACATTTTAACGCCTCGCTGGGCAAACAACCGAAGAAGCAGAGAAGCTGCAACCAGAAGGGGGGCTATGCCAAAAAAGCGGCAACAGGGTCGGGGGCATGGAGGCACGAACTCAGCTGGACACGCAATTTAATGCACTGGGAACTATCAACTGCGAGGTCTAGGCCGGTTTCTAAAGCGCAATATTTGCAGACGATTGGCTAACAAACTCAATAAGCCTTTAATGGCTTTCTAAAAGCCAATACTTGAAAGCCAAAGATAATTAAGGAATAAGCTAGTCATGATTAACAGAAATGTAGATAAGACTTTTTGTAATTTGGACTTCTTGAAAAATAATAGACTCGCAATGCAAAGCTTATCCCATAAGTTGCAAGCCATTTGTTAGGTTTAGTTGTTTGGGCAAAGAGAGATAATTTCTACCCCAAAGTTGCACATAATTTGTAGACATTTTCTTCCAGTGCAGCTTACGCTTTGCGCGCTGTCGCCGTCGTTGTCATTGTCTCTGAAGTGGCCATCAATTCTTCGTGGCTTTTCAGCAAGATGGGGCGACGGCGTGTAGTTAAATTGGGAAGGGGGTGGCAGCAGCAGGGGTCCAAAGCAGGATGGAGGCGGGGTACCAGCAGAGCAGGCGGACAAGTGCAGAAGCTTTTTGTCGCGACTTTTCATCAGGCAACGTCCGGCACCGCTTTTGGACCAAAAATCTGATTTATATGCTCGACAACATCACGTTCGCCAGCTTCGCTTGGATGAAGAGATTCTGGCGGGGATGAGGACTAAAAGCAGCCAACGGAGTATAGCTGGTGGGAGCACTCCAAGGAGATCTGGGTGCCACCGAGTATAGACGACAATGTTGCCGGCCATAGCGTAATGAAACAATATTTTTGGTAAGGGAAGAAGGTATATAGCTGCCACAAAATTATACCTCCTTTGTCCTTAAATACCCTGTAATCCGTTGGTATATTAGATGGATTATTATGGGTATTTGAAATTTCAATTTTCTACATTCAAGGAGTAGTTTGGAAGGCTTTATGTATACAAAGAAAGGATCTGAATCCTTGAAAAGTATTAAAAATATTTCAAATATATTTCTTTGAAATTTTCGAATTATGAAAATATTCTTGAGAGTTTAGAGGTCGCTCAAGCTCCTGTCTCCCGTTTTGGTATCCATTCTCTTCTCAGTTTCTGTCCCCCATTGCTTCATTCTGAGTTCTGCTTTGTGGTTTTCGGCATCGTTTCATTCTCATCCGGTTTGTTTGTCGGAATGAAGAGGGCGAACGTCACTCTGGCGTTGATGAATGCAACGCATGCATGCGTGAGGCGCCAAAAACCGCTGCCATCCAATGCACTTCCCCTTCTAAACCGTCACAAAATGACTGTGCACTGAGAGAAAAAATAAGGGAAATTTTTAAATAAATTTGTAAGCTCTTTTATGTTGAAGATGAGACCAAAAGTCGTTATTGCTTTGTCACAGTTTTGTTTTTTTTCCATTTGAATATTTTACTTTCTTGGTGGATTTCTTTGATTTTTTTTTTTGAGTGTACTGGTGTTGCATTCGCCTGGCAAGCAGTTATGCAAATTTGTTCTGCGTTCGCCGTGGCGCAGTTTTCATCAAAACCGTTTGCCACAACGTCGCTGCCGCGACGGCGCCAGCAATAAAGGCCAAAATAAGCAAAAGCCGCAACAACAATAGGGGCAAAGGCAACAAAAACGCCGAAACAACAAAGATTCCCACTACTGATGAGGCCAACGATGTCCAGCTAAGCTCCGCTTCCTTCCGTTGTCCTGCTGCTCTTCGGACTTAACCCCATTGCCACCATCGATATCATCCAATATGCCAATCCTTGCCAGCAGCTTTGCATGTGGTCCGTGAGTTAATGATCTTTTGAGCCAATGGAATGGGGTCAGGCCACATTGGCACGAACTAAAGGGTATACATAGATGCAGATACATTTTCCTAAATCCAAACATGGACAATAATAAACTATTCCTTTATTATTTAACATATAATTGAGTTCAAGAGCCGTTTTTTCCGTAAGATTTGCGTCACTCAATCTTTATAAAGCCCTTTCTATCAATTTGATTTAATCTATCAACTGTCTCCACTATCAGACATTATCACTCAGCTTTCGCCGCTATCTTACATGCGAAACACTCCACCCATCAAGAAGGTTGTTAAAAGTTTCTGCGATAAGCAAACAAAAATCAAAACAAACCTTTGGGAAAGTGTATGGAAAAGGGGTTAGGCTGGATCTTTGAAAGATTGACGTAATAAATAAGAATAATAAGGATAAGAAACTTTATAGATGATTGCACTTTAGAGAGAAATGAAAACATGATGACTGAAGTACCCATGACTGATAAACCAGACGACCTTGTCAGGGCCATCGAAGCTCTCCTGTTCTGAACTTAATAGTTATGCCTCTCTAGTTCTCTATCTCCATAGCTGCAGTATTATCAGTTACACTTGAAATAAAGCATATTATATCATTTTAGATTAATTAGCTATATTTCTAAATATTTTCTTTCGGTGTAGCAAACTGACGTAGTGGGTTGTCATGTATGCACGCTCTAGACTTTGATAATGTACGACAAGTTTTAATTTTTTTTGCTTGAAACGAACGAAACGATTCGACATTTTAGTATTGGAATTGATCGGAGAAGGTTCTACTGGGTCTCTCGATCCGGAAATAAATCCACATATATTCCACATATATGTCTGCTGGTTTAAGCAACGTTTGGTGCTCTCTGCTGGCCAAGCAGCCGTCGAGGAATTTTTCAAATATTATCGAAAAACCAGAACCACAGAACTTATCTGCGAAATGGAGTTTCGACGAGGACCTCTCTCCCGGCCAACTACCACCACATTACGTTCAGATAATGTCATTGGCCGGGAAAAGGGCGCAGACTGCTCGGCTTTTGCTAAAAGAGCGAGATGTGGACCAGCCGCTGGAACAGGCCCAGGAGCCACCTGATGCCCTGTCCTTGGGCTGGGAGTCGGGGACCTGGTCGGGAATTAGCATCCTACGCATCCAAGGGATGACCGTTGACCTGTCCACGACTCGTGACCCAAAACATCTGCTCCTGCTGCTCCTGCGAACTGTTTCCCACTCAAACGCTGACAGCCAGCGTAAGTTTGTTTCTTCTTTTTTTGATACATATTTTTTTTTTTGGTTTTACTACAAAAAGTTTTTTATGACAGAGTCTCTTGACTTTGAGCTAAAGATTAATATCAGAGGTTTTAAAATATTTGTTTTAATATTATAAGTTTGTAGTTGGGAGTAAGTATTTACTTTGGGATCTGTTTGTAAACAAATATTTCATTTTATTGCTTCAAAGGGTATTTATTTTTTAAGGTATATGCCTTCCATGCTTTAATAAACTCCCCTTTTACTATCTTTCTTATCAATATATTAGTCATCCGACTTAAAATTAGGTAGTTCAATGGCTAAACTGATTAGATGAGTAACCAAGGCGTACGCGAAAAAAACTTTGAGTAATATCATTCGATATAAATCCATGTTGCTGATATGGATCCATTCATAAAAAAGCTATGGAGCTAAATAATAATCTCTTAGAGTAATTCTTAGGGTATTCCTTTGGTTGCCCTATCGATTAGGATTATTCCATATATTCATTCAGCTTTCTGTCTGACTCCTGCCCCAGAAAATTATTTATTCCACAGTTTTTTTTGTTGGGTTGTCAGTTAGGGAGTTGGTCTACCCCCTAGCGTCTCCCGCCCATAAATCTCTCAACTTAGTGGCTATAAGTTTTCTTTTATTTTTTTTTCTTCTTCTGGCAATGGATGGGGGGACACGAAGTGAATAAGTGGACCAGCTGTGATCAAAGTTATTTCACTCAGTTTTGTAACTGCTTTCCCTTTTTGCCTTGCAGGTCAAATGCTGATGAAATGGATTATCTCGACGATGCAAAACAACCCGAAAAGTGCACCCCACCAGGACTTCAACCAGGAACTGTTCTACTCGCTGGCGATGCAGTTCTGCAATAATCTCAAATATGTCGGCGTCCTCAAGCAGATCTCCAACGAGCATTCGGACGGCGGATTCAGCGTAAGTTCAATGTACTTCCATCCTTCCCGGAAATTGGTCATCTCCATTGCGAGAGTGGCAGAGGGTGCTAATAGGGTCCTAGTGGCAGGTCCTGGCGGATGTTGCCGCGACGCCAACGGAAATGATGACAGCGCGTTGACTCTCAAATGGGGGGGTGGGGGCAAAAAACTGAATAAAATCATGACGCAAAGGGGTTTCGAGAAGGGGTTTAGGAAGCTTAACTTAGTTTCAAGTCATTAGCGTCTGAGGAAAAAGTATAGATAGTGACTGCAGCCTGTAATTGCACTGAGCTCTCAATCTGGTAGATTGAATTTTTAAAAATTATTAATTTTTCTATTCACTAGCTATTACTAGCTATTGAATTAAATTCATCTATAGTGTCCAGATCCCTCGGCACTTTGATTCTTTAACTTTGGACCTCTCTGCATAACATCACCCATACGCAGTGGTGCCCCTACTCGAAGTTGTTGCGCAAAGTTTAGCAAAAACGAACCACAAAGTTGTGCCCGGAAATTAGCAATTCTATTGCATAGAAAAAAAGGACAAACCGAGAGTCAGAACTGAGTCGGACCAGGCCTTCGTTGCACTTTCATTTAACCGAGCTTCATGGCGGTTGTCCATCTAACCCCTGCCACGCCTACTGGCGACGCCCCGGCGCAGTCCCTGCCTGCAAGTGTCAGAACTTGTTAAAACTTTACAGTCGGCAGCCGTCAACTATCAAAAGCCAACTTCTCTTGGCTGCATTAACAATTTTCTGTTGATTTTCTTGTTTTTATTGCCTTTAAAAATTATGAAACCAAAGTTGGCCATCGAGCAAAAGCGATGCACTGAAAAAAAGGTATTAAAGTAAACTATAAACTAAACAATTTATGAAAAAGTTTAAAATAATGCTTAAAGGTAGACATTCAATTGGTCATCAAAAGTCAAATATAAATTTTATTTCCAAGAAATATTTAAATTTATTTCTATTTTCTCAACGTGTAATTTCTTTTAAAAAATAATTTTTATATAATTAATTTGTTCCAAGTGCAGCTTGGCCATTCAGGCCCTTTTATATGTCCACCAGTTAATTGCCATTTTGCCTTTTTGTCCACTCGTTTCTTTGGGCCAACTCTTTGGGCAATATGGTTGGTCATCTTCATCTGCGCCGGGCCTAATGGACTCCATAATAGTTGGCCATATTGGGTACAGTTTAGGCTCGGCCGGGGCATTAGCATTTAGCAGTTAGCACTGCTCTTGACCAGAAAGCTAAATAAACAAATAGCCTGGGAAAAGGCGGAAAAGCTTTAATTGCCCGGCCGGCAAAAAAGGCCAAAAGATGAAGACGCCTAAGACGGAGCTGTTCCGCTTCCATTTCGAGGGCTGTAAACCGAGAAACGGTTAAGTGTTATTAGACAGGCGACAGCAGGGACAATAACAAAAACAACAAATTACCACAAGTTGCAACAACAACAAGAACTGTAAGAAGAGCAACAAGACCAACATACAACAACAAAATGCCACCGCAAATAATGAAGCACTAGATATAGCCCTCAAATTAGTTTAGGCCAAAAGTTTTAGCCACAGCAGCTTAACCTCAAATCCCTGAGAGAGCCAAACACACACTGACACCCACACCCCCATACACACACATACACACACATCCTGATGAATATAGAAAGAGAAAGAATCGAGAGTGGGGGGACAAGAGACACCGTTAAGTGATTTTCTATGTGATGATACTTGAGCTCAAGATTATGATATCACAAATTTCTTCAACTGGCTGCCAAGTAGAAGTCTCGGGGGTCGGAGGCATATATAGACGACGACGTCTCCAATGTCTCCGGAATGGTGTTCGAACTTTTTGGGCAACAGGCCAGCGCAGAGGGGTGCGAGGAGAGACAATGCCAAAGGTTCGTTGCTCGACTTTGACTTTAGGTTGTCTTGGATTTGTACAGTGGCCACTATATCACCAAAAAGGGTATTATTTATAAATTATTTTAGACTTATTGATAGTCTAATATCTTTAGTTCTGATTATCGCAATATCTCTTAGTAAAAAATTATATTTTTCTTAATAAATTGCATCCTTTTCATAGACTCACTATATCCTTTCTTATTTTATTCTTATTTATGCCGTAGTCCCTTCTGTTTCTTCGTCTTATTGTTGCTGCAGCTCATTGAAAGTTTGTGCTTTTTTATTACTTTGAGTCGAAAGTTTTTCTCCACTGAACCCATTCCCCGCCACCCAACTATATGGTATTATTCTTCTGGGTCTGCCGGAACAAAGGAAACTTTGATGCAGAAATGAGGAAACTGGATTTGAATGTGCAATGTAACTAAAAGTGCGTGAATGTTCGATTTGTTTGGGACTCTTTCAGCGCGTGTTCGATTGTTATTTTATTCTTTATATATATATATTTAGATCCAAGTTGGATGGCATTAGATTAAATGGAATTTGTTGTTGTTGTTAATTAAGTGGGAATAGACTTGAAGGGACTTGGCTGGCTGATTAAGGTTAAATGTGGCTAAGATGCGATTATAAACAGTAACCTCTTATTAGGGTTTAGTTTTGGTTATCTTTTCGAGGAGGCACACCCAGTTTTTTGGGTGTGGGTTGAGGTGTGGCTCTGGTTACTTGTGGCCTTCTTGGGTTTCTTTAAAATGTGCAAACAACATGCAAATCGCCGACACCAACAGCCAGAAGTGCAAACACTTGCTGCAAATGGTGTAAAGTGCGATAAACTTGACTCGTCCCCCAACCCATTTACCCCACTCTCCGATGCCCTATATACGCTTATGCCCTTAGAGCCCATGTACCCCTGGCAGGGATATGTTCCGAGGAGTGCGAGAGTGTGTGTTCATCTGCCAAATCAGCCATCGGGGCAAGCTGTTGCACTTGATTTGCATTTGTCAAGTTTTCAGTTCTTTGACTGATTAGCCTTCCAGCGTGTGTGTGCGAGGGTGGAGGTGTGTGTGTGTGGTGTGTATGAGCGCCACTTGTTAACGGCATAATTAAATTGCAATTTTAATTGCATTTGTCAGCGATGAGCGACAAGTATGTGTGGAATTGGGGTGGACGACGAGCCTGTCATATTTTTTATCGCTTAATTACAATTTTCTGGGGAATTGTCTTTCATTTAAAATTCCAGCACTCCCAAGTAACACTCTTTAGATTCAATATTCCTCTTTTATCCACTCACTATCCAGTCCACTTTTATTTTCCTTTACGACGTCACAGGACAGGAAAGGCGGTCCCCACAGTGGGACTGAAAAGTCAGCGACGACATGCACAATCAAAATCAAAAGAGTTTCCCATGAAGTACATGGAAGAAAATAAAGCCAACTTAGGCCAGTGGGTGCTTTTAAGCTTTGTCGCTTGTGGCACGCTCGAGACCAAGTTGCAACCAATGCACTCTTGCCCCTTTTCTTAACTTTACTTTAAAAAATAACATATTCATGGCATCTTTTTATTACCCACTGGGTTAGTCAATTATAAGTCGTTGTCTTTACGCAAGAAAATGCAAAATATATATTTTTATGTCTAATCCTTAGCCTTATGAGATGTACCAATGGACGCACACGGAACAGCCGACGACATCACTGCCTTTGACTCCCGGTAAGCTGGATGCAGTGGCAGCCTGGCCGTTTTCGAGTACGCCATCTGGTCTACGAAACCTGGAGGCGATTTCTTTGAACAATGCATCGGGTGCTCTAGGAGGGGCAGCAACTGTGACAGCAGCATCTGCAGCAGTCGTGGCAGGCACAGAGCCCGCATCGGTATCGGAAAATCAAAATACCCTGCAGCAGATACTGAAGAAGCGCCTTCTCAACTGCACCACTTTGGCAGAGGTCCATGCGGTGGTTAACGAACTGCTGAGCAGTGTGGATGAACCACCGCGGCGACCATCCAAAAGGTGTGTGAATCTCACGGATGTCCTGAATGCCAGTGAATCGACCGTTTATGAGTACAACAAAACGGATGGAAATTTCGTGGACGCTGGCACACAAACGGAACTAGAAGATCCCGGGGAAGAGCTTATGAACTGCAAGGGATCATGCAAATGCGGTGGGTTGCCTGTGGGGGAGTCACCTGCAAAGAATGATAGTCAGGATACGAAGGGCGATGGTGAGACTGGCGGAGAGAAATCGACAATTCCACCACCGCCTCCACCACCCCCAGTTCCACTGCACTTCCAACCGCCCCCACCGCCACCGCCTCCACCACCCGCTTTTCAATTGAACGCCCCCCCTCCACCACCACCACCCCCACCCATGATGGGAGCTCCACCGCCTCCTCCCCCGCCACCAGGATGTGGCGCGGCTCCGCCCCCGCCTCCACCAGCGCCGGGTGCCTGCGGAGTGCCGCCCCCACCGCCTCCCATGGGCGCCTCGCCCTCCAAGTCGCTAATCTCACCCGCCCCGCTTCCCGATCCCGCCGAAGGGAACTGGTTCCATCGCACAAACAGTGAGTTTAAAGTCACAATGTCCTGTTCTCAATTATTTAAAATAATATTATCCTTTCAGCCATGCGCAAGAGTGCCGTTAACCCGCCAAAACCCATGCGTCCCTTATACTGGACCCGCATCGTGACTAGTGCCCCGCCAATACCACGACCCCCGTCGGTGGCCAACTCCACCGACAGCACAGACAATAGTGGCAGCTCACCGGAAGAACCACCAGCCGTGGAATCTACCACCCCTCCCACCAAGGAAATTTGGACGGAAATCGAGGAAACCCCTCTGGACAACATCGATGAATTTACGGAACTCTTTTCCCGCCAAGCCATGGCACCGGTCAGCCGGCCCAAGGAGGCCAAGGTCAAGAGGGCGAAGTCGATCAAAGTCCTCGACCAGGAGAGATCCCGCAATGTGGGAATCATTTGGAGGAGTCTGCACGTCCCGTCCAGCGAAATCGAGCATGCAATATACCACATAGATACGTCAGTTGTCAGTTTGGAGGCACTGCAGCACATTAGTAATATTCAGGGCACTGATGCTGAACTGCAGATGATCAAGGAGGCCGCCGGAGGAGACATTCCGCTGGATCATCCAGAGCAGTTCCTGCTGGACATATCGTTGATCTCGATGGCCAAGGAGCGGATCTCGTGCATTGTCTTCCAGACAGAGTTTGAGGAGTCCCTCACTCTATTGGTCCGTAAGCTGGAGACTATTTCCCAGCTATCCAAGCAACTGATCGACAGTGAAGACCTCAAACTGGTGTTTTCCATTATTCTGACTCTTGGTAATTATATGAACGGTGGCAACCGTCAGCGCGGCCAGGCGGACGGCTTCAATCTGGATATTCTCGGGAAGCTCAAGGATGTCAAGTCCAAGGATTCACACACCACTTTGCTCCACTTCATAGTGCGCACGTACATTGAGCACAGGAGAAAGGAGGGAGTGCATCTTTTGGAGATCCGTCTGCCGATCCCAGAGCCAGCGGACGTGGAGAGGGCGGCGCAGATTGATTTCGATGTTGTGAACACACTTATTGACGAACTCGACACTAAGTTTAAAGGTGAGGTTAACACAATATAGATTTTTAATAAACTGATTAATTAAAAATTAAAAATTCTCCATTTAGAACACAAGAGAACCACAGCCAAAGTGCTGGCCGCCTCGCGTCCGGATATCCAGGAGCCCTTTAAGTCCAAAATGGAGGAGTTCACTGCCGGAGCTCAAGAATCAATGGACAAGCTTAAGCAGCTTCTCCAGGAGTGCCGCGACTTGTTCATGAAGACGATGAAGTTCTACCACTTTACACCCAAAAGTGGTTCTGTGACTCTGGAGAAGTGCACGCCCGATCAATTTTTCGAGTACTGGACCAACTTCACTAACGATTTTAAAGATATTTGGAAGAAGATGATCACAGATCTCTTAAATGAATTGTAAGTAGATCTTAAAGTTTAATATTTATAACTTAATATTTTTGTTGATTTTCAGGATGAAGAAGTCTAAACAAATCGAGTCCCGTCGCAACGTCTCCACGAAAGTAGAAAAGTCCGGTCGCATTTCTTTAAAGGAACGCATGCTTATGAGGCGCAGCAAAAACTGAATACGTAATCTAAGAAACACCACGATGATATATTTTTTAATTGTAGTTGCTTTTTATTCACACTATTGCTAAGAAAATTTCTCGTTAAATGGATTCATTCTCCGCTAACTGTTAAGTTACAAAATTGTATACAAAATTTGAATTACTTATATGCAAGCGTGGCGCTTAAAATAAATTGTCCTCATGCTGTTGTGATCGTATATTTGTGATTTATTAATCTACTAAAAACGAAACTTGTTTTACATTAAAGGTAAAACTTTAATTCAAATAAGGCGCCAAAGGGTAATATCTAAAGGGATATTATAACAGACTTAAATAACAGACTATAGTCACTGTTAATATTTAACAGAGGCCTGTTAGATGCTGTCTTTGGTCATTCGTGTTTGAATATCTCTGGTCACACTAAATGGCAACGCAAATTATAAATATTTTGTAAATTTACGTATTATTCTTAAATTAAGTGACAAAAATGCATCGATCACACCCGAGTATCAGTCGCCGCAAGCACCTCATAAAGGAGATGATGGAGGACGACTTTGCGCTGCCCACAGAGCAACAGAAAATCGTGCGGGTGGTCAGCAGCCGCGGGAACAATCTCCACGAGGTGGAAGCGGCCACCAACGAGGAGAACTTTCTGGGTGAGTGTGATATAGGCTGAAGCCTCCCACATGGACTATTCTAAAGTATAACTTGAACAACTCTTGCAGTCTCCATGCCCAACAAATTCCGGAAAAGTATGTGGGTGAAGCGAGGCGACTTCCTGCTGATTGAACCCATCGAGGAGGGCGACAAAGTCAAGGCAGAAATCTCCAAAATCCTCACCACCGAGCATGTCAAGGAGTACACCAAAGCCGGCATCTGGCCAGAGAAATTCGCTAAGAAATCTGGCCAGGAGGAAACCTCCGCTCAAAACCAAGATGACTCTGATTTCGAAGACGATCTTCCGCCCAACACAAATCGACCCGTAATAAATCAGGAGTCCTCCGGGGAGGACGAGGACGACACATCCAGCAGCGATGAAGACTGACATTCCCCAATTTATTTAAACTTAGTTAAGGTTTTTTATTTACTTTTGCGAATCGCTCAATGGTGCATCATCTTTCAGAAAAGTGGCATCGAAAATTGTTTGTTATTCCTGCTGCTGATGAAGAGTCGTAATCTAGCTTAGACGAACATATTGTTCCTCTTTTTAAACTTAATAAAAAGAAATCAAGTTACACGAAGTAATAACTGCGTTACAAAAATTGCGCTTTGTATTTAGTTAACCATTGGATTTTATCGTTTTTTTACCTACTACAATTCAAAATATAACAAAAAAGTACTTTTTCCTTTGGTGACCACTAATTAAATGATTCCTGCTGCAGCTGAAAATGGTTGCAAAAGCTACATAAAAGCCTACACGATTAGTTATAGCGTTTACTCCTCATTTATTTACTGAGATTTTTCATGCTTCGTTTTCGAGATGAACAGCCTCGTCGTTCTCCTTGAGTTCACCATCGGTCAGTTCCTCTATTTTGGATGAGGCAATTATTTCGTGCTTGGACTCCAGGGCCAAGGTTGAGGGTCTAGCTTTGGTGAAGGGGAAATTGGTAACATCCTCGATCTGAGGGGTGTGAACGGCAATCAAGTCGGTCTGTGTGGAGCTGCAGTCGATGATCTCGGCCTGCTTTTTGATTGCATCCTGGGGCAGGTTGCACACCATGGTCAGGCAATTGACAATGGTACCAATCGAGCTCTGCAGTGACTGAACCTGGTCCGTCAACAGGGTGCATCGCTTGGCCAGATCATTAACCACCGACGCAGAGTTCTGGTCAAGGCTCACGTTGCCGGAGCCGACAATGGCATCCTCGCCCTGGTCCACGGCTGGAGGCACGCCTTTGGGATCCACTTGCATGGTGGACACCTTTTTCCACAGCGCATTGATGGCCTGCATCTGCAGTTGCTGGATCTTGCGCTCGTTCTCGAGCTGAGCCTTGGTCAGCAGCATGTCCTTGCTAAGTTGCCTGTAAGCAAAGTGGGGATATTATAGTAAGAAGTATTATATTTAAGAAGTAATGACTCACTCAATGTATTCCTGAGTGCGACGTCGCTGTAGACGCTCAGCTATGTCCTGGTTGGTCTTCTTGCGCGTGTGATAGCCGCGCCACATCTTCTGAATGGTTACAGCCGAGGACTCGGTAACGTGTTCAATCAAGCGATCAGCACAGGTCTGGGTGCTGTCATTGCAGTTGTCCAGCTGCTGCTGCTGTTGCACCTGTAGCTGCTGCTGTTGTTGCTGCTGCTGCTTCTGGGCAGCCATCTTGCGGATTGTTTTTAGTTTCTCAATGTTTATCTGGTCGCCGTCATCGTCGGTGCTGAAGCCCCCGGCATCCACCATTACTCCGGATGAGTTGATCTTCTCCTGTTGCATTTTACTCGCCGACTTCCGGGGACTACTCGTCGGGCTTTGGTTCCTCTTCAGCTGCGGACTTCGCACCCGCGGCAAGTTAAGTTTGTTGTCTGGTTTTTTGGTGTGTAAGAAAGTGTAAAAATATTTAGTTCTCATGAGTATGACCCAAGTATATGTTGTAAGGAGTAAAGATTGTATATAGGTGGCCACCTTTGTTCTTATTGATTTTGGATTTTTGGAGCTGTGAGTTGATAGCACTGACAGTCATCTTCTGGGCCACGGCGGCGGGGCAGACGTCCGGACTCATGAGGGTCTCCGGAACGGGAACCATTTTCGAGGCAGCGGCCAGGGGACCGCCCGTGGGGATTTGGCCAATAAATGTTTGATCTGCAGAAAAAGATTATTTAAATAGAAATAATATTCATATTGTGATGGATTTCTATCTACCGTTGTACGGATTCGGGGTAATATTCCTGGGAGTTGACTCTGTAGAGTTGTAGGTTTTGGTGGTCACGCTGCTGGACATTCCACTGCCGGCTAGAGAGTATCCTTCGCCTTCGTTTCTTATATTCTCGATTAAGGAAATGCTCATTTGTAGGGAATTATTCGCGGAGCCATTGTCGCTCACAACGCTGTTGTTGCAGCTACTGTTCCCGTGATAGCTATTGACCATAGATTCAGGGGATCCTTGGCGACCACCACTCAGACGAGAAACTGCAAGTAAAGCCGGTTGAAAAAGGAAAACCTAACTCATTGGGTAAACATCAAACCCACATCTAGGCGACTGGATCCTACTCGTTGGCTTTTTCCGATGGGACGAGGGCGAAGTGCTGGCGGAGCTGTTCACATTATCCATAATCTCCTCCTGCAATTGACGTTGGTGGTGTTGGGCTTTGCTTAGAATTAGGCGTAGTTTCCGATCGTTTTCGTTTTCCAGCGCTTTGCCCACCAGGGGGCACATGGAGCTGAGGTACTTGGCCAGAGCGTGCTGATCCCCCACACGAAACTGGCGGCCCCTACCCTGGCTATACAGCCACTCCGCCTTGAGACTCTCGATCGGGTCCACCACATAGCCGTCAATGTACTTCAAGCTCATGCACCAGTTCAAAACAAACGGTCTATAGTCAAAGCCCCTAAGGAAATGGAAGATAATTAGATTTAAATCTTAGATATTCCCACAAGAGACACCTACTCCAGGCTGTTGCTCATATTGACACACGGATTGCCCGAAATGGATATGCTCAGCAGGTTGTTCAAGTGGGACAGCGTGCAGATTTCGTTGAGGTCATTGATTCCATTCCTGGCCAAGGTGAGGGTTTCCAAGGACGAGGGCAGATACTTGTCGCACTGCTTCAGATGCGTCAGCCGATTTCCATGCAAATATAGTTCCTTAAGATTCCGCAAATAGGACATATCTGAGACGCTCCCAATGCTATTGTCCGCCAAATTCAGAGTTTCCAAGTTCACATTCGTGTTAAGGTGTTCGATGGTCTTGATGGTGTTCCCCTCCAGATTTAAGACGCGCAGGTGGATGCACTCCTTCAAGCCATCGATGGAGAGTATGCCGTTGAAGGATAGATTCAGTTCCCGGAGGCAGTGAAGCCGACAAACGCCATACATGCGCAGCAGTTGGTTTTTGGCCAGGGAGAGCTAAAAATAAAATATATTATAGTATTCTCATTGGTTCTTAATGGTTAGAGCCCAGTTCAGTTACCGTTTCAACCTTAAGGTACGAATCTATGTTGTCGATCTTCTGCAGCTCGTTTTCGTCCAGGATGAGCTGCCGGATACTGTGCGCATCGTCCTGCTTGGGAACCTTTTTCAGTTTCTGCTTCGACAAGTCTAAAATGTGCTTATCCGCTTCCCCGCTTTCGTCGCCTTTAATTTATAAAGTTTTTCAAAATATTTCATAATTGCTTATTTTTGTGATAAATTTTATTTTAAAAATAAACATAATTGGAGTCAGGAAATTCCCACTGTGTATCCTTTGTAACATTGCCATACAATTGATGACTTCATCGGGGGGTTCCAACTTCCACAGGATACTTTTGAGGAGGGGGGAGTTAAGGCGCAGGTGCGTCCTTCCTTGAACAAATCCCCACACTCCCTAAAAGTAGACTGCAAATTCCCATGCACTCATCACAATATGTTTCCCTCGCATAAACAAAAACCAAATTAAAAGAAAACTCCATTGGCATTGTCGTCTTACCGCTCATTGTGAGGCTTTTATTAGCTGGCTAAATTCCAGCACTGATTACAGCACCAATATTTACTCCTTTTTGTTCCACCAAAGCAATTTAGCGTCCGTAGCGAAAAATCAATGGGCATGCGAGTCTTCCATGTAGCTTTCCGGTTGGCTGCCTACACCTTCCTCAGATCCTTTACTGTAACGTGTCCTTTTTCCTGCCCGATTGTGGGTTATTGTATTCAGAAATCCACCTCTGCCATAGCCGAAAGTTAATTTTTTTCTGCGCTTATTGTTTGGCCGCTTAAATGCAAAATAAAAGAATAATGCATTGTGCAGCACTAAACATGGAGGAGTGCTGGGTAACGTCCAATGTTAAGGGCACTGTTAAGCGCAAGTGGATTAACATTATGTTAAGCGCGTAATTTGAAACTGCTTCACTGCATCATTCAAAAATTTGGGGTCAAAACAACCTTCTAAAGTTTTCTAATTATAAATGAAACTTATATTTTTAGTTTTTATAATTTTGATAAACCTCTAATTTATATTGTACAAAATATATATCACAACAACATCGAAAATAATTATGAAACTGGTTAATTCTTCGACTCTTTCTCGGCGGCCTCGCGCCTATAGACTTCGCTCACCAACTTTGGAACCCTCTGCATATAGTCCACGATTGACAATTCTTCCTGCAATGTGTTTAAGTACATCCTTTGTATCCTTTGGATCACGGGGTTAATGACCTTGGAGCTCACTATATCATCGGCACTGACAGTGAAGTCAAGTGGCTCAATATTGGAGGAAGTCTGGGTGGGATTGTCAACTAGGGATTGAGTCTTGTTTAATTTGCTTAACTTGTTGGTGTTGGTGGCCCTGTAGATTGCTCCGAATTCATGGGGAATTGGTTTCTCATGGGCTGAAGACTGGACTGCCCCTTTTTTCGAAAGTCCCGCCCTCATAGAGGCATCCAAGTCCTGCTGCACCTCTATTTGCGAGCGAACAATTTTCCTCAGATCCCCGCCACTTTTGGCACTGATTACGGTAACTTGAGAGGGCTTAGTGTTCTTTGTGCTGGAGCCACTGGTACTGTGATTCAGGCCCTCTGTGCCATAGGGTTTCTGGCACCGAAAGCGCATATTGACCGCCTCGCAATGAAACCGAACGGGCGATCCCTTGGTCGCCCTAGCTGTGGACACAAACCCTTCGTTTTGGGACGTATCCTCTCTGGGGCTGCTGTTCAGCGGCGATATCCCCGCCCTTATGGAATGATCCAAAACCTGCTGGATCTTGATTTGAGAGCGAACTATCGATCTGAGGTCCTCCCCCTTCTGGGGACTAATGGCTTGGGACCCCGATTTCTTCGACTCCTTAATACTGGAATCACTGGTTTGAATCAGGTCGTCCCTGCCAACAGTATACGGCGGCGACTGACGGTATCTTTCATTGACCTTCAGGCAATGGGCTCGCGCAGAGTCGATAAAGTTGAAACTTTTCTTTTTGCGAGTCTTTACAGGATAATCATTTAAAGGACTATCCTTTTCAGCCTCATCATCCGCATGCTCACTCTTGCTGGAAGTGGTTGTTCCAAAAGCAGTATTCTTATAAATTATACAATCCGGCACATCCCCTCCTGCTCCACATCCGCCATTATCAAAACCAGCCATCGGTCTCGGAACATTATTATCATACTGATAAGCGACCTTAGAGATTGGATTGCTCTTGTATCTAGGACTAGTTGGATACTCTGTCCTTGAATTATATTGCTGGCAAGGATGCATAAGGATATTTATATAAATCTTAACAAATAAATTAGTTTCCTACCATCTGAGTGAAATTATTTTGTGTGTAATTACTTCTTCGACAAGTCTTCTGCTTTTGTTGGGTTCTAGGTCCATGGTTATGGGGATAATAATTGGGTTCTTCGTACTTGGATGGCTTGATGTAGTGGCCGCTTCGTCGGTTTGGGGCCAGTTCCGTTTGTACGCCCGATCTTCTTACATTTCCTGGCTAATGAAAAGAAAGCTTATTTTTTTACCTTATATCATTATTAATATACCATTTGCTCATTATCATTATGTAATTTATGATAATGGTTATTCCTTTGAACTGGGGAATGTCCACGATTTAGTCCCGACCCACGATTATGAGGACATTTACGATTTTCTTGGTACTTGGAATGATCCATAAACTGATTATTTCCACTTTGTTTCTTTGGTGAATAAGATCGAGAATTGGTTTGCTACATAAATACAAAAAAATCTATAACTCTCGAAGAAAAGTGTTTCGATACTGAAAAGGAAAACAAACTGAAATATGATTGGATCCAAAGAAATGCTGTCGCAGCTCGCCCCGATAATCCATGTGCTTGTCCATCAAAGTCAATCGCTGTAGGAACTTTTTTATGATAATCTCCTTATGAAAAATATATCTGAAAACTGGAAATGAAAGTCAAGACGACAAGAAATGAAGTGAAACAGACAGTTCACAGCCATCTGATCATAATAGGTTGGATAAATAGTCTTTATTTCGTTTACTTGATAAATATCCATGGATACATAAGATATTTGTTGCTGTCAGAGAGTGATCGTCTCCATATATTGCTCAAAGGATCTGGTGATGATTGTGTGATCCGGTGCCAAATGGGTATCCGCCATTACGGCCAGCCTATACTTATCCCCGAAACGGTGAAGATTCAAGGAAAGGCAAGTCTTAGATTGGGGTGGCCTAAACAGGAGGACATCCTGCACTTTCTGACCCCAGGCCGACTGGAACTCATCCGTGGATCCGTAAATCTCGGTTATTGTGATCGGGAAATTGTACGAGAAAAAGTTTATGAATATTTTGGTCAGCACATGCGGCAAAAGGGAGGTGAGCAGACTATATTTTGTCTGACCAATCGATGCTAAGTATATCATTATTTGTTGCCTTCGAATTTTCTCGACTATTTCGTGGAGCTGCTTGGCGTGATCTGTATCGGGCTCCCTCAAAGGTAATTGCAAAAACACAACGCCCCCAATATTTTCCGACTTATCCCCACTGCGACTGGTGAAGTATCCTTTATCTATAGTCCTGCAGGTTGTATTCAATAGAGTTGGCACCTTGATTTCGCTGGAGAACGTCTCAAAGTAATCGTGCACGGCTCCAGCCAAGCAAGTCAAACTAAAGTCGGATTCCCTGAGACTATTGTTGAACTTTTCCCGATTTCGCTCTCTTAATTGAACGCCATTTAGGGAGCGACTGAAGGACACTATCTTCCTGCCTGCATAGGACTTCTTGTGCAAAATATTCAACTCCTTGGTGGGCTGTTCTATCAGCACTTCGTAAATGTTTCTTGGAGCCTTGAACAGCTCCCAGAATATTTTGAAGAGCTCTAGTTGTGCATAAAGTAGCAGAGGAACGTACAAATGAAGTCTGGCGCAATAAGTTGAAGTGTACGAGGTTTGGCCCTTAAACAGGACATCCCCAAAGGCTAGGATTTCACAGTAAAAGTGATAGGGTAGTAGAAGGAAATGATTTAGATTTAGTCGCCAGAGGAATCGGGTCCAAACTTTGGCCAAGTTGGTTGGCTGCAGGCTATTGTATATGGCACTCCTGGCCCCCATCCAGCTGAGATTTCTCTGCTCTATTTCTCGATTCAAAAGCAGTCTAATAGTCTGAATTCTACCCATTTCATTCCTATAATGACCCGATCGGCGTTTGAGTTTTTTGAGCAGCGTACGACTCCGCCAGTAACCCAAGACTACGTTAACCATCACAATAATCAGCAAGGACAAAAGCTGGCTGAGATTTCTAATGGGTACACTGTAGCTGGAGCCATCAGGACCTTCGAGGGACTCGAATTCGTAAATAAACTGCTGCCATCGGCATACAACCAGGTGCAGGACATGATTAATCAGTCGGCTGATGTGTTCAGGTTTCCGCACAAAATGCGACAGCTGCTGTTCCTGATTCGAGATCTCGCCCAAACCATCATTCAGGGACATCAGAGTCTTCTTTTGGTTCTGGGGGTCCTGCAGCAGCAGCATCTCACTCACGTGCAAGTCCTCCTCTTCGGCAATTATCAGGTGATGCAATTTAATGAGAATATAATAGGGTTGAGTGGGCTCCGAGTTGGGTATCACAATCACCTGCCATTGGGGCAGGTCGGAGGGTATGTACTTGGTGGCCAGTTCGCTGACATAATCCTGGATGTTCGATTCAGTGACAGGACGTCCTCGGTACTTGTGGGTGCTCAGCAGAACGTGATTATTGATGTTGAAGCCACTTGAAAGGGATCATTTCTAAATTAAACACAATTTAATTTTAAAATTCTTGCCAAGACTCACCTATTATCATTAACCCAAGCATAGTTGCCCCAACAGGTAACAAGTTTTTGGCGCAACTTTGGAAATCTCAGAGTTCCCGTCTTATCCCTCAGATCTGTTAAATACTGGGAATACGAGCGCTTGATCCTCTCAAAATCACAGTTTCCCTCAACCTGCAGAAGAAAGTGAAAGATTCCGGCATTCTTTGGGGTGTCGATTAAAGTCCGGATCTTCTTGGACTTTGAGATTGTGAGGTTGGGATACTTGATGCTCAGCACATAATTCGATAGTTCGTTGCCAAAGTGGGCACCTAGATAAGATTTAAATTAATTCTGGTTAATGTTTCTTTAAAATGTAAATACGATTTTTTAGGTGTTAAAAGATTAAAAGATTATGACCATAAAATTCCCATTAAGAAATTTTAATACCTCATCAAAAATTTAATCAGAGATTAGGACAGATAACGAATACCCAATTATCTTTAAAATTATTTAATCAATTCTAATATACATATTTTGTTATAATTTTCATTAAGATTTAAATCCTTTTTAATCCTCAACCTAAATCCCCATTATCTGTACAATTGCCGGGTATCAAGCAACGAAAAATCGGCTTATCAATAGCAAACTTTTATGAGTAATTCAGTTGGTCAAGGTTCGCTTGTCCGCTCGTCTGGGTTCCGCAAAGGTACAACAGGTAATCTCTATTATTTATAAACAAAAAGCCTTATCAATAGAACTTTCTCCGAAGGTCTCTACCACACAGAGGCAATGTCTCTCTCTCTCTCTCGCATGGGGACAACTATTTTATGATCCTTTTGGATGACTGAGAATGGGATCGGTTAATCAACCCATTTATTTATTTATATAGCCGGCCCCTTTTGAAGTTCTTGATTTATGTTGCTTATCGGTGAGGCAGCGCGTGTCGCGGATCGCTGATCAGCGATTATTGATCACCAATCACCTATATAAACGATCATCGATCACTGCTGGGGATATGTCGATTACTTACAGAGGAAAGATAAGAGCAGCAGAGGCACCAGCATCAGGGCAACCACAAAGCAAACCAGGGTCTTCAAAAGTGATTTCAACTCTTGCCAAAAACTAGAAATTGTTTCGAAAACACATTATTTTAAACCTTTCATTGTGACTCATCGAAAATTAATCCCGAAACTCACCTTTCCATTTCAGTGGCTTTATGAAATCGAAATTCTAAGATTTATTTAGTATAGCTGCACTATATATTGTAGGTACTTATATATGATTTCGATTCTGTGCTTTCGAATCTCCGATGATACTGCCCAGACGTTCACTCCTCTCGAAATGCGAAGCACAACTGATCATTTGAAATCTGGCTTCGGCCGGGGCTTCGTATTATGGGGGATACTTATCAGCAAACGGCCAGCAGTCGCTCTTCATGTGCACTGCAATAAAAAATTGATACGAAATAAAAATTGTTATCAAGGCGATATATTGGGAACATTAATTGTGAACATATTAAAACAGGTGTAAAATAATGGTTTTAATAGCCATTTCTTGGATTTAAAAATTTAAAAATAATTTTTTAATTTTTTTATTTTCATTTTTTATCCTTTTTTTATTTCAAATTATTTGCAGTGTATATTGGCGCTTTTTTTGAACTAGTTCCGAAAATGTCTTCCCTGCAAAGGATGTCCACGCAGCATTTCTCTCTTTTTCTCAGTCTCCCACTACCGCTCTCTCTCTCACTTTCTCCTTCTGAGTCTCGTCTCATTCTCAGTTCTCCCCTCAGTTTTTGGGGGCTTTTGGGGCTCAGTCGTTTTCTGGCTTTTAACGCTGTCGGTTGGCGATTTCCCGTGCATTTTCCTTTGCCAGTTTTCAGTGTTGGTGTCGCGTTGTTTCGACGTCCGAGTTGCTGCTTTGCATTCGTACGCCGCCCCCCGCCAGCCACGCCCCCTTCGCGCACATATATATGTATGCGTATGTGTGCGTGTGTGTGTGTGGGCCCATGCTGAAAGGCAGTAGAAACAGTTGAAAAGGCAGCAGGAAAGGCAGTAAAAGCAGTGAAAGCAGCATGGCCCAAATGGCGAGTCGCGGGGAGAGGGGGTGCCAAATGAAAAGCCCGTGGAAAGCCGTGCATACTGAGTAATGATTTTCGTGCGAGTGTGTGAAAATGAAAATTGTTGTTTGCTGCGCAAGCTAAATGAAAATGATCGAATAACCAACGACAAAAGAAAACCGGAGTGCGAAATGCTGAAACTAAAACAAAACTCCGTATAGGAAAAATATCTATAGATGTACATACATATATATTTTAAAACCAGGAAATCACATATAAAATGCCAGCTTCCTGCCACACACACACACCCATGCAAACCGCACACACACAGTACCAGGAAAAACTGAAACCTAAAATTTGGTCCATGAATGAACTAACATTCACACTCACATCCACAGTCACCCATCCCATCACACACACATGTGCAGCATTTAGAGGCCTATAAAAAAAGGCTATTTTCGAAAGATTTTTGCTGGCCAAAAAAAAAAAAAAGGAAATAGAAATAGAAACAGGAACGTGCCGCGCATTTGGAGGAACAGAAAAAGATACATATATAAAGCGAGAAAATAAAAAGGTGGGTCAAGTGTAAATTTATTTAACTAGTTGTATACACGAACACACCACCACTTCCCCCCTCTCCCTCGACTCGAAGGGGAGACGGTCCTTTCGATTTCACCGCCCACCTTCATCGCAAAAATCATAGCATGCTTTTCAGCGTTTGCCCTTCGCTGGCCCTGCTCCGCCAAACCGAACATATATCCTTATGTGAGCTGGTTTTTGTCTTTCTGTTTTTTGTTGATGTTATTGTTGCTACTGCTGTTCGTACATAAAAATAAATTATGGACAGTTGGCTCTAAAAATAGCAGCAGAAATTACATGGAGCCAGGATCGCCCGACTCCTGCAGCAGCATAAATCATTATGTAGCCAAATGTCAATATAACACTTTGAGGCACACTCACATACAAACACAAACTCACACCGACTCCATGGATTTCATAGAGAAGGATACTAGGAGAGCAAGGATGTTTGCGAATGTGCAAGGTTCACGCTCTGAATTGGTTCAATTGAACCAAGTTCACTGCCTAATAAAAAATATTTCATATTTTTAAAAGGCCTGGGAAGGCTTTTAGCTCGAAGAAATATATTGTTTTTAAACTATTTGTAGATTAATTATATTTTATGAAAAAAGTCTTAGCTATGCATTTCCTAATAACTTATCAAGTTATACTTTTATTTAAGCAATGACTAAAATAAGTAATATTTTAGTACAATAAGTAAGTCTTTAAGCAAAAATTCATGTATAATAAAGTTCTGAAAATTATACACTTTTTTTGGAGACATTATGGCTCTTATTATGTTAAGAAAATGAATAATTTACGGTAATTATGGATAATTAATTAGCTAAAGTAATTCACACTTAGATTTATGGCTGCTCCTAATGAGCGATAATAGAGATAATTGAGAACAGAGCTAGCCACGATCGATATAGGATAATAAGGACGATAATACTAATTTATAGACCTAATAAAATAACTTATATAATATACAAAAATTACTTAAACTTACAAAATAGAAATTATTTAAAAATAAATAGAGAATCCAAGACCAACAAAAAGTTTTCCTGACCAGCGAATTTCTCTCAGACCCCCACACACACATGCAGTCATACACACACAGGAAGTGACAGCTAGGACGCCTATAGGAAGAAGAGGAGGAGAGGAGGGGCAGAAGGAAGAGGAAGCAGATAGGAAACTTTGTCTGTGAAGAATTCAGTCTGCAGCTATTTCACTTCCTTAAAATCCTTCTGCAGCCACAACAATAACTTTTCTCGCCCCTCTCTTTCTCACTTTCTCTCCGAGTTTTCTCTTTCAGCGCCATCGCTCGCCCTCTCTCTCTCCCTCTCACGCAGGCGCCTTCTGGCTTCCTCAACTCGTTCTTCGGACCTTCTCCTATTCTTTTTTTGTGTTTTTGGCCTGGCTCATTTGTTTATTTTTAGTTTGCTGTCATAGAACCTCATTTTAGCCCACCCACAACTATCCACACACGTGTACTTTTGGGGCGGTTGTGTGTGGTTGCAATTAAATGGCCGTTAGACGCTTTGGGCCTTATTAATATTCCTAGATATTTGCAAGACTTCTAAGTTGGCAAAGTCTTCTAATACCTCATCCCTCTTTCGATAGCGCCTCCTTGACTTGTTCCCTTTGGCTGGAAATTTTTTTAAAATTAAACTGGTTCAAGGTCGTTGCTGCAACTAAACGAGGTTATTGCACCGCCCGTTTACTACCAAATTGAGGTGAGGGACTTGGAGGGTTTTAAGGTACAGTGAAGCATTAATAAACAAAACCTCTAAATCAATTGTAAAGAGTCTTATCATTTTAATTAAATTTTTACCTTTAATTAGCTAAATACTCTATAGAATAGAATAGCAAACTTTATCATAAAATTCGATTTATTGAATTGTCCCTGTTGGTCTCCGAGTCGGTCAGCTTTTGGGGTCAGTTCGCCCTTAATAGCTGTGTTTACGCAGCGGGGAAAAGCGGCCAAAGAAAATCCCACCAAAAGTGAAAACTTTGGGGTTCTGGTTGAGGGGAAGTGGGCATTTTCGCTTAGAGGACCCCTCGCGTGCTGCAACGTCCATGAAATGACGAGGCCATCTTGCCACTTTTTTTTATGAAGCTCACGTGTCAGGGGACGCCCCAAAACTCCAGGTAAAAATGTGTGTTTCAGGTTGGGGAAATGGTTCGTTTCAGGAATCGCGCATAAACACATGATATCCTTAGAACACAACATACACACACACACACATGCTCGCATTTATAAACGCTCTGAGGCCCAGCTGGCTAAGTATCCCTGTAGGAGCTTACGTAATCCCGAAACGTGAGCCTTAATCACTTTCTGGCCAAGTTGATGGAGAAGGAGCGCCACCGGGAGATGGCAAGGAGGTGGAAAACTGAAGTGGAGTTTATGCTGAGTTTAGCATAAGAGGATCAAGAGTTGGCCCTAAAAAGGGAATCCTTTTTTCCAGGCACTGAACACCTTTTAATTGAAATTTAAGCCCGCGAAGCCAAAAGTTTCTGTTTTAATTGATTTAAAAGTTTTTGCGTGATAAGTAAGATAGTCAACTTTAATTCCGAAGCTTTTGTTGTTCATCAAAAGGACTTTTTACTGGCATTTAAAAATAGTAAACAACAATGATGACATGTTTTGACAGAAAACATTTCAATCCCCAGGCTGTCACTCATATCCTGCTGTTTGTAAAAATAAAATGAAAGCAAAAGATGAAATCTCTACAAACATAATTTAATAACGGTGACATCTTTTCTATTTTCAACTAAATAAAATTCGAAAATTCGTTGGGAAACTAGGAAATGTGCCTCGTTTTGTTCGCATTTGGAATTCCGAACACTCTCGCCCGGCAAACATTTCATTTCTCCTGTGATTTGGCGTGCCATTACCGTTAGTCACGTGCTCGCACCAACGAATCCTCGAATCTCCGAGCCACCGAATCACCGCCACACACCGCCCCCTTGAACTCCACCGGCCCATTCCGTCCCAGACCCATTCATATTCCCACTCCATTTTGGATTCCCTCGGGTCGGGACCCGCATTCGGGACTCGTTGTTCTTTTTTCTTTATGTGGCCTGGCGCTGCCTTAATTATCCTGGCATTGGTAATTATGCGACACAAAGCAGAACAGAGGACGAGAATACACATACATTAAACAGTATTTTAAAGAGGAGACAGGGACTAGGAGTAGGTATTAAAAGGTGATGTTAGTCATACAGAAAACAAAATAATTTTATTTATAAGAAAATATATAAAATATATATTATTATAAAAATATTATTTAAGCTTAGCATACCCCAAAAAAGGATATATTTATCTTGAGACCACTTATTTTTTTCTGTGTTTAAAAATTCCTGGCAAGAGAACGCTAAGAATGCTGCATTTTAATTGAAAATCGCCGGGGAGGTGTCGCGATCCGGAAACGGAAGTAGACAGGTACCAGGTGCCAGGTTTATTTACCTCGCCTCCTTTCCTCCTCCTCCTCCTCCTCCTGATGAAATATTCATTTATAATCGATAATTCCGCAAAAGAGCAAACATAGAGAAACATGCGGCGGCATAATAAGTAGGAAAAGGTCCTGGGTCTCAGGACCCGCTGAATTTTCACCCGATCCCCTTGCCAATGTCCTGCACTTTCCAGCCGCATTGAGTGCCGCCACGAATTGAGGACGAGAGTCAACTTGTCTGCATTCAGCAACAACACCCCAAAATTTGTAGCCAGAACGGCACTAAAGAAATTCCAATAATTTTTGTCTAGAATTTATTCAGGTCCGTAACTGTCCGACATTCGCTCTATATCAGTCTTTATTCCTACAGCTCACTCTGCACTTGGCCGATAAGTTTCTTCAATAGAATTGGCGGGGTCAGTTTTATTATTCAGTCAATAAATTTGTTCAGAAGAACTTGCTTGTGCTGGGTTAGTTTCATAAGCATAAGTTTGAGTTACCTGGGCCAGAGACTCGCTCTATCTTTCTAAAGAAATTTATATTACCTTTCAATGTATTGGTTTCTATTACCAATATATGGAATATTTTAGACATTTATTTTGTGATAAAATAAAATAAAAGTGTGAGTTTTAGGAGAGCTTAGAGTTCACAACAAACGTGGATTATAAAAAGTATACTGGAGTTTTGAATTAGTGATTAAGGCGGAAAACATCAAAGTAAGACATTAGGGACTATTGATTACATCCCTCCATTTACTTCAGAGAAATGTTCATAACTTTACCAATACTTCTCCGATCGGTAAATGTTATACCTTCCCGATCTGAGAACTTCGAGTGATATCAATTTTCATTAAAACCAGGGAAACTAAAATCTGACACGATTTTCGGAAATTTTCAAAGGGGTAACATCATGATTTTTGCCAAAAATCTATAAAATTTTTCTCCCTCGTATTTGGACACAGATCGAAGCAGTTTAAAGCCCTGATTTGTAATCGGTACTCCTTTTTCATATCGGATATAATATGGCTGAGATATTGGCTAAAATGTGCCTGAAAAATTCCCGTTTTGGCCAACTGCCATTAACTTGGTCTAAGCAAGGAGAACACGTTGATTTATTTCAGAAAGTTATTCATAACTTGGTTAATATTTCGCTGATCAATGAATGTTATAATTTCCCGATCTTAGGTCTTCGAGTACTATCAATATTCAACAAAACATGGCCAACTAAAATCAGTCAAAAATCAAAAATCGACTTAAAATTTTACTTCCTAATTTTCATGATATTTTAAAGCAGATTGGAGGCGATTAGAACCCTGATTCGTGTGTGGTATTCCTTTCCCAAATACGACACGATATGGCTTAAATATAGGCTCAAATGTGTCCCAAAAGTTTCCATTTTGGGCTCCCTATCGTAAGTTGGTCAGCAGGGCGCTGCGTCAGATTTCAGGGAAATCTTTATATTTTCAACAATAATTGTCGCACAATCGAATGTTATGCCTTCCCGATCTTAGAACTTCGAGTACTATCAATTTCTATCAAAACCTGGCCAACTAAAATCCGACCCAATTTTCGAAAATTTTCAAAGGGGTAACATCATGATTTTTGCCAAAAATCGATTAAATTTTTTTCTTTCGTATTTGGATACAGATCGAAGCAGATAAAGCGCTGATTTGTAATCGGTACTCCTTTTTCAAATCAGATGTAATTTGGCTGAGATATTGGCTAAAAGGTGCCAGAAAAGTTAACTATTTGGAAAGAGAGTTAACTCTGGGCCTTCACACGGCCTATTTCAATTCTGATTATATTTCATTCATAAAAATGCATAGGCCTGACATTGAGTATCTCTGAAATACGATATAAATAAATGCAGAGTACTTCCCCAGGACCACAACCACATACCATGTTTCACACTTCACCGCTTTTCAACAAATTCCACAACATTGAGAAATCATTATGGTAATCTATATTAAAACCAAATTGCCAGGCCGAAAGCGAACAGGCCCCGACGGCCATCAACGGACCCCATTAAAAATTCTATTAAAAGTTATTTACGGCAACTTTGGTCCATTGAATGCGACAAAAAGTTGCACATCGCCGCACCGTGTGTGTGCGTCTGTGGCTGTATTTTACCAGGAGGTACTCAACTCAAACAAAAAGCAACAAGAACCCAAAAGCATTGTCTATGCACGTTCATAAATAAGAAATGCAGCCGAGCCAACGTCGTTCACGTCGAGTGTCCAACCCTTGAGTCCGGCTCCCCTCCATGCTCCGTCGTGCCCCGAGGCAGTGCTACAGCTCCTATCAAGCCTAAACGCCAATTCCAATCCCCTTCATTGACAATAAATTTGCATACACAGCACTTGCACTTCCTGTGGACAAAAAACGGGGGCTCACCCACCCACCACCACCCCTACCGTAGGTGGAGCCCGACAGGAAGCCAAGTAGGTTTATATGCAGATCAGCATAATTGATTTCAAATTGTGCACTGGGAAAAAATAATTATAAAGTCTCATAAATAATTACCCGCTCCACAATGCATTTACATTTAAATTAATTTGCAACATCGTACAATTACTATTTTTATATTATTTAAACCCATGAAATCTGATAATTATAATTGAATAATAAATAAATAAATTGAATTTTAATGGCCAGGAATCGAATCAGTATTCATAATGCATTTATTGCCGAGTGCATGTTAAAAGTGGAATAAAAGGGGGGAATATATTCATTGAGAGACCACAGGTGAAGGGCTTAATGCCGTTGAATCGATGCAGAAGTGGATAAGATAGAGCAGGTCCTCTTCTGCAAAGATGTGCTGACAAGGACTCTCATTAGGCACTCGAGCATCGGGAGGGAGATTATATGCAATGATAATAGGCAGAGATAAGGGCGTTGGAATAAGGAGGGCACTGGGAGGGCTACTGGGGCTAAGGCAGAGGATGATTCTCATTCTGATTCTGAAAGGCCAGACCGGAGGCTGAGGACATTCGGGCGCTAAAACTAGAGCAAGGACAACACGAACACAGAACACCACCAACAAAAACTTCGCCAAAACTAGAGAGAGTAAGCGAAAGAGATGGGGGATTCTCGGCTAGAAAGAGAGGCAACAAATTGTTACATTGCCTGTCCCGAGAGAAATGTATTTTCATATATACATACTGTATGCATGTGCTATTTTGACCCCCATCCTCATCTCCATCCCCATTCCCATCCCCTTTCCGTTTTCCGTTTTCCGTTTTCCTGGCCAGCTGCAGTTCGGAGTCCTTGTGCTGGAAAAAGCAGCAGGACAACTGACAACAAGGAGCATAAGCTACCTTCATCTGTGTCCTGATTATGACAGCTCAAGGAAAATGCCACCGGACAGCTGAAAATTGTTGAAATTCTCCCTGGAGTTGGGCTTTCATGTTGTTGCCATCACTTACATACAACCGCATTTTATGTCCGTGCTAATTGCCAATGTGTGTGTGTGTTTGTGTGTGTGTGGAAAGTGCAATTTCATGGCATTCCGTGGGAAGAATGCGGCGAGAGGGAAAATCAAACCGGGGAGCCAAAGGGAAAAAGTGAAAATGAAAACTGACATGGGGGTAACATGGAGTCTACCCAGGAACGGCGCACAAAACCAATTCGAATTAATTTCCAGTTGGCAGCCACATCATCTGGTAGGTGGGCTATCGATACAACAGATGCAATTAAAAATAATAAATGAAACCATGTGGCAAGAGGGTACCACCAGCCCTCCTTCTCTACTGGGAGTTTCAGTGATTGATGCACAAGTTATCCCATTATCCGGCTAAAAATACAAATCTAGTCTAACATCTTTGTTGTTAGAGTTTAAAATCCTTTTTAAATGTTATTATTTTATAATTTTAACAAAGAAACTACTACTAAAAATCTACAATTCCAATAAAAAGTTTACCATTTCCTGTGAGTTAAATTCCTTTTATTTTATTCCTTTAATGAAAAACCTTTGCCAGAAAGTTGTCGTTTTCCGCGACCACGGAAAGGCGTATTCAGATTGGTGGCACCCTGGGGGATTTCGCCTTGCCACGATTTGGTTGCGGCACACATGGCGTATGAGTGACAGCCGGGTAGCGGTGACGCCAAAGTCGTCGACGACTCATATCAAATTACCGTTATGGTTATGCACAGGCGGGAGTCATGGAGAGTCCATGGCAGAGAGTGCGGGGATGTGGACGGGATGATAGAAGGGCCTATGCTGTCTAATGAGCGTCGGGGGCGAGCTGCTCGGCAGTTATCAATTTCTATAGCATACCAAATGGGGCAGAAGGAGGACATAAGCGTTAAACATAAAAAATATTGAGAGAAGGCTATAGAACAAGCTATAGAATGATAAAATTTAAGATGGGAAAGAATAAAAGAAATAATCTTATTATACATTTTTCTACTTTCTTTCACAAGCCTCTGAAATAAATGGATTTTATAAATATACCAAATGAATGAATAAACTTTTTCATAAAATGAATAAATATTTTTTCATCTGTAGATACTCGTATAATTAAAAGATAAAAATTAACAACGCAAACGAGGAGAGAGACAACAAGGATACCAAACAGAGAGAGAAAAGAAGATAGAGAACGGGAAGGAGGACGCGCAGTTTTTGAAAGTTGAGGGGCAACCATCGGTGATGTGGGACACATCCCGGCACGGGCAATGCAACAACCCCAACGTTATATACCGTCTGTATCTGATCTATATGGCACGGACGAGATAGAACTGCTGCTGGACGAGATTCGGGAGTTGGAGCTGGAGCCGGTCTGCTGTCAGCTGGACGATGAGCAGGACTTTGAGATAGCTGGCAGCAGGGCCGGCGAGCTCTCCCACTCGCACTCGCACTCGCTGTCCCTGGAATCCCCCCTGGGCACCTGCACCTCCTGGGACTCGCATGCCAACTACAAGCAGAGGGGCGGCCACACCCCCCTGCCCTGGGGCGTCGCCCTTCACTGTGATCCGCAACACTTGAAATCGCCTACAGGGATTGTGCGCATACTATTGGTGGTAAGATTAATAATGTAAATATTAATATTAGTATATACTATATTTTATTTAAATGTCCTTTTTGTAGTTATCCTCGGCCGCCTGTTTGGCCTGCGAATGCTCCGCGGGCACCGTACAGGTGGGCCTCTTTCTACTGCCACTCATCGGACGCCTGAGGCTAATGGTCTTCTGCGCGCTCTTCTCGCTCCTCATCACATGTCTCATGCTCTTTCTGGATATATCGCATATAGCCCTAATGTTCCCATTCAATTGGACAAAAGTGGTGGGTGGCACTGGCATTGAATTTTTAAAATAATCATTAATTTTTGATTCGTTTTGTTGCGTAGAATACGTGGATGTACCTGAGTATTGGTTTGATATTTATTTTGAGCTCCACGCTGCTTGTCCACATGGTGCTCTATGCCGTAGAATACACATGGGTATCCAAGCATTCCAAGGACACACTTCTGGCCACAGGCGTAAGTTCATAAATATTTTTGTCAAATATCATATAGTATTTATAAATATTTATAATTTTAGATAATTGGCTATATGTGTGCCTTGGAGGCATTTCTTTTGTCGGGCATCGCATCCTGGCCATGGACTCAGTACCGTCAGGTGCCCGACGATGCCAGCGAATTGTTTATCGAGGATCGCGAGATGACGCCGATGAGTCCCATTAACTGTAGCACCGATCTGCAGACGACGCCATATCACCATAATGGCAATGCAACATCATCGGATCTATATAACCAACAACAACAACAATCGTCCTATAATCAAAAGCCTTATATACCTGGTATACTAATTTCATTATTTTATGCCTAAACTTAATTAATAAATAATTATATTATAGCCAAACGACCCAATGAGCTCAACAATCAGCGTCCAGCGTTGGGTCACACACAAACCGCACGGTCGAAACCCAATCAGCGCTACAGAGAGGGCTACCACTATCACACATCCCGCCAGAGCCCCACGTTCGTGCTGGGCAATGATCAGGGTGGTCCATCCACGTCCCGCTCCAATGATAACTCTAGTGCGTGATAGTTTTTAATTCCTCAGCCCGAAGATCAACGATGAGAAGTTTGAATCCAAATCCAAATTAATGAAACTAATACGATCTCAGCTATGAAATTGGATTCTAATTAATTGGCAGGACACGTTTAGACGCATTTGATGTCAGAGTAAGGAGCAAAATTGTTGATTAGTTAAAAAAAACCAGAAGCGACTCTCGTCGGGATTTAATGTTGAGACACCAACGGAGAAAATATTTAAGCAGCCGGGCAAAGCAAACAATAATAAATTTAATAAATGGTGTGTGTCTGTGCAAAGTCTGCTGCAAAGTCAGAAGAGAGAGAGAAATTTAATGAATTTAAATAACAAGAAATTTGAAACGAAGATCAACCAGATCAACGCCCATTTGATTAGTTTTACGAACACCAAATATTTGAAATTGGTCAATGTTGAGCTATAACTATAAAAAAAATGAAGGATATTTAATTGGTAACAATACGGTATCAAGGTAACGCGAAAAATTGCAAGCAAAATTTAAGATTAGACATTAAAATGAGCATGGAAATGGAAATCAACTTGTTATAAACGTAGTTTTGCTTATTTTTTAATAAAAACAAATAATTCAAGAAAATGAAAACTCATCAAAAAATATATTATTTTCGGTTCTTGGAAATTTCAAATTCAACGTTATGATTTTTTACTTTTAAATGTACAATTTAATGCATTCGTTTCCGGTTTGTGAGAAATGCATAATTTCAGACTTAAATTTACTTCAATCCCAGATCCTTCTCGATGGTGTGCGAGCACACAGCCATCATCTGATCCTTGACGCTAACGAAGTTGCGAACAGCCTCGGGCTTAGCTTCTGGCCAGTCGGCAAGGTCGCGGTAGATGGGGCGGCAGAACTTCATGCGGAAGTTGGAGTTGGCAAAGGCGATGATCTCGTCCAGACGCTTGATCAAGCGAGCACGAATGATTAGACGGTTCAGGCGGAAGCGGACCTCGGCGTTCTTGGACGCCTTCAAGTTATAGGTTGACTCGAGGAGCTCGATCTTTTTCTCGGTCAAATCGACAATATCTTTGCTCTCAATGAGTTTTCCCAGGAAATCAATCAGTTGGTGAATGGAAATGGTCTTCTTGATGTCAGTGCTATCCTTCAGCTCAGCAACAGACTTGCTGCTCCACAACTGGGCCAGTTCCTTGGTTACGTTGGCCAGGGATTCGTCGAATCTAAAAGGATATTAAAGATTTAATTTATATCAAAATATTCCTAAACCTATTTCCGCTTACTTGGGAATAATGGGCGGCATTCCTTCACTTTTCAACCACAGGTCCCAGTCAACCACTTCCAGCTTATCCTTCTTGTCCGTATCCTTAAAGTAGTCATACAAGGCACTCTTGAAATCGTTGGTTTCAATCGATTTGTAGGCATATTTCTTCAAGTAATCGCGGAGGAAGGCCTCAAAAACAGATGGGCCACCGAACAAGTCTTCCAAATAGCGCAGGAAAGTAGAACCCTTGATATAAGGCACGGAGGAGAAGGCATCATCGGGTCCACAATTTGACAGATCCACCACCAGTTTGGTCAGCTCAGGTGTCTTGTTGAGTTGAGTACGAATCTGGATAGGATTTTTGTGTAAAAAGTATTACTTTGGCAAAACATATATTTTGTATGGATACGTACGCATTCCTGCAGGTCAGTGAGGTTACTGAGCATCTTAAAGTCCAGCTCCTTAGCGCCCTGCATCCTTCCAACGATCTTGGACTCCACAAACACGGTGAACCCTTCATTCAACCAAAAGTGCTCGAAGTTCTTGTTGGTCACGAGGTTTCCAGTCCAGCTGTGAGCAATCTCATGGGCCACCACATCGGCCAGCGACTTATCGCCTGCCAGGAGAGTTGGGGTAACAAAAGTCAGGCAAGGATTCTCCATGCCGCCGAAGGGAAACGAGGGAGGCATCACCAGCAGGTCATACTGCTTCCACACGTAGGGTCCACACAAATCAGAAGCTGTCTTGAGCATGACGGCTGTTTCGGAAAATTCCTCGGCACAGGCATCGACAATGGCCTCTTCAGCCCAGACGTTGGAGTTCTCTCCCAGAGGACGGGATACGAGCTTGCCAATGGCAATGGCCACCAGATAGGCAGGAATGGGTACATCCTGCTTAAACAGTGTCTTCCCAGGCTCCTTCTTTTGGATAATAGCGCTCATCAGGGCAGTTAGTTCATTGGGATGCTCAACCGTGGCATCGTATGTGAACTTAACAGCCGGCGTGTCCTGGCAGGGAATCACTGAGCGAGCGTGAATAGCCTGGCACTGGGAGAACATGTAGGGATGCTCCTTTCCCAGAGTCTGGGCGGGACTAAGCCACTGCAGCCCACTGGCGCTGCTGGACGTCTCATAATCAATGCGAACATTGAGGCTAAAATGAAGTGTTTCCCATTATTTACGAGTGTTATAAAGATAAGATTCGTAATCGCAGAGCTTACCTGCCCTTAGCCGTTCCCGATGGCAACTCCAATGTTAGCTTCTGGCCAATATCGTCCACGGGATCGCTGATGAAGAAATTGATTGGGAGTTCGCTGCCTCCGGCCAGCAACGTGGCATTGGTTACATTGATGTCACGGACATCCAGGATCTGAATTTCAGGATATTTATCGTTCCAGTCGACTTCTTGCACTCTCTATTACTTACAATCTTCTCCAGATTCGTGGATAGCACATTGAACTTGTGGAGAACACTTCCATGCAACTTTGTGGCAGCAAAGTCCACCTTCCAGTTGAGGACACTGTGCTCAGTGGTAATCAGATCTGGCTGCGAGTAGGAGCTAGGATCCACGGTACCCAAACGACCCATGTTGCGCTTCTGTATCTGGTAAATCGGTAGAGGACGATGTGAACTGCAGAACCCGCGACTGGAGACTGAGGAATTATAAACGAAAACAATAAATTTAATCATTTTTTTATAAAACCACGCTCGCTATCGCTACTAGAAATAAAAGCAGATAAGTGAAAACCTCAATTAGCTGTTTGTGGTTTTCTAACAAAACTAAAGTTCACCGATGATCCCACCAGACTATATAATATTCAAATATCTGGACCGTAGGCGGATAAAGAAGAGAGCAGTAGAAATAAATGATTAAATTGCAAACTCACTGACGCAGCCGGCAAATAAAAAGGGTTGCCGAGTTTTCCTAAGATTGCAAAGCCCCCAAACAAATATTTAATTATAAATTATTAAAATACAATAATAAATAAAATTATAGTTTTTATTTCATTGAAATTCCAGTGGCTTAAATTTGATATTATTTAAAATAAAAGCTCGAATAAAGAATACTTTTAATTAGTGATGGTACTGTGCGAGATGAAACTTAAGGGGGGATAATATTAAAAGAGAATGAAAATGAATAGAAAAATATATCCAATTTTTTTATTCTTTCAATAAAAATGTGTTGTTTTATTTAACCGAGAAATTAAAAAGGGCCATTGAAAACACGGGCGAAAATAATTATAAAATTAGAGTACGAAAATAAATAAAATTTTAGATCCAAATAAATGGTTCAAGATATAAAAATCTCCCAAAAAATATACACACACATCCCCAAATACTACTCATAGCTTTTTTGTAGTTTCGTTTTTCGTAAAATAGTTATATTTTGCTTAATTGAACAACATATCAACGCAGAATGTAATCCTTTGGATAATCCATAATCTTTGGGAAGTTCTCCAGCGTTTCCTTATCAATGTGATCCAGTCGCTGGGGAACAGTGCGCGGGGTGCGGATTTGGTTCGTAACATTCTGAAGGATTTCCTCAGGAATCTGGTCGTCCGCGAATAAGTGCAACCTCTGCATTGTATGTCTACGCTGAAGATTTCCTCGCATTGAGTTGTACACCGCCTTTTTCATCACCATCGTGGGATCCTTTTCGTGGAGCTGCCAGGCCAGAGTCCACGAGGCTCCGCCGGGATACCCAGTATGATGGAAGTAAACTCGCTTAACCCATTCATCCCCAGGCAGGGCGATCTCCCGAGTGTTAATCAGCACCACATGGTCTCCGCAGTCATCTGGAAAATTATATTTACGAGTTTTTAATTTGTTGGCCATTTTAAGAACTTGCTTATCCTAAAAGTAAGTACAACAATCACTGATCAGTTAAAGGTAAAGCAAACTCAACGATGTTTTGTTGCAGTCAAAATAAACCTCTTTTTGATTATTTTTCGGGTTTAAAATGTAAAAGAACCATAGCTTTCTTTAAGGAAATGAGAGGCATTTATTTTGACTGCAGTTGTATGCTATAATATTTACCATTTATTCAGATCGAAGCAAGTAATCACTTTTGTTTTGATTTTTTTAATACAGCAACAAAAACTGAGGAAAACACGCCGGTGATGTAATGACACAAGATGTGTCCAAAATCCCGAATATCTTAGCTTCTGTTCGCAAAATCAATGCAATATAACTCTACTAGGGGTAGTACTTACTCATGGGATGGTAGATGGGTTTATGTAGGCCCATTAAGTGTGTTTTAACCAATTTCGCCGACTCGAATGGATTCTGCCAGGTGCAATCATAAATGTGCCAAGTGCGTGCAAACGTTGCCCATTGCTAAATTGGTTGGAAAAATACGATATTACATGAATGGTAGTGTAGATAATGATACTACGTACCTGAACACGCTTGGCAATAGACATTTTGTAGAATGTTTAATAGAAAAATTGAACAAAAATCAACAACTATTTCTCGGCTGTGCCTGAGTTCTTCTTCTTCAACGTTGACAGAAAAAAGTTAACAGCTGACTGCGCACAACAGTACAAGCAATTCTGTTAAAAAATCCGTGAATAACAGAGAGGGAAATTTTATTTCCCTCTTTAAATGTATTTTTTTTTTTTAATAAAAAGATACTTTTATATTAAATTTCATTTTTTATTTAATGATATGTTAATGATTTAATGATTCATTTTTTATTTAAATACACACAACAACTTTATGTGTATGCCGAAAAAAATCAAAAACAATTAATTAAAACTAATTTTTGGGATTTTACCCCCAGACTTTACAACTTAAACTTAAAAAAACGAAACTTAACTAACGGAAACTTCCGGGTCCAAGGTGCCTTTTTCCTAAAAAGAAAGGATAAACGAAAATTAATTTTTGAAATTTACATTTGTTTTGTTTTCTTTTTTATTTAAATTAAAATAAATATCTTACCTGGCATTTAACTTAAAAATGTAAACATATGGCGGGCCGAGTTCTAAAAAACACACTTGTGGACCGCCATATGTTGTTTCAAATGGGAATGTTTCTTGAATTCTCTCTGACATTTAAGACATTTAAAACGTCGTTCACCTATGTGAACACTTTCAATGTGCATTTCAAGACAGTTTTCTGACAGAAAGTGCTTAAAGCAAAAAGGGCATTTCATCAAAGGCTGGCCTTTTTTCGATTGATTTCCATTTTGATCCTCCGTTTCTTTGGTATGGTTCGATTCACTTGGAGTCGGGACACCTTCCTCGCCTGCGTGTTGGGTTATGTGTCTTTTAAGACTGATCTTCGATTTGAATGAGTCGGGACAATAGCTACATTGATAGGGACGCTCTTTCGTATGGATACGTTTGTGGGCAGCAAGATGGGGTCTTTGCTTGAATGCCTGGGAACAGTGGGTGCATTTATATGGTCGCTCTCCTGTATGGGTTCGAAAATGAATCCTAAGGTACATTTTTTTCTTAAATATTCGAAAACAATGTGGGCATGTATGATTTGTGTCTTTTTTAGGATCATAGTTATTATCTTCAGAATCTTTAATTAAACTTTCAAATTCTTCTGTCTTTTTGGCAAACAATTTCTCTACTTCGCTTTCTGGCATATTGAAGAAGTAATCCTCAGTCAATCCTTCATAAATTGGGTCGTCATCGTTGAAAATGTTTTTAGAAGATTCAATGCTTTCCAAATCATTATTCAGAGAACACTTAATGGGTCGAAATGCTGTGTGGATTCGAATGTGCTTATTGAGAGTTTTCTTTCCAGCATATATCTGTCGACAAAAAGGACACTTGAAACAATTAGTGGGTTCCTCATTGGACTGGACATAGTCATGGAAAGTTCCTTCCCATTTTAATTTTGAATTAGATTTTTTCTTTTGGTTATCAACCTCTGAAAGTGTGTCCTTATCACTGATGTTTTCAATTTCTTCAGCATCATCCGAATTCAGCCAGAAATCTTCGTCATCGTCAATTGGTTTATTTTTTGTCTCGACCAAATCCTCAGCAATCTCATCTAAAAATTCTTCGTCGTCCTTGATGAAATGTGAATCATCCTTAACCTTACTTATGTGTGCCTCTTCACGGTTTAATGTTCTGTCATCGTCGTGGAAATCCTTGTTATCATTTCCTTGTTGAAATTTCTCTTTAATATTCGATGTTCCTCCATCACACTTGGTCAAAACGAGTCCTTTCTTAAAGTTACTCATCGAATGCGATTCTCTCAGGTGACGTTGCAGAGTGTCGACTTTAACAAAGTGCATTCTGCACTGGGGACACTTGTGTTTCCCTTCTCTAATATGGCATTTCTTGTGAAACTTATAATGGTCCTCTGTAGTACAATAATATGAGCAATAGGGACACTTGTAAGGCTTTCCACTCCTGTCATGAACCCGGATGTGGGCCTTCCATTGGTATCTGAGCTCAAAGGACTTGGTGCATATCGGACATCGAAACCGATGCACCGGTTGGGGCAGATCCATCTCTGTTTCATCCATGTTCGCAATGTATGGGGTTGTCCTCAGTCATTCGGAATTTACGTTGGTCCACAATTATTGAAAATAGCAGCAGGTCTAGATATCTTCCGAAATTGTTTCCTTAATATTATCCGGGTTTCTTTATTCTTCTAGGCCAAACTATACGCATCCGTCGAAACCCTGAAATAACCGTAGTTTAAACCTTTATTAATCAAACAATGGAATAATAATTATACTTACATGTTAGAAAAATCTTAATTCCGATCCTAATTTCTCAGAAAACCTGGCTTGAATTGTAAATAGTACCATAATCACCCTGTGCCATGATTTGAAGTTTTATCGATTACTAGATATTAATTTAAATTTAATCGTTGAAATTTAAGGAGATATTAAAAATATGAGAAGTATGTAACTTTCGAAGATAGCGATAAAAAAAATTCCTCCCAAATATTTCTCCCAAATATTTACCGGATTCTAATACGTGATTGTACCGTTCCATACAAAGAAATAATGATCAACCAATGATCAGATTCAGTTCGAATATTACGAGGAATTATACAGAAGGACAAAAAACAAAACGCAGATCTATTCAGTATTCCCCCTTTGGAAAAGCGTATTTATTTTAGCAAGGTATTCACAACATGGTAACATGGATTATCGAAAATTTTCAAAGGGGTAATATTATGATTTTTGCCAAAAATCTATAAAATTTTTGTCTCTCATATTTGGGTACAGATCGAAGCAGATTAAAGCCCTGATTTGTAATCGGTACTCCTTTTTCCAATCGGATATAATATGGCTGAGATATTGGCTAAAATGTGCCTGAAAAATTTCCGTTTTGGCCAACTGTCATTAACTTGGTCTAAGCAAGGATAACGCGTTGATTTATTTCATAAAGTTATTCATAACTTGGTTAATATTTTGCTGATCAATGAATGTTATACCTTCCCGATCTTAGATCCCCGAGTACTATCAATATTCATCAAAACATGGCCAACTGAAATCTGACCCAGTTTTCGAAAATTTTCAAAGGGGTAACACCATGATTTTGGCCATATTTGGATATAATATATATTTGGATATAATATGGCTGAGATATTGGCTATAATGTGCATGAAAGATTTCCCTTTTGGGAAATTCCATGAGAATGATTGTGAATAAACCGACTGTGAAATAAAAACCCAATTTCTTCTTTTTTTATTTTACTATCAATATAATTTTTAGAAAATTAGTCAGTTCCTTTATAAATAATACATTTAAATAATACTCCGTTAAAAATAGGAAAATATAAACATTTTCAGAGAAAGTATCAGAGAAGTCATCCTTGCAGATCACCTTGCTTATGGATCCTGATGTGCCTGTTGAGAGTTTGTCTTTGCGTGAAGGATTTGGAACAATTTGAACATTTAAAGGGACGTTCGCCCGTGTGGGTCCGCATGTGCGTGGTGAGATCGAATTTTTTTTTAAAGAACTTCTGGCAAATCGTACAGCTATGAGATCTCTCGTCCGAGTGTATCCTCAAATGAACTTCCAACGTTTTCATTCTCTCAAAGGACTTTGGGCATTGGGAGCACTTGAAAGGCCTATCCTGTATGTGTATCTTGGTGTGTTCCCTGAGAGCCGAACTATGCGAAAAAGTCTTCAGGCAACTTAAACATTGGTATGGTCGTTCCCCAGTATGGGTAACGATGTGCAGGCGAAGATATGATTTTTTTCCAAATGCCTTCGAACACTCCGAGCACTTGAATGGTCTCTCTCCTGTGTGTGTTCGGATGTGGGCTTTAAGGTTACATCTTTTGGCAAAAGCTTGTGGGCAGAAGGAACACTGAAATGGTCGTTCGCCGGTATGTCTTAAGGTGTGGTCCCTTAGATGAGATTGACGGCCAAAGGATTGTGAACAAAAAATGCAATTAAAACGTTGGTTTTGATGTGGCAGGGATATGGTATTTTCATCGTTATTCTTGAAGGAAGTGGCCTCCTCTTCGATTTTTTCCTCCTCCTCTTCCTCCTCCTTTACAATGCAATCCGCCTCAAAGCTAAATTCCATGCAAAGGTCTTCCTCTGAAAATTCATCGTCAAAAATTGGTTCGTTTTTTACTTGAAAAGAATATTTTGGTAGTGGCACATGGCACTGACTAAGATCCTGTGTCGTTGGGGTTTCCATCGTATATTCCTTTTCTTCCTGATTAGTGATTTCTCAGTCTTCCGTCCTTCCTCCTTGTGAGTATTTATTTTCCATTTGCTTAATTTTTATTTAATGGACATTTTGTACGTCTTCCAGACACACTGGCCAAGGGGGTGCAGAAAGCTTTTAGCTACTATTAGCGCTAATTATTTACTTTTATTAAATATTTAAAGTAAGGAAACTCCAAATGTTTTCACTTTTCAATAACATCTGTTTTCCTATAAAATAAAGTACTCTTGTCACCCTGTGGCCGGCACAGAGTGGTTTTTGCAATTAGAGGGCAGTTAATATTTGAAATAAGAAAAATTCGGTTTTTATTTACTTATAACACGGTAAAAATCTTTATCATGCTTCTCTAGATCTTATAATTAAAAAATAAATTATAACGTCATAAAAAATAATGATAAAAAATATACGAAGTATAAAGATACACATTTTTAAGGCAAAGACTTTTTTTTTAATAGTTTTGTTTTCCTTTTATAGCTTCTGTTTTTACAGGTTTTGATCGAATATCTTACTTCTCTTTCAAAGTCTTTCATGGATTTTCCTTCTTTATGAGTAGCCTCTAAAAAACAAGAATTTAGTGAAGTCACTAATCCCATAATTGAAAAATTACACTCACCCATTAAGGCGTTATTTATGTGCACAAAATCGACTAGTGAGATTTTGCCATATTCGCCAGAATAATTTAAATTTTCTATTATATTCTTTGAAAAAATTTTTGTTAAATTTTTTAGTCCTTCTGGTAAGAGCCAGGCCTTAAAAAGTCGAACCTAAAAAAAAACTTTTAGAGAAATTACCTTAAACAAAAATAACGAATTATTTAATCCTACATATTTCTGCGGATTCAATCCAATCTTTTCATCCATTTCACGCAACTGGGTTCTATTTTCGATTGGGAATGATCCATATTCCGCATGAAAAGGATTATCTTCAACACATACTTTTATTTTATCATTTATAAGGTTTGAAATTCCTAAAATGAATGTAAAATAAACAATTGCAAGTAATTTCATGAGTATGGGCATACATACTTTCAATTTCAGCTAGCTTTTTTTCCATATTATCTTCAAAAGATTAATTTTTTTAATTTTAAATAAAGCTTCTTTTTTATTTACCTTACCATTCATAACATTAATTTGCTCTGAAAATAAAAATAAGTTAAAAACAAACATATATTAAATGAAATAAAACAAAATCGATTGTGGTCTCACTTTGAAGATCGTTGATTTTTTGCTTCATTTCATGACAGCACTTCTTTTGGGGAGGCTCGATATCATGAGTAGCGATGTGTGTATCCATCTGCAATTGGTCCTGAAAGGTTTTTGAACAGTGAGGACACTTTAAAGGTTCATTATCATTTATAGTTTCTACAGAAAATGTATCAACTCCGTCTATGGGTTCGTTTTTTACGATACAATCGGAGGAGTCAGGATCATGGACATCCAAAGGATCGGTGTCGCTCCAACCGAGGGCTTCGTCGAAGTCTGGGGCCGCATCGAGCATATCCATATTTATTTCATTGTTTAATCCTCTGTTTTCAGAAGCAAAAGCTTGGTGGCTCTTCTTGTAAGTTTCCTTCATCTTGAAGGCGTTTTGGGTGTGCATTAAACAAGAAAGGCAGATCGTATTGGGATACGGATCCTCCTTTGAAACTGGAAAACCGGTGCATTGCGATATCATGTCGGTAACAGAAATTCCCGCATCCTGATCTGTTGCTCCATCAAATATGTTCACCATAACTCCGGTATTAATCTGACAAACTCGGCACACTTTTTTCGTGGCCCTAAAATGATATAAATGTTGTCTTTTAGACTGCTACATTAATTAGGCAGGCATAAGTACATTTTGTTTATATTATATTTATATTTTATATTTTTTGTTTGAATTTATTGACAAATTGTAGGACGCTTGCAGTCAGCTGGTGTACAGAGTTGCCAGATGCCATTTTGGACTTTCCTTAATCTACCTTTAAATCCACTAAAAAATCCTACTTTTCCGCTAAATTCAAAAAGGGCCTGGCATAAAATTGTATATTTATCAAATTGAGAAACTTAAATTGCAAAATTTACTGTCAAAAACACTTAAATCTTGCGAAGAAAACTAATTTAAAACTTTGATACCTTTGTGGCTCTGTTAGTATTCTGTTAAGCGAAGCTAAAAGACCCTGGTAGCCTGCTAACTACGACTTCATTTACCCTTTTGACATTCAATTAAATAAGAATTCTTTAAAAATATGATAAAGTATTAAAATTATAGGGATTAGACAAGTAAAGAACACACCTGCTGAATTTTTCGGAAGTGAAATAAAGGATTTGGTGGGATCCACATGGCAACGGTTACACATGGCAACCGTTACCAAAGAAAAGCATTTTCACTTTGTTTTGGCTTTTGAACCGCATTTTTGTAAAAGTTTTCCAGAATGACGCTGTATTTTGATACCAAAATCGAGTTCCTGGACTCGGATGCAGTTAGCACTATTAGTAGCTGGCATCCCAGTGAGCCACTGTTTGCGGTGGCCTCTTTTAGTCCGGAACGTGGTGGTTCCGTAACTATATTTGCAGATACTGTACGTAATTACACGAGGAAGTGTCCATCCTTTGGGAAAAAATTCCTTACAATGTTTTTACCATATCCCGCAGGGTGAACCCCAACGCGATGTAACGTACCCAGTGCACGCCACCTCGCAGGCTACAGCCTTGTGCTGGCATCCCGAGAAGGCACTGCTGGCCAGCGGTTGGGAGCATGGAGATATCCATGTGTGGTTCGCCGGGCATCGGGAGTTTGCCAGCGTAAATGCGCCCCACAAGGCGGCCATTGTCCTGTTGCAGTTCAGTGAACAGGGCGGACGAATGGTCACCGCCGATGCCATGGGCCTGGTCACCGGTTGGCGCTGCGATGGCCAATACCAGTTCCTGACCATGTTCTCTCACGATCTGCGGGAGGCGCTGCTCCTGATTTGCTTTCGACGCACTGTGGAGAGCGAAGTGCGCGAGGAGATGGCCAATCTAGCGAAGGCTGCAGTGGCCGGAGACGAGAATGCCTTGGACACTCTTACCAATTGGAGGCCCCGCACAGCGGCCCGGAGCATGTTCCCTTCAGGGTTGAGGGACAATCACTGTTTCTTTGCCTGCACCCAAGGCGGAGTGGTATATTATATCAACCAGGGAGGCGCCTGTGTCGAGGTCATGAAGTGCGGCTCCCAGCCTCCCATAGTTCAGATGCTCTGGCATCCCAAGAAGTAGGAATATTTAATTAATTTTATTTTAAGAACATGTCATTTAATGGTCAACACATTTCAGGGATGCTGTCATCTGCCTGATGGAAGATCTGACAGTCACTCTGTTTCTGGTAGAATCCACAGGCATTCTTACGGAGCTGGATCGAGTCAAAATGAGCGGACGAGGTGGTGGTAGGCAAGGTGGCATTGCCTGGTCGGGAAACAGTCTGGCCATCATCACAGGTGAGTCTGGAAAGTCACCTTCAACTGAAAGTTTTCATTCTATCCCATGTCTTCCTATCCAGGTGATCTGTTTGTTCGCATTTGGGACATCGAGCGGAGCGACAACTATCTCCTTAAAATGGACTTGCCCAGCGGCACTCAGATAGGATCTTCGCAAACCAGTCTCAGCAACGGCACTATCTCCTCCTCGAACCAGTTCTTCAGCCAGGACAGCACCGAAAGCAGCAGTGTCACCCGGAAACCCCCAAAGTACGGAAGCATGAGCGGAGAGATTTTCACCTGTCTGGCCTACAGCTCCACGAATCAAACGCTCTGTGCCGGCACTTCGCAGGGAAACCTGTACACTTGGAAGAGGAGCGGCAGCCGGATGGTGAGTGCTCCCGAAGACGCTTGGCAGCTGACCAATGTGTCCACTGTGAGAGGAGCTATCCGGAGCTGCGAGTGGGGCTTCAATGAGTTGGCCAAACCCTGCATGCTGGTTAACTGTCTGTCGAACGTTTTCATGCTGAAGGAGCAACCCCTGCTGGCCTTCCACACCCGGGAGCTATGGGCAGTACAGCGTGCTGCGAAATCCGTACAACTCACCCACTGCAGTGGCAGGGAGACCACCGTACAGTCGGAATTCGCCGTCACGGCCTTGGCTCTCAACGAACTGAGCCTGGTGATGAGTAATGGTCGCAGTATTTCGTCCTACAGTCTGCAGAGAGTTGAGAAAAGCCTGGACGAGTTCGACGAGATTCTGGAAGCAGTGGAGGGTCCGCCGACCACCACTCCGACAACGGCTACTCCATTGAGCGTGAAACTCCTCCAAACCTTTCCCGCCGAATGTTTGTCGTTGAGCTTGTACAACCAGAACATCTTTTGTTTGGCCAACAGCGACATAATGGTGTACTCCGTGGGAGGAGTGGTGCTGCATCGCATCCAGGCCAGCGATATTGAGGGCAAAATCATCGGCATGGATTTGAGTGGCTGCTACCTTTCGGTCTTCACCATGAACGGCTACGTGAAGGCCTATGACGTTTCGCGGCATGACCCCAAACTCCTGTTTCCCAGCAAGTCGGGCCACGATATCTTCGACGACTTCGGGGAGTTCATTTCGGTGAAGTGCAACAGCCTGGGCAGCCACTTGGGAATGGTGATAGCCAGCAGTAACTTCACTCCCATATCGGTGTTGTATTGCTGGGATTTCGAGCGAAATAATCTTTTTGATTACGATCTGCCGGACGAGGCGGCCATTGGTCCCAAGAAGGATAGCTCCTCCTCCAGCCTGCCAGTGCGAATTTTCTGGGACTCCGAGGAGCCGCGGCTGCTGGCCATGGAGGTGAGGTCCATAATACAGAAGAATCTGCCGCAGAAGAATCCCCAACAGCAGCCCAGTCACTACGTGCAGTCCAAGATACTGATGCTCTTTTACTCGGAGAGGGGAAGCCTGAATGTCCTGGAAACCCAAAAGATGACCCCCGGCTCTCAGTTACTCAACCTGTGCATACCCCATGTTATTCGGCTGAAGATCAATGCGGTGGAGGAACAGCCTCTCCAGGATTTTGTGGACCTTCAGCAGTGCGATGCTGGGACCAGGAAGCAGGTCCTCAACTTCAGTCTCTATGTGGCCGAAGGAAACATGGATCTGGCCTATCGCAGTATTCGCTCGATTCAGTCGAAGGTGATTTGGACGAATTTGGCCAAGATGTGTGTGCACACTAATCGACTGGACGTGGCCAAGGTGTGCATGGGCCACCTGGAACAGGCTCGATCGGTTCGTGCCCTGCGCCAGGCCATGGAAGACGATGATCTGGAAATCGAGGCCAAGGTGGCTGTGCTGGCCATCGAACTGGGCATGATCGAGGAGGCCAAGGATCTCTATCGACGCTGCAAGCGGTACGATCTGCTCAACAAACTCTTGCAGGCCACTGGTCACCTGGACGAGGCTCTGCAGCTGGCGGAGTCCGAAGATCGGATTCACCTGAAGCACACATACTACCAAAAGGCACAGGAGCTGCGGGAACGAGGCGACATCAAGGGGGCACTAGAGTATTTCGAAAAGACCCAGAATCCCTCCCAGAATATAACACAACTGCTGTTGGAGAATCCGGCCGCCATGAAGCGTTATATTCAGACCACGACCGATCCAAAGCTGCTCAAGTGGTGGGGTCAGTACATCGAGAGTTCAGGAGACATGGATGCTGCCCTCGCTGTCTACCACAAGGCCGAGGACTGGTTCTCGCAGGTGAAAATTCTGTGCTACCTGGGAAAGATCTCGAAGGCGGATGCCATCGCCAGGCAGTCGGGCGACAGGGCCGCCTGCTATCACCTGGCACGTCACTACGAGAATGTGGGAAAGTTCCAGGAGGCCATCATGTTCTTTACGCGTGCCCAGACCTTCAGCAATGCCATCCGAATCTGCAAGGAGAACGACTTTCAGGAGGAGCTCTGGACGGTGGCCAGCTCCTCGCGGCAGAGGGACAAGGCCATTGCGGCCGCCTACTTCGAGGAGTGCGGAAACTTCAAGCACGCCGTGGAGCTCTACCACCGGGCCGGGATGCTGCACAAGGCCCTCGAGATGGCGTTTGAGTCCCAGCAGCCGGAGATTCTCGAAATCATTGCCTCCGAGCTGGTCCCAGAGTCCGATGCGGAGCTAATAAACCGCAGTGCCGACTTCTTCTGCAGCATCGAGCAGTTTCAGAAGGCGGTCCAGCTTCTGGCCAAAACCCGGCACCTGGAAAGAGCCATGAATATCTGCCTGGAGAAGGGTGTGCCCGTGACGGACGAGCTCTCCGAGATGCTTACCCCGGAAAAGGGAGAGTTCGAGGAGGCGACGCGTGTCAACATCCTCACCCAGCTGGGAGAGCTGCTGCAGCAACAGGGCGACTACCACAGCGCCACCAAGAAGTTTACCCAGGCTGGGGACAAAATGCGAGCCATGAAGAGTCTCCTCAAGTCGGGCAACACGGACAAGATCATTTTCTTTGCTAACATGTCTCGGCAGAGGGAGGTCTACATCATGGCGGCCAATTACCTGCAGGCCTTGGACTGGCAATCGGATGCCACGATCCTGAAGCACATCGTCAGCTTCTACACTAAAGGCCAGGCCTTCGATTCGCTGGCCAACTTCTATGCCATTTGCGCCCAGATCGAAATCGAAGAGTTCCAGGACTATGGCAAGGCCCTGACAGCCATGCAGGAGGCCTCCAAGTGCCTGGAGAAGCTGAGCCATGCCCAGCACGCCTACAACAATCTGCAGCGCACGGTGGCGGATGTGAAGAGCATCCTGGAGATCCAGCAGGCGCTCAGAGACGGAGATCACCAGCACGCCATCGGTGCCTGTCGCAGCGTGTTGGGTAAGGAATCTAAAAAAAAGCTTAAAAATATTTTTTTAAAATTCTTTTCGTCCTTTAGTTAAGCCTGAACTGCCGCCCATTCGACACGCCCACATCCTGGCCATGCTGGTGCGTGCCCTGGTCTATGCCAAGCAGTATCCAGAAGCAGGAAGAGCTCTCAAGGAACTGGCCGTAAAGGACAACTCGTGGAGTGCCTCGGGACTCTTGGAGCGTCCTGTGGTCCAGAAAATCGCCAAGGAGTGTGACCTGGACTTTGACCTGATCTGGAACTCGGGCCGCCAGGTGACTGCCTCCACAAGTGGCACAACAGCCACTAGAATGTCCAGCACCTCGGGCATGACAACCAGCTACGACGATGACGAGGCGGATGATGAGGAGATCACCGAGGAGCTGCATTAGGTGACTCAAGAAGGTAGAGATCGCCCGAACTAGTCATGGGCAAAATATTCATTCTTATAGTCGGGAAATAAAGTCAGAAATCCATGTGGATTTGATTAAATATTTAAATGTAGTGTAACCTACATGATGTAAGTGAATGAATTAAGTTGTTACATCTGAAACTAAATGCAATATTAAAGGTGTCACAGTGACTAAATAAAATCCGCAACCAAAGGAACCCCCAGCTTCGAACTAAGATCTGTTGTATACTTCTCACTTATCCAATCCGAATGATAACGCAAAATGGCATAACGCCGTGACTACGGATAGTTCCCTCGTGGAAAGCACCCACTATCCAAAGTTCAGATACCCGTAATCGGCATGAGCAATTAATATATATGTAGTACCTATTTCGTCAGACTGCTCACAATAGCACCACTAACCTATCTAACCAGCAAGTCATTCTCAATTTTATGAATGAAACTTACGGAATACGTCTACCTCTCTAGTAAAAGCTCCCGCTCTCGTTCACGTCACAACAAAAAACTACATCCCTCTATATTTTATTATTAACAAATATTTATAAACAGCGAGCGATATGGATTTGGACGATTGTGGTTTTGTTCGGCGCCACCACGAGTGGGTATGGCAGGAGGTGGGTGGTGGCGGCAGCGAATCAGCATGAATCACTTACGCCAAAAGCGTCTTCAGCTATGATTTCAGAAGCGTTTCCAGGAAACCGGAACAAAATTCAAACAATCAAATAGCGTAATTGCAAGTGGATATGCTTTAAATTGGATACATACGTAAGGGGGTAATGAGGTTCAAACTCAAACACAGGAAACAAAAAACCATTTCCTAAAAAAATATTTTCTAAGTGATTTCTTTTTGATAAATTCAAATAATTTAATTAAAATATAATAGTAGTAACTATATTAAAGAGTAGTAACTATAATAATCACATTGAAATATTTGATTTCTCTCAGTGTAAACAGAGCAATGCGACCTGTTGCCAAATATTGAAGAGATATTCAAACACTTATAGGCATTCAGGCCGACTGCCGGCAACAGAAACCGACTCATTGCAGTTTTCCGAGAAAAATGACGCGTCGGATGGCTGAAAACAAACATCGGAGCGCCCGAGAGAATGTGGAGGGGGCCTGGGAATCGATGAATGAATTTTCGCTCAGCCGAAAACGACCTTACCCCACCCACCCCAGCCCACCGAAAGCCTGGGGAACTCCACCGACTGCCACCGACCATGCCGGCGATCGTCCGAGTGACTCATCCAGCCGTAAGCCCAGTTCCACGACGTCATGCTTTAGGTTGTTATTTGCCGGCGATTAGCGGCGAAATATCGGCAGAGAGCTTTCCAGAGCGCCAAACTTTGGCCTGGCCGGTAGCCAAGTTGGCCGGGGAACCGGTTGCTTCTACGTGGTTCTCTCCCCATCTAGCCGATTGATCACGGGGCACTGGGGAGCAGAAAGCTCGCGGATGGCGACTTCGTCATTGCTTTATCACACCGTTGGCCGGGAGGGTGATCGTTTAATTCGTCACTTGGCGTTCGACGCTGAATCGGTGCGGACGCAGAAATAGTATAGTTCTATATAGTCACTGCCGATCAGAGATCAGGCCTCCTGAATCGGTCCATAACGGTTATTAAAATTTTCCTATCGCTAACTTTCCGCGACAGATTTCCACGATTCACGGTTTCGCGGCACGTGGAAAGTGATTCCGATGGTTTGGTCAGCAGGTGAAATACCTTGGTGAATCATCCGGGCTTGTTGTGGCCTCACATCCTACATCCGTTTCGATTATCCGGATATTAAAATTAATAAAGTGCATTTCCAAGGAAACTCAAGTGATTTTAAATGCTAAAAATAATAAAAATACCAAAGATTTGCTGCTTAAAAATGACAAAGGTGTTAAATAAAAAAACTTAATTAAAAATTAAAGAAACGGAAGCAGAATATTTATATATTTAAAGTGGTTTTCAAGAAATATAAAAAAAGCATTCGAATAAAATCAATTCTGAATTCAAAGGAAAAGGATATACCTTAAAGTGAACAATTTTAAATTTTTTTTTAAAGTGAGTTTTTAATTATGGACAACCATTAACTTTGTGACTAATATTTCTTAATAAATTGGATAATGAAACCACATGGAATTCATACAAAGCCACGAAAAACTAGAAGCTGATAAAGAATCGTCAAGTGACCAAAAAATAATTCCGATTTAATGGCCATTCTGCAGAATTGCCTCCAAAGTCTCAGTCACATCCAGATCCACCTCCAGACGATACAAGGTGTTTGGAGCCAACAGAGGCCACTTAATGCCATGCACCAGGATGTCCCGCACAAGAGCATCGGATGCGGCAACCAAGTCCAACTGGAAGCGAAGGAGGCGAAGAAAAAAGAGGATGGAGGAACCTCACCCAGCAGACAAAGACGCAGGAGGCGGAGAAGACGCTCTAGCAGTAGTTCCACCAGTGAATCATCCAGTGACTCATCCTCGGATTCATCTACTGACTCTGACACCTCGGAAGTCAGTAGCTCGTCCTCCTCCTCGAGCAGAAGTTGTCCAGCACCCGCCCTTAATTTACCAGAGCCCGCGTCCCTGGACCCGGTCACTCCCACGACCGCTTCTCAATCTCCCCACCCGCCTACAGAACCAACCAGAAGGGAATCCACCGACTCACATCGGAGCATCACACCAGTGGAGGTGCCGGTGGATCCGCATGCCTGGACCGCCGAGGACATTGCCAGCTGGGTGAAGTGGTCTACGCGGAAGTTCAAGCTCGATCCTGAGCCGGACATCACCAGGTTTCCCAAGGAGGGCCGCGAGCTCTGCGAACTGCGTCGAGCGGATTTCTGGGTCTGTGCCGGCTCCAGGCGAGGCGGCATGCTCCTGGCCAAGCACTTTGCCCTGAGCTTGTATCATGCCACAGGACGCGAGACGAGTCCCATGCTGAATGACGACGAGCCAAGTGAGTGGACATGATATACTGATCTGAGTAGAACAATGACCTGTAGTTGTTTCTGGCGATTAATAATGCAATTCATTCGCATACGTATTGTTTGAAGTATAAACAATATTTGTAATAAAAGATAAGTGTATATTATCTGCAGTTGTTTGCGAAGCCTTTGCAGTACGCCAATTTATACAAATTACAAAGATAAACTAGTAATTCCCGGGGTTTACCTGGAAATCAACTTACGCATTTACGTACTTCACTTTCCCAGGAAATTGTAACTACGAACTACTCTAATAAGTAGTACAATAATAAATTAATTAACCAATTAATTAATTTCCATTCCTTGAATCAATAGGTGTGTTTAGTGAAATGAGTGTCAGCAAGGATCTATTTAAGTTTTCAATGCGAGAGGAAGATATATCCCCAAAATGATGAAGCAAATCTTTCCTCTACCTAGACCGTCCTTCCAGCTATATCCTCAAACCTTTCTCCTTTTAAACTCACTTACTGTTTAGTCTTAGAAGTAACTTTTCCCCGAAAGAAAAGCTAATCTCGCTGCCCATAAATCTGAAGCGTCCAGTGGCCAGAGATTGAACTGCTTGGTAATTGGGTTCACGTGCAATTCCCAATGGAGCGATTCTCTCAGATGCTAGGAGCGTGCGTGTGTGTGGGTGCGAGTCCTTTGTGGTCAGGACATCAATTGAATCCTTTCGACCTCTCCGAGAAGCCAAATGGCCACTGATTAAGATGCTGACTGGCCGATAGACGCGTTACTTATGTGTTTCATTGATTGTTTCTCCCACACTCCACCCACCTTAATTCTCCCCTTTTGGTTAATGCCCCGATAACGAAGAAAAGTGGCCAAAGGTGCGCAAAGGATCTCCCCTCCAATCTCCCAGGGAACAACCTTTTAATTACCGTTCCGCCAAGACAAACTTTCCAACTCCATAAACGTAAATCGCTGGCGAAAATCTCAGGGGCGACAGCAGCAAAGTATGCAACACTTTTCCAGTTATTAACTGCTGATGACGACAACGGGGCGTGCGACGGGAAAAGGGGGCGTGGCAGGGCTTAGCGGGCGGTCGCGTCAAGTGATGAACTTAATAATAAACGATGTAAATATGATAATTTCTCGCAGGATGTGGCATCTAATAATAAAATCAAAATAATCCCACGCCAGCGGCAAAAGTCGCCGAGTCAAGTTTAAGGACTCAACGAGGCAACGGATGACTATGTGACTGGGTGGGTGGTTGGAGGTGTGGTTGGTTGGTTTGTTGGCTTGTCAGTGACAACAGCTCTGCGGGTGGTCAGCTTCAGAATCCTCACTCCAGCCGCCTGGCTCCTGGCTGGCAAGGGGAACACAGGAAAATATTCATTCGTCGCATCCTTCCTGTGGCAACAGCCACATCGGTTGCTGGAAAGCTGAGGAAAGCCTCCTGATTTGGGTCTGGCATATGTTGGCTGTGGGCCTGTGTGTATAGGTTACCCTGATCCCCGAGAGCGGGCGACGTCGATTTAATTGATTTGTTTTTTATGCCAAAGAGGATTACGCGTCGTCGCCGTCACGCAGATTACAATTGTTGTTTTTTTTGTCACTGTCTGAGTCCACGCCCACTTTTGAAAGCGAGGTATTTTGAGGTGAAAAGGGTATTACCTAGTCAAGGACATATTTCCTTATAGTTTGTAAAGTTTTCCTTTGAGAAATAAAGCAAAAACTAAGAAAGGATAATCCAAATTGTCCAATACAAGATATCCGGTTCTCCTGTTTTTGGAATTCCCAAATATTTTCCCCACCCATTTTCTTGCTTTCTAATTTGAAAATAAACAAAAAATCATATGACTTTTTTATAAATAAACGAATGATTTCTTATACTGGGTATTTTTTAGTCGAAAATCTCAGAAACCATAAAGTCACTTGTTTTTTTGCGCTCGGGGGTGGTGGTGTGGGTGGTGGCTGAGTGGCTGCACGTGCCCTCTGACTTTTGTGACTTCTCCGGCAAATGCCGAAGCAGCATTTACCACCAGCTGCGCAGGTGAGCCGTAGTCGCAGCCGTAGCCCAAGATGCCAGGCATCCGTCCGGTGATAAGGAGCGGATTCCGGCCAGCTCTTCCAGATGAAAGTTCAGTTGCCAAATGGCCATCGCCCGAAGCGGTTCACACGCTCTCGTGAAAACACAAATGGAAAAACTAATAAAATAAATGTAAAATCTGAAACAATGTGAAAAGTGAAAATGATAAGCTTAAAATACAACCTGAAGTATTTTTTTAAATAGATAAAATACAGAAATATTCGATTGTCTAAAATAAGATTTTAAATTTGAAACAAAAGCTAATCCAGAGGTGTTAGGAATTATCCCAAGAATGTAGAACAAAATGGCACTAATACCGTTGCCAAAAAAGAAATAGCTGAATAAAATTTATAAAAAGACCTGAGAATTATTAAAAGACTATTCATCATGAGTGTCAGCGTGGATGTGGGCGTTATGTGGCGCCTTTCGGAGGATTTCAACCGGCGTTTCGGCCTCCGGATGCAGCCGGCGCCGACTGTCCCCCAGCATCCACACTCGCACCACGCCGCTGCGGCGGCGGCTGCCGTGCACCACCACCACTACCACCACCACCATCAGCACCACCAGCACGCTCACACCCCGATGATCTTCAATGGTAAGAGAGCGCCGCCTTGATGGCCAAAAAATTCATAGGAATTTCCGCTGAGACACAAACTTGAATGAATGGACGGCGAAGAGGAGATTTCTCAATGGTTGCTGGCATTTCCGGCGATCAGTGATTCTGCGACTAGAAATGTGAATGGCTAGCCACATGGTGCTGCCGGCGGCCTGGGGACTCTGGCTCTTGGCGGCGGCACTGCTTGATCTGGTCACCGGCACCGGGCACTGGGATGAGTCATCCTCGTCAAGGCACTTTCGCGACTTTTGCCGCGGCACTTTGAGGGGATTTTCCCGCCTAGGTGAACGGAGCATATAGTGGGAATGTCCCAGTGCCGGATAGCCAAGCCTATTACCATACCAGAACAGGATTCCTTGTCCGAGGTGCAATTTTCTGAGAATACTTATTTACAATTTATGATTAGCTGTTTTTGTTTTTTCCAAAGGGGGGAATTCTGTTTTTTTACGACTGAAGTTCCTGATTCTCATATAAATGTGAAAAATAAAGTCTTGAAAGATTTTCATTTCTGTAATATTTAATGGCTTAACATTTTTTAGGGTATTTTACTATTTTTCTATAAACTTAAATGAAAAGTAAAAGGATAAAACTATTTTAAAAGTGACTCGCTTAGTCCTGGAAAATGGCTGTGAAAGACTGATCCTTTATTCAAATTATTAAAAAAATAGTATTATAATTTATTTATGTTCGCTAAAAAGTATTTATATTGTTTTCTAAAATTGTAAATATCAGAAATAAATTACTATTTCTGAATATTTCAATAAACTTGATCTATAAAATTTTGGCTAAAGCTTATTAATCTCTTGGACACATTTGGCCTTCAAAGTTCAATTAAATTAAGCCACCTCTACCAGCTCTTCTTAAAGTGTGACAACGGCTACAGGATTTATGTCCGCCTGCGGTTGATTTTCTGTGAATCCCGCCTGGCTTATGGCATTCAATTCCATTTGGCACTCATGCCACGTTGCCGTCTGCCATCCAGAAAACCTCGTCTGACTGGGTTGGGTTTCATTCGCGATTCTCTCCCCGGCCAGCTCTCTGCCTCTCCGCGTATCTCTTGCTTTGTATCTGTATATCTGTATCTGTGGACTAATGGCCCCCCTTGTGCTGCTTCTCTCATTCCAGATCCGTATCAGCTGCTGAACGCTGCCTCGCACCGATTGGTCGCCCAGGGCTCTGGGGGCCAGATTCAGCTCTGGCAGTTTCTGCTGGAGCTGCTCGCCGATTCGTCCAACGCCACCTGCATCAGCTGGGAGGGCCAATCGGGCGAGTTCCGGCTCACAGACCCGGACGAGGTGGCCAGGCGGTGGGGCGAGAGGAAGGCCAAGCCAAACATGAACTACGACAAGCTTAGTCGGGCACTCAGGTGAGTTTCTCTCTCCTTAATTTAATTGTTTGATTTTTAAAATTAGTGAAAGCGAGTGCAGAAAAAATGTGAAAAAATGTTAGGCTTAAAATATACGATTTCCCTAAGTTCAAAAAATTACAAAGTAAAACATGTTTCCCTTGAGAATATTTTTGATTTTTTTTTTAATTGTTAAGAATTCTTTTTAAAATTCTATATTTAATGAACCTAAAATAAACATATCCTACTCCTTACAGGTACTACTACGACAAAAACATAATGACCAAGGTGCACGGCAAGCGCTATGCCTACAAGTTCGACTTCCACGGCCTAATGGCCGCCTGCCAGGCCCAGGCGCAGGGAGGAGATCCGGCCAGCAGTATGCTAGGTTCCTATAATCATCATGGCAGCGGAGGGATGCAGCTGGCCCGCCACCCACCGCCGCCGTTGCACCACCACCATCATCATCAGCACCAGCAGCACCACCAGCACTCGCACCCGCATCATCAACTGGGGCAGCCCCATTTCCTGCATCCTCACCACACGTCCCCGCCCTCGACGAGCTCCAGTTTGGGATTCTCCTCACCCTCCACGGCCTCCTCGCTACCGTCGCCAGGGCAGGCCACCGTCTCCTCCTCAACCGCTGCCGCCGCCGCCGCTGCCGTATCCGGAGCATCCGGCTCTGGTGGTGCGACATTTTCTACTCCATTCCAAGCTGGGACAACTGGGGAGGCGACCAGGACATCCTCAACGGGCAACTACGACCAGGGCACTCCCACCACAAATGCATTTAATTGAGCCGAGGGCAACCCCAATTTGTCCTTGGGGTTGTAAACTCCCGAATTTCGATGAAATGGAGGAGGAGGAGGAGGCTACTGGGGGTGGGGAGTGGGTGGGTGGAGGATGCGCATGGACCACCCACTGCGCAGGGAGAGAGTGGTTGGCGGAGAGCAGCGCAGAGTCCACCCATCCGACAAGGGTCAGACCTTTTGGCCGTAAAAAGGACATTTCGCATAATTCCAGCTACTTTGGGTTAATTGAGGAATTGTGATAACCTGGAGCATCGCAGAGCAATATACTCGGGAACGAGAAATAATTTGTTACTTCGCCTGTTATCCTTCGCTTTTAGTTGTAAGCCAATGCATTCGGTAGAGAATCCTTTATTTCCAAAAAGGTTCATCTTCATTATATAATTCTAAGTTTGCACAAAGAATAAAATACAGGTAATCATTAAAAAACGGAATCATAACTGATTGAATGCATCTATATCCTGAATAAGCTTAAGGTAGAACAAGTTTTCTATTAAATTTTTTAAAACAAGAGCTTACTCAAGACATAGAAGAGGCATTATTTTTTTAGTTACATCCTAAACAGCACAAATAATGGCCAGAGTCATAAAGGCCAGACTGAAGACCACGAAAAATACTCTATCCACCGCAGTGGCCAGTAGAACCCAATCGAATTGGATAATCCGAGATACTGACCCTTCATTGGGATTAATGTCCAGCGGATTAGTGGCATCATCGTCGGCATCCTTGTCATTCTCGTACAGGTGCTCGTCCATTTCCTTGGTCTGATCGGAATTCGGTTCCAGGCTGACGCAGAATTGCGAAAGGAGCAGCCACGTGCCGAGCTTCCCGTGCAACAGCTTCTTAAGGATGTCCGGTATACGCCTCTTGTGCTTTGCAGTGGCCAAATAAAGGACAGCAACTTCAATGATTGTCGAGATGCTCAGTAACATTAATGTGGTGCTGTAGAAAAGCACTAAAATGGGACGAAGGACATAAAAGGACATATTATTAACCACTAACTAGTAACCTCAGCTAACTCACCCACAAGTGGCGTTTTGTTGGCCACAATCGGAAGCAACTGGGCGAAGTACATCAGGAAGGCGGCTATCACGATGATGAGCAATCCGTTGATCAGGATCTTCTCGCCACCCATGTGAGGAGGCAACCAGAAGGCCGCCAATGCCAGGATAACTATACACGAGGCTGGGGTATAGATGATGGCTTTATAAATGGAGGATTGTCGCTGTATCGTCAGTGTATACTCCATATAGCCGTAGTAGTCCTGGCTTACAAACATGGCCGCAGATTCGACGATCTCCCATTCCGTTGATGGAACCGAGCTATCAATCTCCTTGGAGGACGAAAGGTCGCCTTTTCCCGTAAAGTTTACGTCCGACTTGATGTCCTTCAGGCCCCAGGATCCGATCTTTAGCTTGCAGGTTTGCTGATCGTGCGGCCAATTGATCATGTTGAGGTTGCAGTATGCTACATATACGGCGGATGGTACCCACTGGAAATGACCGTCGTGGGTTAGAATCACATAGTTATTGTCTTCCTGTCCTCCATCGTTTCCTTCCATAAGCTGGATGTCCGGCTTCCAAACTTCGCTGGCCTTCAGAGCGATCTTAGTTATGTTATCATACTCCGATGGGTTCCATATTCGCATCTCATCCCTCCACCGCTATAAAATATAGGTTTCTTTCTAAATTATCTTGAATGGCTTTGGTGTTAGAAGTATTGGATTAGTTCCTTTGTTTCACTTGTAATTTAAAAGGGGGAACACACTGTAATCTTACATGCCTGCTCTCCCATGAACTTATCATCTAAATAATGTTTTTTAACTTTAATAAAATTTTAATTTATGGGATCTTACCGTATTTTGCCAACAGTGGACGTTTAGCTTCCCACTCATCTCTTCCACATCCAAATAAGTAATTGTTATACCCAATCCCACCGGTGTCGGCACTCCTTCGAACTGGGGCTGGATATTTTTGTTGTAGTTGAGGAAGAGCCCGGCATGAAGGCGATCGATAGCCTTGACATTACCAGCACCAGGATCCGTATCGGCTAGATGGAATACTTTCAAGTTATCATCGCCTTGCACAATCAAGGAATTAAATAGACTCACAGTTGGCGCCTGGAACGGATGCGGTAACAAACAAAAAACACATTTGCAGTAGCCTCAGTAATTCATGACCGGAAATATGTGGGTTTATCTCTACTCTCGACATCGTTTAAATATATTTATATCAGGTTGGAGGAATTAATTCAGTGTTTGACTCTCGGAGTCCGGACAGAAACTGAATGCCGGTCCAACTTTACCACATGGCTCCGGCTCTGATATCTCTACTTTCTCGGTTCTGTCAAGTGGAGATGGCGATAGCCCCCTCATTCACGGGATAGGATGGGAATGAAATGATTCATATTTTAAGGCAGTTACATATTCATCATCAATTTATCGAGTAGAAAATGTATCGAAATAAATGTAAGCTATGGACCAACTGTCAAAACTATTTCGTTTTTTGTTTATTCATTTTTTCCAGATAGCTTAAAATTTAGTTAAAATCTTTAAAGATTAAAAGAAATGTAAGCTTTAGTTTATCACAGCATTGCCAATGACTGTTTGATTCACAATTCAGCTCTTTTTTTTTCAATATTTGAACAGTTTTTGAATAGAAAAAAACATTTAAACAGAAATTCGAATATTGTAAAATTTTTTGTTAATAATTATCACACATCTTTTATAATAATAAATCTAATGAATATATAATCTAATTAAGCAATAAAATGTTTAAATATGTTTTGGGAAACATTAATTTAAAAAGACCGGTTTTTAAAAGAAGTGTAGTGTTGCCAGATCGCTAGACTTTTGGCGCGTAAAAATCTGTATTGAAAATGTTTCCTTCTTTGTTAATTTCAAATTCAATTGTTATTATGTAGCTTTATTTTTAAATTATTAATATTTTTCCCAGTAAAAGCACAATCTTTACGTAAAATTTCTGGATTTCAAAAACAGTGTGACCATTTGGTAACGGTGCAAAAATGCGCCGTTTTGGGGACGTCACACTGAGCCGAAAGATTGTTGACGTGTTGCTGCTGCGTGTCACTCACCATTTTCATATTTCACCCCCACAGGCCGGATTTTGCATTTTAACGGGGAACGGGACTAGAACAGGAGCATGGCTGAGGAAGTGATTGGAACTGTAAAGGAGGCCATCAAGGGCATCCTAGAGAATGTGAGCGCGCCGAAGAACGAGTCGGCGCCGGTGGAGAAGAAGCCGTCCACTCCGGAGGGCATGGCGGTGGCTTATGGCAGTCTTGTGGTGATGGCCATGTTGCCTATTATCTTTGGTTCCATACGGTCCGTCAAGTTGCACAAACTTAAGAAGGTGGGGGTGTAGATTTCTCCAATCCCTGGCCAATATCGTCATTAACTTTCCCTTTCACTTTCCATTGCAGTCCACGGGCGAAAAGGCAGACACGATGACCAAAAAAGATGCCATGTACTTCCCGCTGATAGCCTCGGCGGCACTGTTCGGTCTGTACCTGTTCTTCAAGGTCTTCCAGAAGGTGCACATCAACTACCTGCTCACTGGGTACTTCTTCGTTCTGGGCGTGATTGCGCTGGCGCACTTGTTAAGCCCGGTGATGAACTCCCTGATGCCGGCAGCCGTGCCCAAGGTACCCTTCCACATACTCTTTACCAAGGGCGAGGGTAAACACAAGGAGGACATCATCAACTATCGATTCTCCACCCACGACATCGTCTGCCTAGTGATCTCTTCCGTCATTGGTGTCTGGTACCTGCTGAAGAAGCACTGGATCGCCAACAACCTGTTCGGCTTGGCCTTCGCCATCAATGGCGTGGAGATGCTGCACTTGAACAACTTTGTCACCGGTGTGATCCTGCTCAGCGGACTGTTCTTCTACGACATCTTCTGGGTGTTCGGAACCAATGTGATGGTCACCGTGGCCAAGAGCTTCGAGGCGCCCATCAAGCTAGTCTTTCCCCAGGACCTGATCGAGCACGGTCTGAACGCCTCCAACTTTGCCATGCTGGGATTGGGAGACATCGTCATTCCCGGCATCTTCATCGCCCTCCTCCTCCGTTTCGATGACAGCAAGAAGCGAAAGACTCGCATCTACTTCTACTCCACGCTGACGGCGTATTTCCTGGGTCTGCTGGCCACCATCTTCGTGATGCACGTCTTCAAGCATGCCCAACCGGCGCTTCTATACCTGGTGCCCGCCTGCATGGGTACTCCCCTGCTGGTCGCTCTCATCCGCGGCGAGCTGAAGGTGCTCTTTGCGTAAGTATTTAAAGATTTTATAAAATATGAGAGGTTAAAAATGACTGAAAACAAAGATCTTGCTGATAACTTCGTGGCTATATGTTGCATTTTGAAATTAATAGTTTTATTAATCGCACGACCGGTTGAACATGAACTGGTTTCTTCAGTAATTACAAAAACAATCTAAAAAGCACTGATATTCTATTTCAAAAAAGATCAAAACGACTTAAACCAGTTGATAAATAATTTTATAAATTATCAATTTTTCTCTTATCATATCATAAGTGACCACTTTATCTGAGCTTTTTAGATTTAAAATAATTAATTACCAAAAACAAATCATTATTAAATATTCATCAAATTATAACATCCTTTTTCCTTCTTCCAGCTACGAAGATCATCCTGAAGAGAAACCCGAAAAGGAGAAGAAGAAGGAAAAGGAAGAGGGAACCAGCTCGTCCAGCAGCAAAAAGAAGGAATCGAAGAAGGCCAAGCAGGGCTAGGCGCTGACACTTTACCGAACAACATCTCCATTCTTTCCATCCATACTGTCTTCTCCAGCTAGCCAAGAAATCCTTTTTGTTATCACTTCTCCTCCTTCTACTTCCTGTCCCCCGTTCTCTGTACGTCCGTACACCAACCACTGCTATAAAAGACGAATCGCTTTTTTGAGTTATTTACGTTCCTTGGCCAGGCACAACAAAAACCTTATTTAGTTATTCGATTAGGATACAACTGTAGAAAATTAATTTGTCAACTTTTTTACACGATTTAAAGAAATTAATTGCTTAGACACCTATTAATTTATGTAACTCCCTTGTTTGGGAGGCGTACATTTAAGAATGATGTTTAAATACAAATATATTCCAATTTTTGAAACACAATGAAAGGTTCTCTAATAAATCTACTAATGGATCTCTAAGTAAAACATTGGTTCATTGCTGAATATTATACTTTTTTGGCACAATAAACAATTTAAATAGAAAATAAAATATTTTTTTAAATTTGCCTTTCAAATTTGCTTTCGATTTTGCTATATAAATCGAAACTATTTTATTGATTTATTATTTTGTGGAATAATGAAAACTTATTATTAGTGAATTAAGTTTTAAAATAAAACTTAAATATTAAAAAATTTATTTGATATTTTAACCGTTTCAGAATTATACTTACCAACACTGAAACCAAGAAACGGTCTTACCAATTACGGTAAGTCTACCGCCAGTGTGACCCACTCCCCGATGCAATTTTAGCACTTTTTCAGAGAACAAGCGTTCCACCGAAAAATTGCGCTAGAATTTGCAAAAAAAAAGTTGAAATAACTTAGCTGATCCTCTAAAGCTGTTGAAGTAGTTACCACTTCAAAGTTGAGCAACTGACAAGGTAAGTTAAAATGCAATTCGTATGCAAAGAAATGAAGAAACCAGGCTAAAAGCATTTCTTACCCACACACACATTTATCTCGACAGACGCGCGTGTACAGCAAACAGCAATTTGCGTAAAGTGGGGAAAACGTTGAAAGATGTCTGGAATTGCTATCACACGCTTAGGCGAAGAGCGAAAGGCGTGGCGTAAGGATCACCCCTTCGGATTTGTGGCTCGTCCGGCCAAGAATCCCGATGGCACTCTCAACCTGATGATCTGGGAGTGCGCCATTCCCGGCAAGAAGTCGACACCATGGGAGGGAGGTTTGTACAAGCTGCGCATGATCTTTAAGGACGACTACCCCACCTCGCCACCCAAGTGCAAGTTCGAGCCACCTTTGTTCCACCCGAACGTGTATCCATCTGGCACCGTCTGCCTGTCACTGCTGGATGAGGAGAAGGACTGGCGTCCGGCCATTACCATTAAACAGATTCTGCTGGGCATCCAGGACCTGCTCAACGAGCCGAACATCAAGGATCCGGCCCAGGCGGAGGCCTACACCATTTACTGCCAGAACCGCTTGGAGTACGAGAAGCGTGTGCGTGCCCAAGCTCGCGCCATGGCGGCCACCGAGTAATCCATAGCTGATGCAGCTGCCCCACATAGACATTTAATGATCACCGAAGCTCACCCACACCCACAACAACCACACAAAAACACACACACACAAAATGAAACAAAACATCTAGGCGGAGAGCGTTTTCGGGAACGCTTTTCATATCTTTTTACCTTTACTAAGTCGATGTTATGAAAAGGAACACTTTAAACCACGAACCAAATGCGATTGCGAACTTATGGCACACCAGAAATGATCAGTTACGGAAAAACGATGTCGCATTTATAGCACTCCACCATTTCAATAACAATTTTTATACGTTCTCTATGCATCAGCGAGGCTTCACCACTACACGGATGAGTGAGTCATGCCGGAGACTTGGCTGCGTGGCATGTTGCTCTCCATTCCGGCTCCAGAGAACTTTATATGGGGAGATCCCGCGTTCACAGTGATTCCAGTAAACGAAGTTGCAACTATCTTATATCTTCTATTATTTTGAATGTAACGAAATGTTTTGTTGATTACATTAAGTACAAGCTAACGTATGTACTCCATGATTTCAATAAAAGTATATAAGATCTATAAAGATTAATCTGTTATTTTTACTCTTATAGTTTTATTTTTTAAGTCAAGAGTTTGATGTAACCTTGAAAATTAAGCTTGGGAGTAAAATAATCTTTTGTTTTTGAAACCAATTTCAAAAATGTTGAGGTTATTGAAATGGAAACACGTGTTAGGGTTTATTTCCTAAATTTATTTTCTTTTTGAAACTAAAACGAAAGAATCAGGGTCTAAACTTACTAAAATATTGTATATATTCGCTTTTTAAAAATTGATGAGGTCATGAAAGAGGTTTCTAGCTATTTTTGCCAATTACTAAAACTAATTCCTTGTACTTTTTAATCTTGACAAATCACTTGCTATCATACTAGCATTGAAATAATTTTTTATAACTCTGCTCTCATTAATAAATGACTATTATTAGAAATTTCATACTCACCTTTGAGCTTTTGGAGCTCCCATATAAAAAATAAGGATTGGTTTTCGAGCAACACCTTTACTCTTACACCATTTTTTGAATAAATTAATTAGTTTTATTGTCGCACACACTTAATAAATAATGTACTCAGTTAAATTACACAGTTTTAATCGCCCGCCTCTGAGTGAGGATTCTGGGCAGTTACAATATATATAATAATGGATCTAAATAGGATTACTTCTGCTCCTCCTCCAGCTCCTGAACTCTCCACCATCCGTCGTCCTTGCAAACTTGTAGTTTCTTGCACTCGTTTTAGTTTCTCTCTAAGTGGTAAGCTTTGGCATGCATTATATGTCATGGTGCCCACTTCATGGGTATGCGTCTATATGTCTATATATTTTATGTATTGTATTCTATATATGCGTGTATGGTGTATATATATCTACTGCTATCGATCGATAAGTCGTAGGAGTCAGTCCCCAAGTGGCATATTGGAAGTGGAGGGCAGCGACAGGGAGATTCTCCAAGAATACTGTCGTCGATTACAGGTTACAGATTACAGATTACGGATTTAAGTATAGTTATGGTATAGTTGTAATAGTTTACAGGGTAATGTTGGCTAAGCTTAGGATTCGATTCGATTAGGTTCGGTTGCTCCGGCTCAGAAGCACTTGTAATACCATTCCAGCTGCTTCCGCTGCGCCTCCCAACGCAATTGGCTCTCTCAAATGGCCGCCTCCTGCAGGTTCTCCTTGTTCTTCTGCTGGCCGCCACCCACCATCCCCACGCCCAAGCCCAGACCCACTGCTCCTCCGGCTGCTAGATGATTCGGACTGGGACTGTCGTTGGCCTCCGGTCGGTGGGGTTTGCTCTTGCAGTAGAACTGCTTGTGGGCCAGGTAGGTCTTCACATAGGTGAAGGATATGTCGCAGACGGAACAGTACTTTTTCATTGCCTCGGCGGCAGCTGCAGCTGCTGCGGCTGCAGTGGCAGCTGCCACACTGCTGTTGCCCAGGGGTGATGCCATGGGCGGGGGTGCCAGTGCCACATCTATCCCAATGTCCAGGGGTTCTGCTTTGATATGGGGCGTGGGTATCGGTGAGTTGTTGTTCTCGTGCACCAGGCTCAGTGTGGCAGGTGCATCCAGAGGCTCTGATTTAATGTGGAAACTAAAAAGCAAAGACCTGATTAATTTTTAATTCCAGAAATCCCAGCCAGACTTCCTACCTTGTGGCTTCGCCGTTGGAGCCATCATTCGAGTGTTGATTGGGGGTTGAGTTGGCAATGACCTCCTGCTCCCGGGTTTCGGGTGAAATGGAAGGCGAACTGATGGCCACATGGGGATGCAACAGTTTCATGTGACGCAACTGGAAGAAAATTAATTTAAAATTAAAAAAAGAAAGACCAAGCAATGGATTCCAGGTTAACTCACCACATTGCCCTTGTAGGTGGAACCATAGTTGCAGTAATCGCAGTTGAACAGCTGCGGCGGATGCTCCATGGATTCTGGTGGTGGGGCTACTGCTCCTGCCGATACTGGCAACTCCTGGGCCACATTGGCACTCTCCTCCTCGAAGATGCACGTCATGTAGTGCTCCTCGTTCACGTCGCTGGTCTTCTTGTCGAAATGCGTCCGGATGTGGGTGCGCATGCCCCGGAGCGTGTTGCCCTTGTATTGGCAAATGCTGCAGCGGAAGGCCTTGACCGTTCCGTGCATCTCCATGTGCTTCCTGGCCAGAGCCGCCGTGGGACTGACCACTCCGCAGACGGGGCATTTGTTGACGCTGTTCGAGGCGCTGGGCTGGGAGTTGGAGTTGGTGGGAACAGTCAGTGGATTGGAGGCGGGAGCTGGGCAGGGAAGTCCTAGTTCATGAAGGGTTTTGCACTTTCCGCACTTCTCCTTTGTGATTGTCAACTGGCCGGGATCTGTGGGTGTGCCGGCCGGAGCGGCTGCTGCTGCCCCACCCTTGGGGCAGTAGTAGTTCTGATGCGCCCTCAAGTTATCCAAAGAGGTGTACTTGATGCCGCAGGCGGCACAGATGAGTTGCTGATAGGCCACCGGCGAGGTCTCCACCGAAGAAGCAGCACCTGCTCCTCCGCCCCCGGATCCACCAGCGCCGCCGGGATTAGAGGGCGAAACAGCCGATTTGGAATCACTATCGCCCGAACCCTCTTGGTTCCTGGCCGAGCAGTAGTGCTGCTTGTGGGCCAGATAGTTCTCGTACTTGCAGAACACTATATTGCACTCCTTGCACTTGGACACGCCCTGTTTCACGTAGATCTGTGGGGGCTGGCCGCCACCGCCTCCTCCGCCACCGGTTGCATTGTTGCCTGCCGATTGAGAGGCGGGTACGGGTGGGAAGGCGGGTGAAGCGCCACTAGCCCCACCGGCCACTGCTGCAGCCGCCGCAGCTGCTGCCAGTTTCAGGGCCAGTTCCGGATTGGTTTTGGCCAACAGGGATTCGGAAAGGCCAAAGTCTGCCGGCAGCATTGCCGAGAGCATGTCCAAGCGATGTGGCACAGCCACATTCAGCCCGGGTGGCGACATGGAAGCAGCACTTCCTGCCCCCGAGCTCCTCGGACTGATGGCTCGCCGTTTGGGTGAAGGACTCATCGAGGGACTACTCGGCAGTGAAGGCGCACACACTATCTGCTCCGGAGTGACGCTTCCTCCACCTCCTCCTCCGGCTCCGGCAGCAGCTGTATTTATGTTCTCCTTGCCTGTAATGCCTCCTCCCACGGCACTCAGTCCCAGGACTTCCTCCATGTCTAATAGCTGTTGCAACTGTCGCTGTCTGAGGCTCAGGGAGTTCAGGGAGATTGGGGAACGCCGTAGGGAAAGGTCCAAAGGCGCAGACTCTCTAAAGGAGGAAAGTAGGAAGTACCTTCAGTATTTTGCTTTTCTGAGAAAGGATTAAGGATAATAATCTGGTTTGTTATAAACTTACCGAGTGCTTCCCGCTTCCTTGCGCTTCGGCTCTGGTGGACTGCTCTTGGGCTCCATGGGTTCTGCGGCGGATGAGGGGGCTGAGGGACGCTCTGGTTCCACGCTGGGAATGGGCAGGTTGTGCAGGTTGACGGTGGAGTTGTTCAACTGGCTGCCATTGCCGGCCAGGGCACTTCCCAGCAAGGCGGTGGCCAGGGGCTTGATGGTTCCATTCTCCACCGTATAGCAGGTGGATTCCGGATTCACGATTCCCGACGAGGGTGTGGGCCTGCAACGATAAAAGTATCCTTAAGTATCACCCAGACTAATGAGCCCTTTTTCGGGGACTTACAATGGCCCAGGAATGATGCTGGCCGCCCGGATCAGGGAGCACGGGACAATGATGATTGGATGGGTGGGCAGAGCCAGAAACGGCTGAGGTGGTGCGGCTTGCAACGAGGCAGCTGCTGCTGCTGCCGCCGCCGCCGCAGCAGCCACCATAGCCGGTGTGGGAGTCTTATTCCGGGCCTGGGGACTCAGTTTCCCGGGAGCTGCGGCCTGGGCAGACACCCCCACAGCAGAGGCTACCGATCCCGAGGCACTCGATCCTCCGCCGCCACCGGGAGATGCATCCGGCTTGGGGGTAAGCTGACCATCCGTCCGGCGGGAGCTGCAGTAGTGCTGTTTGTGTGCCCGGTAGGTCTTTATGTTGTTGAACCGGATATCACAGTCGCTGCAGTAGCGATCCGTTTGCTGCTGGAAGGGATTGGAAACGGAGATTAATTCAGACCTCCATTACTGGTTCACAGCCTCAACACTTTACTCACTTGACTAGAGCTCTCCTCCAGGGAGTTGCTCGGCACACCGGCCGGCGGCAAGCCGTTCTGGACGAGATTCGGCAGACTGGCTACCACCAGGCTGGGGGTGGCCGGCGATGTCTGGTGCATTCGCATGTGTCGGTTGAGGGACACCTTCTTGTCGGCACTGTAGGAGCACTGGGAACAGGCGTACTGCTTTCCAGTCCTGGCCATTTTGGCCGGCGGTTCCGAGGAGCCGCTTCCCGAACCGGATCCGACCGCTCCTGATGATGCTCCGCCTCCTGATGATTTGTCGCCGTTGCCCGCTGCCTGATCCTCCTCCGTGTCCTTGTTCCTGTGCGAGCAGTAGTAGGCCTGATGGGCCTCCAAAGTGGAAGGCGAACTGAAGGCGATGCCGCAGGGCAGGCACATGAACCTAGCCGGTTTCAGCAGGGGCTCCACAATCTCTGGCTGGGATGGCGCCTCCGGCTTGATCAGCGGCGGAGGTGCCAGCAGACGCTGTTCTGTCAGATTCAGCTCCTTGGCATCCGGCTTGAGGGCGGGATCTGAGGCCAGGAGTGCGTTCAGTCGCAGCTTGGGCAGTTTAGGAGCCACGGGTGAGGGTGAGGGGCATGGTGATGGTTCTGCCTCGGGCTCTGATGGCGGAGTGCAGGGCTGCTCCAGCTTTGGAATCAAACGGGGGGACGAGGGGCTTCTCGGTGGTGTGCTGGGGCTATTGTGTGGAAGGTCATCTCCTTGATGCTCTCCTTCCTCCTTGGCCGGCTGGGGCTCGTGATCCTGATCCATCATCTCAGTTTCCATCAAATCCTCAGCCTGCTCGGCATTAGTCTCTTCCGGCTGCTCGGAGACAGAGTCCTCCTCCATCTCATTGTTGTTATTATGGATATTCTCGTGGTTGTCAGAGGAATCGTCCATCTGATCTGATAGCTGATCTTCCAGCTGATGAAGCTGCTTCTCCTCGCCCAGCTCCTGTGCGGTTAAATCTTTGGAATCTGGAAACGAAATGAGATGAAACTATTAGGACACAATTGTTTAAAGAAAGATTCTCTAATTGCCATCCTGGGAACAAAATCCTTCCGAAAAGAACAATCACATGGCTGGAACGACATTTAGGCCCCAAATTGGTTTCCCAGAATCCTCCAGAATCCCTTATTGCCCCATTCCGGCCAAGATCTATGTGTCGGCCAGCTGCTTTGGCAATTATTATCGAACAAATTGTCAGGCTGGTCAGCGAGCTGTGAAAACAATGCGACAGGAGCCAGCGGGAGGGAAAAAGGAAATCGAATTGAAGTCAAGACGATGCGGGGAGAGAAGGAGCAGAGGAGCTGTCTTATCCGGAGTGGCCATCTCTTACGTGGAAAACGCTGGTGTGGGGGGAGAGAGGAAAAGCGCTTGCCTGGTGGCATCTTGGTGACCACTGATGATTAGGAGGGCCCGCTCGAAGTTGGCCAGAATCCCGAACTGACATCTGATTTGTTTCGGTTTTGGCCAAGGCAAAATATTATAACGACCAGTGCGGCGATGCTGGCCGAGATTATGCCGGCGGACAGACAGTGCGGAGAGTGGACAAGCCAGCGGACGTGGACATGGACATGGACATGGCATGGAGATGGAGCAGCAGGATAAGAGCAGGCGCAGCTTGCAGTTTGCATCTCGCTTCGCCAGAATTTCGACATCTCGACTGGGCTAACATTTGCTCTGCTCGTGCGGGCCGCAGCTTCCAAAAAGATTTTTTTTTCTTCCAATCCTCCGCCCACCTCCTTTCCCCTTCCCACTCACCACTCCCCTCTCCCCTGTTACCCCTTTTTGGAGACTGGTGAAGATGCGCGTTGACCTGTCACTTGGTGGCTATTGAAATGTCAGCACATCGAGAGCGGCAGGAGCTGGGTCCACAGAGAAAGAATCTCAAAAGGAAAACTATTTTAGTTTCCTTTTAGTTTGTAAGTCCTGCCGTGAAATTGTTAGCAAGATTGTACTAAGGATTTAACTTTTAAGGCAATTTAATAAATTTTTAATTTAATTTTCAGTTTGAAATTATTTTTAATTCAAAATAAAGCTTAGCAAGGTAGCAGTTTTTATTTGAAAAACAAAAAAAAATAAAATTAAAACATTGCTTAAATTATCATCTAACTCTTAATATTTTATTTAATCAAGATTTCTTGCTAAAAATTAAAAAATTTCTCACTGTGAATATCAAGTTTGTCGCCTAAGTCTTTTGATTGCCTTGTGATTTCAGGCTTGCTTTTCGTTGTTGCCTTTTTTGATTTGTTTTTTTTTTTTATTCCATTGCTGCCACTGCCACAAATGTTGCAACTGTTGCCAAACTATTGACGGCCCGCCCTAATTGCCGCCGTCGATTTTTCACGAATTCACACAATTCTGCACGTGAGCAATCGGTTAGAAGAATCAGTTCACCCTTCTCAGCTCAGCCCCTCCTCGTCGCCGTCGCCGTCACTCCTTGACCCCGTCATTGCCACAAAAGGGCTCACTGCTGGCATTCCGAGGCATTCTGCTTATTTGTAAGATATTTATTGCCTTCGATTGGGTGGCGATAAGCCGCACACGTAAAGTGTTTTGTCCGGGCAGGGATCGGGGTGCCAGGGACCCGGGGACTCGGGAGGAGAGAGTGAGATGGCCGAGCGCCGATAGACTGCGAACGGGAGACTAACAGCTAACAATGGCTTTGACTTAAGCTCCGATCTCCCAGTCTCCCAGCTCACAGCTCGAAGCCCCCAGCGACAGCTGCCTCTGCTCCACCGCCGAGGATCAGCCCCAATGGCGATGGTGATGGTGCTGGTGCAGCAGATCTTCTCCAGCGATTGTCCCAAGCGAGTGCCATCACAACACCCTCTCCTCCGTCTCATTGTTTTGTGCTGGTGTCTTGCAAAATGGAAATCAAGAGGTTTCTACCCAGTTTTCTTTCTAAAAATCTATTTTTTTAAACAGTTTCCTGTTTTTTAAGCAAAAAATTATTGTCTTCTTTGTGCTTTTAATATTTGAAAATAAAGTTAACAACTTCCACTTAAATAATAAGCTTAAAAATATATTTTGAATAGTCATTTTAATACCCTTTAAGTGCGTGGCGGAATCCCAAGGCTACGCACTGGCATATGAAATCGATTTCGCATCTGGGAACATGCAGTGTCTTCGCTGAAACTGCGATCGCTCCGATCGTTTGTTTAGCCATTTCGTAACGTTACGCCGCCCCCTCTCCCTCCCATCCGGATGCCCACTGCCGGCTCACCTCTCCCCATTGCCCCCCCTCCCCCACTTAGCCCCCTGCCCATGGCCAACGCCAACAATTGTTTATCAATTTGTTAAATCAGCTCTCGACCGACGTCTTCGGCTTCAGGTCTCTTTTGCCTCACTGTGTGGAAGTTGCGATCGATCCTCGCCGATAAGCGACACAACAAAAAACACACACACACACAGGATGGAGGTAGGAGCGGTGAGGAGGGGGAGGGGGTTACCTGGCACTTTATCAGCCGGCAGATGATTGTTGCTGGTTTCTCACTTGGCCTCCGCAGCAGCGGCAGCAAAACTTTACTCGGTGGGCGTTGTTGGCAGCCATAAACAATCGAACAATTTGGCCAAGAAGGCCCCGAGATCCCGATTCCAATCCCAATCCCAGTTTCCAGCCCCGATCTTGCCCAGCAGTAAAGAGGTGAAGCAGTCCGAGAGGAGCAAGGATCGACCCTTTGTTCATTTGTCGCTGGTTTTCAATCCGCAGACCGCCGTTGCTGCTAATCGTTTCGGGGTCAGTTAACCCGAAACCGCAAAAAAAAAAGGAGAAAAAAAAATCAAAGACAAAAAAGAAAGAAACCTCTAGAGATTGGATGATCTTGGTGTAGCCAAGGAATAACCCGAAAGTGTCTAGGATGGTCGCCAGAACGTCTGGCGGGATGAGCACTTGGAGTTCATGCGGCACAGCGGGCGAATGCGTAATGAGCGGGCTAACAGGGCGGATGGGGAATATTTTTGATTTCTTTTTGCAAAATAATAAGGATTCCAGGAATATGATCATAAGGGAATGGGAATTTATGTAGATTACTCTCTTAAGTTGTGGTTTAACTTTGTTTTTATTATTATTTACTTTTGTTCCCTAATTTCTTAGATTTTTCTTAGAATTATTTATGAGATTTTCTCAATATTTATTTACTTTAATGTTTATTTTTAAATATAACACATTTTAACTATATATTTTAACTATAAATAGCATTATAGTTCATGACCTGATAAGTACGAACTGCATTCTGGATTATTTTTTAGACTTATAAGTAGGAAGTTGAGTAGCTCAAGACCACCTAGCTTATAGATCATCCTTGAAAACCCCCAAGAACCCACACTTCTGACTAAGCACTTTTCATAAAATATAAGAGTCTGCCTCGAAGCTCTCACAGTCTCATTAGTCAGAGAAAAATTTTGGTAAAAGACTACTGCTCCACCGCCTCGACAGTCCTCCAGGGAGTATAATTAAACAAATTTCTGAAGACGCAATCGATGATCGGAGTCTTATTTTATTTTATTTTTTTTTTTTTGGGCAAAAGAAGTTGCAGAAATTGAAAAACGTGAGTGAGAAGAGGCAGAGATGGGGAGAGAATAAAGCCAGTCTGCAGCTGCCAATTGTGATAAGAGAAATCTTCATTTTCGCGCGAAAATTTTGCCACCTTGCCTTGGGTTTCCGGGGATCGGAAGACTGGGGAGTGGATGGAGGAAGGAGGCTGGGCCTGCAACCTGGCACGGGTAATCAACGCCATCAGCAGCTTCGGGTTTTAGGAGGCAGCCAGGTCTCTGGGCCAACTCCGGGCTTATCAATTGTTATTAATCAAAGAAAAGAAAAAGAAAAGGCCCCTCTATAAGGCCAGGAATCGAATGCAAAGAGCGCAAAGTTCGCGCAAAATTTCATTTCACTTCACACTTGGCCAAGAACCAAGAGTGCCTGGATGCCAGGATGCCAGGATGGGGGTAACTAAGTTTCGAGAAGATCTGTTGTTGTTTTGTGGATTTTTTTTTCCCGCCGTGTGTCCGTGTAAATAATCAACATTCTCATATCTTAAAGCTATTCGTGATTTGCTCTGCTCCGCTTCTTATTCCGTTCCTTCAGCTTTGATTTCTTTCCACTCGGCAGTCAGCACCTCTCTATGGGAACCCGGAGAGGAAATTCCTTCGATCCAGGGATAAGCAATTTTGTTTCTTCAGCAACCTCCTAACTTTATCCTTTTCCATGGCTCTCTTTCTTTCTTTTTTTTTTCCTGGATTGGAACAGAAGTTCGATTTTCAACCAAAAACTAATTTAGTTCACTTGGTTCAACAAAAGCTGCTGATGTCAATGGGAGGATGAGATTAAGTGGTTGCCCACAGAAAAAAGATTGCTTGGAAGGGGAAGTTGGCTAGACAGTTGGGGTTAAGAGGATAGAACTAGATTATATATAAGATATAGTTAGTATAGAAGATCATAAGAAACTATTCCATTTTATTCTTAATTTCCATTTAACTTTCTTGTAATACCTATTCGACTGACCCCTATTGTGGGTGTGTGTCCTGGTATGTGTGTAGACCAACCTATGTGGCACTGTATCTGCGATCTATTGAAACCGAAACACAAGCCACAGACAAAGACAGAGCCAGACAGAACGACAGACGATGGCTGGCAATTCTTCGAAATCGCCCAAGTCAAAGTCTCTTTTTTGATGTCTTAATTAAAAAACGTGCAAATGATACAAGGGCAGCGGGGTGTGGGGCAACTGGGGCAACTGTGGCAGCGGGGCAAGGAGGGTGGTGTGTAGTGATCAGAGGGCCTCTGAACAGAGTTCAATGTTGAGCAATTGATGCAACTGTTGAGATGTGTTGCTCCTGTTGCTCTTGGTTGGTTTGTTGCTATGTTGCAGTTGCTGTTGCATGGCGAGCTGATAAGTAAAAAAAAAAGGGTGGTGGGGGGTTAGGGAAATTGTCGCAGTACTTGAAAATTTCGTGTGAGCACGCTCAGCGTCGATTGTTGCTCGGCCCGGCCGCTTGATCGCTTGATCAGCAGAAGCAGCAGCAGCAACACAGTCTCAGCAACGAGCAACAGCAACGAGCAACACCAATACACTTGCATGCCTCATTGGTGATCAATTGCAATCTTCGTTTCCTACAATACTGTTGCTGTTGCTGTTTCTGCTGCCTGTTGCTCCCACAATCTTATATGTTGCTGCTGCTGTTGGCGTTGCATCGGCAAGGAGTTGCTGCTGCTGCCGTGCCAGCAACTGTTGCACAAATTTAAATTGACCCAAGTGCAAGTTTGAATGTCGCTAATCTGCCATCGAACTTGGACGAGTGTGTTGCTGGCGTTACCTGCAACATGTTGGCCATGTTGCGGCCTGGCTCATAATTTGCGTTTATTAAACAAGCTTGGCATTTGCATAAATGTCGCTTTCCCCCGATAGCCATCATTCCCGATTGTGAACATGCAGCAGCCAAAATGGCAGCATCAGCAGCTACATGTTGCAACAGCAACAACATTTGCAATTGCTGTAAACAAATCACGCTTTTCGCTGATCAATCAAACAGTGACAACTGCCCCCAAGAAGTCACAATTCAATTCTAGCTCCCAATTCCCAACCACTTTGATTTCATTTTTTGTGAGTCGTCCCTTTGGAGACACGACCTGTGGAGCTACAGATCTATGTTTTACTGTTACACTGGATTCGTGAGGGCGGCCAGCCACGCCCCCTCTACAGCCGCCCACTAGTCGCAGTCGAAAATCGTGTCTGCCATTGTGTTGACTTCATTGCTCTTTTTTTTTTTGTGTCTTTCTCGGTGAGCTGATGACTTTTGATGTGTTCATCAACCAATCACGACAACTACAAGAAACATTTAAAAAAAGCTTTAAAAAAAGGGGGGAAATGTAAGCCAAGAGGGGGATGGGGGAGGGGGCTTGGTATTTCACTTCAACAGTAAATTAAAGAGGCGCGAAAATTGCCCGCGAGCTGTGTGAATGGGAATGGGAATGAAATTCCCCAAAAACAAGAACCAACTGAAAGAAGGCCAAGAACAAAGGACCCCACAGCAAGAGCTGGCTGGGTGCAGGAAGGGGGGTTTCAGGTGGGGAAACAGGCGTCCAAGTTGCTAACAAGATGCGCGCAGTCAGCGACAACTGCAACAGCAACAGCAGCAGCAACAACAGGCAGTTAAGAAACTACAAAGCCGAAAGGCCGCCACGCAGCAATTTCCAACTTTAAGTTGGAGCTCTGCTCCCAGCCTGTTTGGCTAAAAAAGCCACGCAACCCGGTGGCAAGCAATTGCCAGTACACAGAGGAAAAATTTGGTAGAAATAGTTAAGAGAATAAAATAAAAAGTTAAGGGATAAGAGGCTATAAGAAAGAGACCTTTAAACTTAAAATCCTTAATTTAATTATAAATTCCTCTCAGTGCACCTCCTGGACTGACTAACAAAGCGGCGAGTCGGACACATCATTACCTACCAATTAGGCCCCAAAAAGTGTGTGCGTCTGTGTGGCGCAGGCTTTTGGCCAACGAGGTAGACTCCAGAGGAAGGAGGACCAGAAGAAGACCAAGGAGCTGGAGACGAGAGGGAGACGGGGCAGAATGGTAGCAAGACAAACACGAAGACTGCGGCTAAGGATGAGGATGATCTGAGGGCTCCGACGAGGCAGCTCTTTTGGTGGCACAATAAACGTTTACAACGTTGCGAATGAGCTGGGTTGGGTTGGCATCTTTTTTTTTTGTTGTTTTTGGAGCACAAGAGAAGGGGCAGAGAGTGACTGACTGACAGGCAGCAAATAAGCCATAAATGCAGGCTGGCTGGCTGGCATCCAGCCAAGAAGCACGGCCAAGACAAACTGGGCTGCTACCTGTGTCGTCTACCTGGCTGGGGATGATGAAGTGCAAAGTGCCTGCTAACAGCTTGTAATGAGCTCCTTAAAACAGTTGCCGTTTTATGGGAGATCTGGAGCTGACACTGAAGCAGAAGCTGGTGGGGATTATGGACCACCCAACTCCTTAATACTCAGTACACAGCACTGACTCGAGTTGAGTTCGATTTATGCGCTTCGATTGCTGATTGAATTTCGCACTGGATTTCTGATTTCTACAAATAAGCCAACAAACAACCAGCAATCATGAGGCAGCAACAGCAATCAACAATCATCAAACAGCAATGACGAGGGTTATTCGTGCGTGAGCTAAGCAGTTGGGTAGAGAATGGCCAAAAGCCAAATGCAAACAGCCAAGAAGGGGGTGAAAAATGGGCTTAGGGGATGGCCGATGGCAACTGCAAAAGGGGTTAAAAGAGGGCATCTAGTCAAGCCCAGATGACAGTCGATATTGACATGCAACTAATTGATTGACAGAAGTGTGTCCCAGATCATCTATAATTTCTCAATAATGGTCTGCAGGCATTACGCTCTAAAGGATGGGAAATTGAAATGAAGGACATTACAAGTTTAGAAAAAAAGTTAAAGACTCGGGGAAGACTCTAACCCCACAGCTAAGGTCAAGCTCAAAATTCAAATTTTATTTCAGCATTTTAACCCTTTTCGCTTCTCTAGAAGAATGATGATAAAAAGCCATATAATGCTAGCCATATACATAAAAAAATTACAGCATAAATCACACACGCTTACACTCACACACCCCTGCCCCCACACACGCACATTTATGAGCTCCACACACACATACAAATTTTGGTTGTTGTATTAAAAATAATATCGTCGTCTGGTCGACAAAGATAAGAAAATTTATCCAAAGGATTGCGCTTGGTGTTATGGCCAGGCCACCACAAAAGTGTGGCCAATCCAGCTCCTGCCACTGCTCGCCCCTCTTTCCCTTGGTCTGCGCAACCGCAAGGATACAGGCTAAAAGAACACTCGACTCCTGCGACTCCTTCTCCTGCTCCGCCTTTGACTTGATGCGAGAATTTTATGACCAAAGCCCCCAAGTCGAACTCATCATCATCATCATCGTCGCCAGAATCCATGGTCTAGTGGGGAGGGTAGGGATTTGGGCAATGGGGAGAGAGCAGGGGAAGAGCAGGGTGCCGCAGGACCCGCAGCGGCGATCTGTGGCCAGCGATAAGGTGGGAAGCCTTACATTTCATAAAAAAGGATTACTAAGGGGTTTCATAAATGTAAGAAATATAAAAAATATATCATAATATTTTAAGAGGTTTAAGATTATTTTTTAGTTGAGATTTTTTTTTAAAACTTCCTATTTAGTTAACCCTTGCAACTTATTCTTAAAAATGCTCCACATTTTATTGGCAAATCTTGACTTTATTCCACTTCATAGTCACTATTTTATGGAAAGCTTTTATGTTGAAAAATAAAAAATAAATCCTCGGACCTGTTCTTTAGGGCTTTACAGTGCGGCCCACATGTCGTATGCTTGATGTACGCCCTTTCGGAAAAAGTAGAAGGGGTCATGGGGATAAGGGCTGTGTTGATTGAAAGCAACTGATAAGTCCAAAGGCCGTGTAATGGTTTTTTCTGTTTTTTATATTTTATTTTTTGTTTTTTTTTACTTGTTTTTGTTGTTGTTGTTGCAGTTACCCGCAGCAATTGCAATGCGTCCCGCATGAACCACCAAAAAGCGACAAACAAAAAAAAACAGATAGAGAAACTTGGAGCTCTCCCCGCGGAGCTTAGACCTTGTCAAATGATTAATTACATGCCGAAAAGCTATCTAACAATTTGACTCGCTCTCCACGTGTATGTGTGGTATCTGTGTGTGGCTTCGGCCTGGGTAGATTGTCATTAAGCCAAAACAGCCACACAGAGGGAGACATAATAAAAAATTATGCCATAGATAAAATGCCATTAGAGAGAGAGGCACAGTGGGTTAGGGGGTATCGGGGTATCGGGGTGGAGTGTAGCAGAGGAGAGGGGCCGGGTCACCACTTAGCGCCATTAGAAGGCAGCCAACAGCAGCAGCAGTCGAGTCGAGCAAACAACAAGAGGAGCAGCCAACCAAAAAGCCAGGCCAACAGCGCAGGAAAATGGCTAAAGGGGTGGCGGGGAGATGAGGGGCGGGAGGGCCAGCTGGTGCTGCAAGTATGCAATTCTGCAAGATAAGCCGAAGCATTCATGAATTTCATAGATAAAAACCAAACACTCACACAGGCAGACACACAGGCAGAGAGACAGGCAGAGAGACAGGCAGCCTTACACACAGATACAGATACGGGGGGCAGAGGCAGATACAGATACATGGACAGGCGCTCAGGGAGATGCGCTTACAGTACATTGCACACCAGCAACAACAATAACAAAAGCAACAACTGAAGAGCGCCAAAAGTGAGCAGCATCATCATCATCATCCAGGAGGAGCAGGAGCAGGAGCAAGTGAATCAGGAAAAGCCAAAAGGAAGACACCACACCACAAACAAATAGCTAACAAGGGGCGGTCCTAGTGGTATTCCAAACCTTCAAGATAGTTTATGAAAATGGAATAGAATAAGAGATACCCTAGATAAAAAGTTAAGGGAATTTATTCCTTATTTAAAATAAATATAAAGATGTTTAGAAACCCTTTTAAAAGGGTCCTTATTTACGGGAGATATATCCTTTCTTTAGAATGCTTAGACCTAAAAAATATCAGCCCTTCTTTTTAAGCAATTTTTACTTTTTTAAGTTTTAAAGACAAGTTTTCTACAATTATTTTTTATTTAATAAATTAAGATAAAATCCTTAACCCTCCAATAATAAAAATCTTATCCTTTAGAAAACATAAAGCAGCCACCAAAAAGCTGATTAGGGTTTCGAGAAGAGTGACCTCCAACACAGCAGATCGACCACAAACAGGGCCTAATCCCATCTGGCCACCAAACGGAGCCAGGCAAGTGTGGCTATCTGTGGCCAAAAAAAAAAAAAAAAAGTGGGGCAGGAACAAGGACAAGATGGGATCAGGGGCAGGGGCTAGGCCAGTGGCAGGACAGGACAGCAGGAATGCCGCACTTCTTTGGACCCCTTTCGGGCTGGTGCGGTTTGTGGGTTCGTTCGCTTGGCGTCGCCATGGAGTGTCAACAGCCAGATAAAGATTAGCCAGACAAACGCCCACTTTTTAGGCGAACTGTTACGCCCACTGGCCACTCGACTACACTATCATACCCCTCTCTTGCCACACTGTGTGTGTCTGTTTGCTGCAAAATCTTTCACTGACACAGCAGAAAAACGGCCACGTGGACTGAGATTTGTTTTTTTTTTTTTGGGGGGAAAGTCAGTGGGGGAGATGGTGGGATCTCCCAGCTCCTCCAATTGCCGCCAGTTTCGGGGGATTATTAATGATGAATGCTCGAGATGGCAGAGAAATGGTGCGGAATGTCGAGCTATAGTCTGGCCGAAAAAATAAAAAGGCAGAGAGGCAGGAGCGGAGCTGCGGAAAGGGATTACAGATTAGACCCGACTGGTCCATGAATTCAGGGATAATCGTGAAATTCATAGCCCAGCAAGGAGCTATCGGGAGAGTAGTTTGTGGCAATTAAAAATGATTTATTTAAAAGGTTAACGTTTATAAATAATTTTATAATAAAATTTAATAAATTATAATTTCAAAAGTAAGCCTTAAACTCTTTTGAATAAAAGTCAACCCTTTTTCGAGATTATTTTGGAATAAACTCTTAAAAACTTTACGATAATCCTTTGGGTTTATGGCCCACACTCTTTATCGAGTCGAAACATTCAATTCCCGAGGACAAGTCCGCTCCTGGGAGAACCCCCAAGGGTTGGGGGCTCCTTCTGGGTCAGAGACATCGTCTCAATGACGTTGACATTGCTGATGATTATGAAGTGATATGAAATTGATGCCAATGATGTCGGAGTGAAGTCAAAATATTCCACCAGAGGAGGGTTAGCCAAGGGGTTAGACAGCAACAGGGACAGTGAGAGAAAAAGGGATGGACTTGGCAGAAGGATGGTGGTGGTGACCCGTTGTCATTTCCTGCCGTCCATCGAAATGAGGGTTGTGGGCACTCCCCCTGGTATGCTGCTGTTGGCAAAGGATATTCGGTTAGAGGTGTCAAAATCACAAAAACCACAGGGTAGGAGAAGGGTTAAGGACACTGTGCCAGTGCACTGATAAAAAATTGTATTAAATTAGAGCGGTTTCATCTTTCATTTTTTTGGGATTAAATTTTTATTGGCCGAGTACTCAGGGGTCTGGCACACACACACCAGCACACACTCATCTAGAAATTTATTATTGGGCATTAACGGGTTATGTCAGTCAGAGGAAGACAGCGATAGATAAGGAGAGAGAGACGGGGACAGTCGCCTGCTTCCTGCATCCAAGCAGATAAGAATTTATTATTTTTTTTCGTTTTTTGGCTTTTGGCCCATTTCGTTTAAGCTGGAAACTTATCGCGGATTGAACAGCGGACAAAAGGACAAGCGGACAGCGGACAGGATGTAGGTAACTTTGAAAAGGATTTTGCATTCTGAAGGATATCTTACCTCTGCTGTCGACGGTCATCTCTTCTGTGGTATCGGAACAATCACCTGGAAAATGGAAAAATATAAATAAATATTAATATTTAATTACATATTAAAGCAAAAAATAAATAAACTTTTTTTTAAACAAAAATAGAGAGAGAGAGATACTTTCAGCGTTTCGAAGTTCAATTTCACAGATACTAGGATTTTCCGGCCAGAGACCTTAGCTAATGGCTGCAGATATTTGCCGGCGATAGTTCCAGCCAAATGGCTTTACTTTAAAAAGCGATAATAATTGCTGCGAGGGCCACATTGTTTGCTTTTGTCCACCCATTCTCTGTTGGCCCAGTATCTGAGTATCTTAGTATCTTTGTATCTCAGTGTCCGGTCGCTCGGGCTGGCTCACAGCTCTGGCTTACTACGCACAGTAGTTGACGGCGAGGCCGGTGTCCGAGCCTTCACTCGATTACACTCTACTGCGCCCTTGCTTCCTTGCCACTCCGCCTGCCCCCTGCCAACGCCCCTCCTTCTTTTTTTTTATCCACACACTCACCACGAGTGTGTTGTTTTTCTCATTTTTGATTATATTTCGCTGATTATTCACTTCAAGGAATTATAATAACAATAATAACAACAATCCGCAGAATTCCTTCGTTTTTATTTCAACTCCTCGCCTCGTCTGAGCCTCACTTTGCGTCTTCTGCTTCCTCTTCTTTGCTCGCCACAGATTGCAGATAGCGAAACACACACACAAAAGATACTCACACTCACAGATACAGATACATGTGAGCCGAGCTGAGCTGGCCGTGGAATGAATGTGAAGCCACACAGCGCAGATAGTCGACTGATAAGCAACTGAAAGCTGGCTGCCAGGGACGCGAATGCGGACTTGGACTTGGACTACAGTGGCGGACATGTCGGACAGGCCCACAGACCCACAACAACGTGGGGCAGCCCTTACCTGCCGACCATGTCTGTGTGCCAAGAGCCAGACTTCAATGCGAATTGGCGGGATTTTTAGGTTGCAGTCAGTCCTCCCACACATAGTGGTTACTATTTTTTGTAAATAAATATTCATTTTTTAACAGGTTAGACTTATTAATGGGTTATACCTAGATCTGGATAATAGAGTCTTATCACTAGGGCTTCTGGGAAGAGGAATGAATATTCAAGAGTTCCAGAGAAGTGTTGATTAACCTGACACCTGATTCAGCTGCCTTAGTTATCAAGATATTTATGGGGAAAGTGAGGAATATCTATGAGATACCTAGTAGCCTAATCCCTACTAACTATTAGAATTACCTCTAGAATTGCTGCTGAGCATTGTTGATCTGTAATCCAGTTGGTTTTTGTCACTTCTTTGGATAATCCAGGCTTAGAGTGGAGGGTTATCGTCCTACACCTTCTGTCACTTCATCACTTTTTGGTTTCTAAGACTGACTTCAACTCTAATCACGTTGTCATTAGACTATACACTCTAAATCACTTTCAGCTCATCACTTGATGCCACAAAAATAATAATAATTATTATTTAAATTTTTAAGTAGCGACAAATCGCTATCTCTCTCTTTCTATCTGAATGCGGACGCCGCGTTCTCTGTCTTTGTCTAGCACTGGTGCGAGTACCGCTCGAGGTTGCTACTCGATCCGCGTTCCACAGCAAACTGAAAGCCGAAACTCGGGCCCCGCCGGCGGCAGGCGGTGAGTAATGAAATTTTCGTGTGCGCCACGCCACGCCACTCCGCTCCGTTCTGCGTCTCAGTGCCCAGTACCCGTGTATCTGTGTATCTGTGAGATACAACCGATACAGATACGGGAGGAGAGCCCGACCGAGCGATGACGACTCTGGACGATGACGAGGACGAGGCGGCAGAAACTCTCCGGCACAGCTGATGTTTGTTGATGCCGGGATGTTCGATGTGCCGACCAAGTTGTTAATCTTTCATTTTCTGCCGTATCTCTCTGCTGGCTGGCTGGGTTCGGGACTCGCATTCGCCGGATTCGTATTTGGATGGGATTCGTATCTGCATCCGAGACACTGAGCTGAGACCGGCACTAGCACCATCCAATAGAACTGGCAGCCCAAGGGGGGGAAATGGGACCGAGTCACTGCCAACTGAAATAAGATATCGACGCTCTGTCGCTCTGCTGCGGTCGACTTCCTTTGCTCGCTTCGAAATTATTCGAAACAAAACTGATAAAGCACTGATAAGAGCGCAGCGCGGCGAGCTGAGTTAGATAACATCGCAGTGGCACTGTGGCAGAGCCAGTCAGCCAGCCAACAACAACAACAAGTACAATATAAATAAAAACAAAAAAAAAACAGAAAACGAACCAAGCAGAGCCGGCGAATGAGTTGAGTTGGGCAGGCCAAGCCAACCAACCAGCAGCGAACGGATACTCAGATACAACAACAACAATATACAGCGCACACACTGCAGATACAGATACAAAGATACATCCAAAGAGGGTGTGTTTGTGTGTGCGCGAGGGAGATGCTTTTCAGCGATATCGCGTCTACGGCTAATGGAATTCTGATTATTGCTTAGTGATAAGCGTTTTGTGTTTAATTGTATCTGTGTATCTGTATCTGAATACACTGAGCGAAAAGGAAAATAGCTATTATTTCTTAAATAATTATACTAATTTAAAAGTTTTTTTTTTTTAGATATAAAGGATAAATAATAGTCTTAAAATAATAAAAAATAAAACAAATTTTTAAGCTAAATTTTCTTTAAGAAGTTTAAAGCCTAAGAAGACTAAGATATCCTTCTCTTATATCCTTTATAACAGTTATTTCCCTTATATCCCCCAAGAACATCAAATTCTGGGACATTGCCCCACAGACGCTTATCATTCACCTGCCCCAGCCGCATCCACATCCCATATCCCACATCCACATTCACATCCCCGTTTTGTATCTGCATCTCCATCATCGCTCTCCGTCATCTCGTTCTGCAGTTTTTGGCTCACGGGGCTTTTGTTTAGCTTTTTTTCTTCTTTTTTCCTCCGTTTTCTCGGGCTTTTCCTTCCCAAGAGGAGCTTATCACTGGTCGTAGATCTATTTTTATGTTGCTTTGGCTACTCTTTCGCCTCTCTCTCCCATCTCCATCCTCCGGTCTCTGATGCTTATCGGCGTTTGGTTTATTTCCATTTCCCTGGCAACTTTGCAGATGCAAAAACAACAAAAACTAAAAAACTAAAAAAAAAAAAAATTAAATAAAAATAAAATCGTTTTCTTTTTTTTTCCCAGCGATTATAATCTTCCGGCCTCTCTCTTTCTTTTCTTTTCCTGTGCTCTCTTTTGAACGCCATCAGCTGTTCCCCTGGATGTTGCGCATGCGTTGTGGCGCGTTAAATAATCCCCACACCTTGCAACCCCCATGCCACCCAACGAACATTATCCATCCTCCGGCTGTTGTTTTTGTTTGACGGCCTGCCTTTGCAACGATTATCTTGTTTGCCATTGTTGACTTTTAATTAGATTCATTAAACGTGCCGCTTGCCGCCAGCGCCCGCCCGCCTTGCAACCCCCTGGAGCAAACAACCCCTTGACCTATCCGCTTTTCAGCACGACTCTTTAATACCCTGGAATGTTTTGGGGGATTAGAGGGGATTAGGATTTTATTTTAATCAGGAATCTTGTGTTTTTAGGAAAACCAGTTCTTTGGGAATCAATTTTTGATTTTTTGGTTATGATTTTGAACATTTTTGAAAGTTTTAAGATGTGTTTTTTAAACGAATTCGTACATTAGAGAAATATTTATTTTTGAAATATTAAATTTTATCTTTAAAATGATTGGGTATAATTTTATAATTGAATTATAAAATTTCTATGTAATAGAATATTATTTTCCAACAATTTGTATAATTTTTGGAAAAGTCATGTTTAAGAATAATAATATACTGAATTAATAGAATAATATAATAATTAATAAGTTCTATCTATTAATTCAATCTATTTCCCTTTTTTACCCAATTTCCAAACTTTTTTAAAGGGTACAGAAGTATTCGTTTTATGTTTTTTTTTTTATAAACCAACTTTTAGCCCTCCTTAGCTTATTCATTTGTTAGAATATACATATATTCCCCATTTAGTGGGTGTTTTTTTTTCAGTTTCTGGCTTATGCAGCGATAAACACTTCATGCGTGAATATCTGAAAAAGGTTTTTTTGATAAATTCCCTCGTTGCTGGTTGCTGGTTGTTGGTAACTCGTCGTTGGGGTGATGAACTGCCAACACTTGCCAGATCCCCTGCCCCTTCTCCGAACTTTTCCATCTTTCTCTGGCAATTGTTTTGCAATTATGTTGCCACAAGTCGGTACACAGATACAATACATGCAAGATACATATATCTGTTTGTATCTATGTGTGCCATTGTTGTTACGTGCTCATTTATTGACATAAATATGAACAAATGCGACAGATCAACGTCTGCTGATTAAAGTACATCGAAAAAGCGTTTTTAAGAAAATCTGCTAAAAATACCAGCAACAGAAACTCAAACAGCAGTACAAGAGTACAATTTTCAGAGCAAAAAAGAGAAGCACGGGTTCGAAACCCCCTCAAGAAAGTGTAAGAAAATATTATATACTTTTTTGGAAATTTATTTTAATTTTTATAAAAAGATTAGTTTTTTTACAAGGGAAGGGAATAATTAGTGTACTTTAAATTCAATAATTTTTTAAAAAATAAAATTTATTTAATTTTTAACTAACTATTTATGAAGGTCATTAGAGTCTTAATTTTTTCAGTGTTTTTTGGTTGCAATTGCGAATGACGCAGCACTTGGAGGCTTCACCCCTACTGTTACCCCCTACCTCCAGGCCAGGCCGCCTCTGACCTCGCTGGCTCTGCTCCCCTAACCCTCCCGCATTCGAAAAACTCCGCTGAGAGCGCAGATGCAAGCGGAATGATAAGAGATCCTCACGCTGATAAAAAGCAAAAGCGGCAAGCAGTTGTTGCTTATTTTATTTTTTTAACATTTTTTTTGTTGGTTATTTCTACTTCTACGTTTGGGTTGGCTTTTGGGTTTGTTGCTTATTTCATTTCGTTCGCTTTTTTGGTAGATGCATCGTTAAGATTACAAAACAGCCCAGTATTTGTTGTTGTTGTTGCTGTTGCGATTGTGGCAACAACAATGAAAAAACATTTATCATGAAATAAATCTACTCAAGTTTTTTCTCTCTCTGTCTCACATTTTTTTACCTTTGGGCCATAAACTCTTGAAAATTGTTGCTATTGTAACCCGAAACTCGCACATTATTTTGAGAGGGAATCGCTGTTATATAATCAATGCTGTTGCTTAATTTATTTTATTTTTTTAAGAAAAAAAAAATATATAATATTTTAACCTTGAGCTTGGCTATCTGTTTTCCCCCTTTTTTTTCGAGCAGCAGGTGCCAACACTTCCTCCGACAATTCAGTTCCACACCCGCTTCTTTCGTTTTAATTCACCCTTGGAGCCTGCATATTTATGAAGTCTGGCAGATAAGCGATGACTTCATTGTAGCGAAATTAAATCAATTAACATAAGCCAAGGTGCCACTGGCAGTGCCTCCCCCTTATCGCTGTCTGCCACCTTGCCACAGCTTGAAGTTAATTCCTGTTCTGTCTCCCTCTCACTCGTTCTGTTTCTGGGCCCTAATCTAGCAATCAATCAAAGTGATTTAAATTTCATGCCGCGTATCTCCAGCACCACTTGCACCACCACCACCACAGTTCGGTGGGGCACAAATACATTTCTGAAAATCACGATTGAGAACTCAACTCGCAGACAGACTGAAGTTTGAGGAATTATCGCTGAAAAACCAGAGCCAGCCGGAGATAGGCCAGTGGCAGAGGGGAGTGGGATTAGGATTATAAATGGGATGTGTCATAACTGATTTGGGCGATAACTTCTATTTACCCTACTCTCGAGGAGGTTTACCCAAATGGCAGGCCATTGTGTCCTTCAAAAAGGAAGATAACATGATTGATAAAAATTTCTATTTTGGGACTTATTCCGGTAGACTGGCTAAGGTAATTAGGGGGAATTATTTCTAGTTGAAAAAAGAGGGAAATGGTTGTACTTAGGATGCTCCAAAGAGGTATATTCTATAGAAATACCTAATAAAACAATTACAGTGTTACTATTAGAACAGTAACTATTATAATCTTGATTATAAGACCATATTTATGGATGACTCATCTCTCCCGTCAAGATCATCATCAATCTTTTATGGTCGTAGCTCCTTAAGTTCCCTCCGATCCTCCTCCTCATCTATGAAAAATTCCTAATCGTGAGTAATACCATTGGCCCAGTGGACTTGTTTTATTGACCTCCTTTCGAGCCTGGGGTTTTGTGGGTTTCGAGTTGGCTAAGTGGTCATAAAATATGCTTAATGCATCAGGAAGCCGCCTCTATGCGGGTGCCCTGCCTGCCTGACTGCCTGCCTGCCAGCCTGGTCGGTCGGCCATCGTAAAAATCCTTATCTGGGAGTTTCGGCTCCTCAGTCATCCCGTTGGTAAGTGCGAGATTAAAATATTGGATAAAGCGGCAGCAGAAATGCACGGCCCCAGCGATAACACAAATACAAAAAGTGGAAATGGAAATGGAGTTCAAGTCGAAGTTGGAAACGTGGCATTCCTTTTCATTCTGGGACGTTGTCGCTGGCTCTTTCCGAAAAACAAAAAAAAAAATATTTCTACGTTATCGCCATCGTTGGCCCTGTTTTGAATACTGGCTCAGTTTCTTGGGTAAGTGAGTGATAAACACGAGTTATCGCATCAATTAGTTCGGCGTCAAGTTGACGTCGTTAAAGGCAGCCAAACAAAGCCCCGGGGCAGCTCCGACTCATTTTCGATTTTGTGAAGGAGGCGACGCCGGGTCGGAGGCGAGGCAGGGATACGATTTCAGTCGGAAAGGCGAAAGTCAAGCCGGAATGTCATAAAACCTGTGGGACTGACCGCAGTCGCGGGCTGTGTCCCTTTTTTGGTCAACAGATCCTTGGCCAACAGTGTTGTCAATAATTTGTGGCAAGAAATGGCTAAAAAATCAATATTTTTGAAGGTTTGTAATTAAGGAATGGTTTATGAAAGAAATCCCTAGTCTAAAAACTGTCTCTTTTATTTTTAGCCAAAAAATATCTCTAAGATAGCCAACTTTGCCAGCACTCTTGGCCAAGAAAGAATGCAATATTTTAAGACGCGGGCGCGACGTTGACAAAAGTGTCAATGATCCTATAACCGATATTGAGACAGGCTCGCCGCCGTCAAAGTGGCCTTCCCCGTCTCACCTGAGTCTTACCTGCCTTTATCCACTCGCTCTCTCCCCTTTTGGCCAAGTCGCCTCTAGCCCCGTACGCAAATTGAGCTCGAAAGTGGCTTGTAAAACATTAAACGATTCTGGTCCAGTCGCCAGCCATCAAATGAGCAAATGACGAGACCAAGGGGCGTTGTAGGAGGGCCCGAGAACTCGGATTTTCTTCGGAGATTCAGGTAGAGATGCAGATACAGCACACGCCAAAGCCAAAGCTAATTGCCCTGGTCTGTCTGCCTCTCTCTCTCTGGGTGGTTAGTCTGTCTCTTTCGGTACGTCCTGGGCCTGTCATCGGCTACCAGAGTGCGTTGAAAGATCTTAAGTGGATAAAGATGACGGCGGCGGCGGCGACGACGATGTCGGTTATCACAGCCGGAAGTGCCATCATAAAAGGAAGGTGCAATAAAAATATTTTACACGCTTGCCATCTCTCTCGCCCGACTAAGCACCCCGCTATGGCCGTCTCTGTCATTAGCATACCTCTTTCCATGGTGGGCGCCTCCTTGATCGGCACTCCATTGCCTGGGAAGTGGTTGCCAGAAGTACCAGACTGTGACGAATGTGAGGATACCCTGGTTTCTTAATTACAAAAATAAAAGAAGAAGAGGCTCCAAGGATAAAAGGATAAGGATATAGCTAATTTATTATTAAATGAAGAGTCGATATACCCTTTCTCCAAAATCATATCCCCACACTGTCACAGCCGCCTATCTGAACCTTTCCCACTGATTCAATACCGGTTCCGATTTCAGGACACATGCAGGACGAAGGCACACAGGACATGTGAGATGTCGAGATCTGAGATGACAACGGGGGGCCCTCAACGGAAATGTTGCTCTATGCCATGCATGTCCTTATCAGTTTGAATACCTTCTTAGTTCTCAGTGCTTGAGTTGCTATTGTTGGCTGCTCCAGCTCCTGGGTCGGCTCCTTTTCCACTTCCTGTCACTGCATATGACACACACACATGATTGTAAGGAGCAAGGACTTCTGTTGCCTTGACTGACTCATGACCAAAAAGTGTTTCGGGGTCGCACCATAAAAATCATAACCGTTTATGTCCTGTCGTTCCTTGCTGGCCCGAAGGCTTCTTCAATACTGGACTGGACTCATCATCATTGTCGTTGTCGTTGGGGTTGTGGTTGTCCTTCCCCTTCAGAAACTTTGGCCAAAAGTTCTCCACTCAAATAAAAAAGCATTTGTCCTGCGTAGTTAATGTCCTGTCCAAGCGGCGAGTTCAAGGTTCAACTTTTTGAGGATAATAACAATTTTCACAAATTACAAATTACTTGTGAGGGAAAAGGAAGGAGCTGCCTGTTGGTGTTTATTTTTATTTTTATTTTATTTAGTTTTGTTGTTTTTAGTACAATTGTGTTCAAGATGGTAGGTACAGTGTTATTTTTGTCAAAAATAAAATTTTTATTGCATACTTTTCAGGGAGATTTAAATCCTAAATGTCTTCAGAAGCCTTTTAAAAAAAAAACTAAACCATAAGGACTATTTATTTATCCTTGATCGTAAAGAAGTCATGTTCGGACACGCATCCACATAAATCGCTTATCCTTTATCCTGTTGCTCATTGTGTTGGTGTGGAGTGGTTTCTGTGTGTGTGTGTGTTGGTGTCTGAGTGGATGATAAATCCTCATGGCTCCATTGGACCGACTGCAGCTGGCTAAATGACAAACTGCAAGGAGGCAGGACCAAAAACAAAACACCAGGCCACGCAGGACAACGCAGCTGATAAGGAAAGTTGTGCCGGGCTTGGGGGAGAGAGAGAGAGAGAAGAGAGCGAGAGACTCAAAGCGTTTGTCTCAGTGTAGCGAGCGAGCCATTAAATTGACAAAATACCAACACAGTGGAAGAAGAGAGGAGGGGCAGGAGAGGGGCTCGGGGAAGGACTGACGCAAAAAGGACATTCCTCAGAGTTGAGAGAAAAAGCGAGAGCGAGATAGGAGGCAGCGCCATATTTTATATTTTACATTCTTATCGCAAAACTCTCACTCAGCCATTCCGTTTGGGCTGGAGGTTAAAAGAGTGGGTGGTGGTGGTGCTGGCTGGTGGTGGGCAGGGCCAGGCGGTGGTGGGCCGATAGAGAGAAAGGGCCAACCAGAGATAGAGACGGGGAGAGTACTGTGGCTGGAGAACTGATAACACCCGCGCTAATGGGACCAAACAATGCCGAATGGAGCAGCGCAGCATAACAGAACCGAACTGGAAGCGATGCACACAAGGACACTCTCACACACACACACACACACACACAGCCATATATAGACAACAAGGACATACACATTACGGAACAGATACAACAGCTACAACAATAAGCCCCAGACCCACCCAGAACTGGGCTGGCCCGTCTTATCTATGGCCATCAATCAGGCGAGCAGCGAGCGGCGATAAGCAAAAAGATTTTAAATGGAGTGCACAGAGGGAGCAGGACAATGCACTGCAAGAAATTGAAGGATTCTTAAGGATAAAGTATTTAAAAAAAAAAATAATGAAATTTTAAGGATAGTAACTCTTATTTTCTTTATAATTTATATTTTTTTCTCCAAGTGTTTTAGGGAGTGACTACCACCCCCCTCTGGTGGTCCCATCCTGATGTCGGGAGCGCATCTCTGGGCGGGAATTGGGTGGCCCAGGGTTTTGTCCTACGACTGTTGCCAGAGATAAGCGAAGCTCAAACTGAATGCAGACAAAAAAAAAAAATAAAAGGGAGGCAGGTGGCAGCTGGGCAGGTGGGGATAGTTCCTGGCCAGGTGCTGCTCCCTTACTCTACCCCCACTCCCCCACCCCCCCTGTGAAATCTCCATCCTGATTCAGTGAATTTCATTTTCTGCTCGCGGCCCACGAATATTTTCACTTGCCGTTGGTGGCGTTGTCGTTATCTGGACGCCCAGCCTTTGCTCCCGAGGCTGTGAAAGGTGATGGGTAGGTAGGATGGACCCGTGGTGGAAGGATGTGGCAGGACACTGGAGGCAGTTGCTTATCACACATATACAGGAACGAGTGGGGCGGTGAATGGGGTGGCGGATTGGTGTTAACCGTTGGCTAGGAGCAGCACCAGGACAGAAACAATGACAACCAGTTGACAAGCCTTTAACCATCACCCACCCTACCCCCCTTGCTATTGTTATCAATCCCCTTTTTGCAGTGTTGGAAAATGCGCAATTTCGCATTGAATGAAATTGTTAAATGAAATGATTCGCCTCCATTGAGAGGTAACTCCTTTATGCACATTTTCCAATTGATTACTGCCACGCCTACACTATCAGGCCACGCCCCCAGCTGTTGCCCTCCCCCTCCCCCTCCCCAATCCGGCCGTAGAGCCTTTACTTAATTAACTGAAGTGAAAATGGCGCCTGCATGGAACCTGATAAACAAACATTTTTCGGCCTCGATGCCAGGAGGTGGCCCCTCCCTCCCATGGGAGGCAGGAGGCAGGATGGGGGGGTAGTGCTCCCAGCTTATCGCTATGTTTGGAATGTGCCAAGCCATTCGAGGCTCGACATCCAGGCAGCAGCGGTGCCGATAAGGCAACAGAAACAGAAACAAGGACTACGGGACAGGACAAAAAACAGGAGAAAGCCAAAGGGGGAACAGGAGCAGGAAATACCAGCTATTCACCTCCACTATTTCTAGTTTTTTGGGGTTACTAGGGGTGGGGGTTTCAGGGATAAGGGGTTCCCTGTTGTCCTGCATATTGCGTGTCCGATAACACACACACACACACAGCTCAGGTGTTGAAGGACTTTGGGGGTGAACCAATTATACGAAAGGAACTATAAACGTTATCAAAAAATAAATGGGGGCGGTCATAATTTCACCTGTCAGTCATTGAAAATCTAGGCCTGCACTTTCTTAGGAGTTAAGGAGCCAAGGAGCTAATTAGAATAAGGATAATTACTTAGGACTATGAATATTTTTTTCTCAAGGATAACATCAAAATAATAATCAATATTTTTTAGGAAAATAACTCCAACTAACTCTAACCTTTCCATCCTCACTGCTAATCCCCCACAGCCCTGGAACACAAAACTCTCCCCCGAATATCCTTTTTTCCTTCGAGGCAGAGTCAGCGACACACACACACACCCTCTACTCCGCGAAGAGCGCTTGTGTGTGTTGACTGGTGTGTGGGCTAACAGGAGCTCAGGAATCGGGAGTTGCGCTGCAGATACATTTGTATCTTGCAGATGCCAAAGGCAAGCTGTGTGCGTATTTTGTGTTTTTTTTTTGGCGCCTTTGCTTCTTGCTTGTTGCTCTTGCCACGCGTCTCGCGTTTCGAATGTTTGGGAAATACTTTTGGTGACCCAGATTACGCAATCACGAGAGAGGGAGAGCAAGCCAGGAGATAGGTGAGAGCTGGGCAGAGCTGGAAGCTGGAACACGTGTGTCGAGATATAAGCTCGCCTTGCTGTTCCGATATGAGCTCTGCATACCTTTGCCTCAATATGTTTCAGCAGGAGAGCTCCAGAGGGGTGGGACGGGGGCTAAGATAGGGGAGGCGACTCGATAACGATAGCAGACAAACGCACGTGCAACATTCGCGAATTCATAAACAACAACGTTCGTCCGGAGATTAGACGACGAGCTCAGCTGTGCCACCTTATCTCGGCCACTCGGCCTTATCACACTCACAAGCTGCAGCTGCAACAGAATTAAATTATGAGAAAAAAATAATGTTGGTCGAGCAGCTGAAGCTGAAGGTAAATGGGATAATTAGATAAACAGTACATCGATTAAAAGCACTGAGAGAAAAGCTATAGAGGTTGGCTTGCTTGGTTCGAAAAGCGAAAGCTTCTATCTCATAAAGATAATTATATATCCAAATTATACTTTATATAACTTTTACATTATATGTCCATCTATTAACATACATTTATTTCCTTTAAAAAATGTAATAAATATTTTATAAAAATATTTTTCTTAAAAAGGATCTAGTATTCCCTTCGTTAATCTTCCTCTCAGTGCCAGTACCTCGCCAACTTTTAATGATGATTGCCTCTGATTTGCCCTTTGGCCCCCCCACTCATGCACCGAGAGAAAAAAAAAACTATAAATGCATTGAATTATTAGATAATATCTACTCGTTAATTTTTCGACTACAAAATTGTGGTTTATTTTCGGGGCCCGTCGTTCGCGGTCGCTGATGCCAATTCCTGATTAGTTCCGATGGACTCTTTGATGATAAGAATTGGCTTATTTTCCCGCCGACAGGCAGAGAAAAATCAACTTTTAATGACTGAATAATTAAGCAATCGATGGAAGAAAGCTTCATAGCTTGGGATATGAGAATATTTTCCGAGTAGCCATTGAGGTTTTTATTAGGATTTCATTGCCGGATCATCTTTCCCAGGTCAGATCCTACATCCTATCCTCTTCGGCGGGCTGCTTAGATCCAGTTACGATCCAACTAAGATCCATCCAAGCCTCGTTAGGGGCGCCGTAAACCGGCATGGCTTCCAGCTTAAATGCCGATACGAGAAAACTGAGAAGCTGCTGCGATTTCATTTACGACTTTCGGGCCATAACTTATGCACATATTTGTGACTTTATTTGTGGCTCCTCAGCCCCTCCTCGGCTGCGATTCGATTGGATTGGAATTGGGGTGTTGGATTACGTTCCAAGGGGGAGAAAGGAGCGGTATCGAGTATCGCTTAATATTGATGAGGATGCTGGGGCAGGGGCAGGGTCTGGGTCCGGGGGACAGGGGCTGGCGAATGGTAATGGGAATGAAGTTGGCGCCCCATGACTAAATAACTAAATGTGCCATGCGAGCAAACAGAGTCATAAACTTCTGCTTTATGGCCATGGCTCACACACGCACATACACTTTTTCAAACATTGGGACTCTGGTACAGGTGTAGTGGATACAGTAGAGCTCGAAATAATAGGGATTTAGTGAAGATTTCTAGGAAAATAGGGGTTTTTAATAAAGTAGATAGCTTTGAGCTTTAAATAGGTCTTTTAGAACACAATCCTTATACTTATCTAATTTAAAATTAATACTACATTGTTAGTTTTCAATAAAAAAACATGAAACTTAAAAAATAAAAATTATAAGATATTAAACTATTAAATATTTGGTATAAAAACATATACAATTTTTAATACAAATCCAACAGAAGTCCTACCCAGTTATATTATATTACTAAATTGTTAGTTTTAAACATAAAATTATGAAACATACTAAACAAGAAGTTTAATAGATTAAACTATCAAATATTTAGTAAAAAAAACCTATATAATATTCCTAAAAATAGAACTCCTATACCATCCACCATAGTTGCACCTGGGATAGCCTGTTATATAATATATTTTTAAACATAAATTTATAAAACATTAAAATTAAATAATGTAATAGATTAACATATTAAAAACTTACTATAAAAACCTCTATAATTTTCCAAGAAATCCAACAGAACTTCTAAACTATTCCCCATAGTTGCTTACTTACTTAATTAATATTTTTAAACATAAAATTATGAAACATTAAAATTAAAGAGTATAAGAGATTAAACTATTAAATACTTATTATAAAACCTTATATAATATTCGTAAAAAGATCTACAGAACTTCTAAGCTAACCCCCATAGTTGCACCTGGGATACCCCGGGATACCCTGGTATATAGAAAACCATATATCGTCTGTCTATCGGACGAGGAACGCGCTTTGGGTATATCGACTATCGTTGGGTTAGGATCTCCTTTTGGCCACCACCTCCCTGTTCCCTGCCTACCCTGCACCACCTCTCTTCTTTACCAGGAAAGCCGAAACGAGTTATCGCTTAGTTGGCATCTCTCCCTGCCCCCTTGCGCACCACACACCCCACACCCCACACCCCACACCCCACCCACTGCCTGTTCCCTCTTATGCTACCAGCAGGATATTTGCCAATAAAAGCAAAAACGAAAACTTTTTATAGACACGCACACACACAGAGATAGACAGACACACACATGCCCACCATTTGGGCCAGACCTTATCAATCAATCTTAATTAATCACAAGCCAAGATCGCATAAAACCAAAAGGAGCCAGTCAGGGGCAGGGGCAGGGGGGACTTAGTGGGGGGTGGCAGGTTGTGGGCCTGCCACACAGGTGCCCCAAACTGAAGCCAAAAGACAAAAAAAAACGAACAAACTTTCGTCATCGTCGGCAGCAAATCGATGAGCAAACAAAATCAATTCACATTTGGCTTTATTTTAGTTTTGAGATTTTGTTTTATATTTAAGATTAAATTAAAGGATTTAGGATTAAAAAGATAATATATAAATAATAAAAAATAATTATAATATATTTATGAAATAAGTGTAAGAAACAGTTTCGAACTTTCTAAGAAATGGAGTTGGTCTTAAAAAGCTTGAAATTGTCAAGTTTAAAGTTGTTTTAAAAGATAGTTTATTATAATAAATGATTAATAATTAAATATTCAGTTGTTATATATTTCTCTCAGTGCCTTATTTTGGTATTTTAAATATACAAACATTTTCGTAGTGTGTCTTATCTGGTTGCCGAGTGAAACAAAAGGCGAAACCAGCGAAACAACGACAGGTATTCCTGGCCTGTCTTTTCAGTATTTCTCCTCCATCTTTGCCCTTCCTGCTTCACTACTTCCTCTGGTGCCACCACTTTCTGCCACACCTGCCCCAGTTTTCGGGGCGAGCCAAAAGCGAACGGACTTTTATCAATCGCCGCCGTCGCCGCCGCCGTCGCAGCGATAATGAAGACGCCAGCGCCATCAGTTCTTTTTTTTTTTTTATTTTTGGTTAAGGCACATTGGAATATCGGCGGTTATATTTCCCCCTCTCACTATATATATATATATATATATATTTAGTCCCCCCTTATCCGACTGTTTCACCTCCCCCGCCTCCTGCGGGACAGTTCCTCAAACAAAGCCGCCGTCGCCTTTGTGGTTTTTTGCCTTCAAGCGCCACTCGAGCGCCACTTAGATGAGATGTCTTGATGTCTTAACCCCTACTCTCGCATCGGGGGCTTATCGCACCCCACCGTAATGGGCAAGAGGAAGAGTAAATAATTTTCATTAAAATGATTTATGGAAATGCAAAGCCCGCTGACCAAAAGCCAAGAAATGCGTTCGATTTTCGTTTGGATAACCAACCGAACGACGAAAAAAAAAAATATTGTTGGTTTTGGGACATAAAGTGGAATGGCATCTGTGGGCAGGTGACAAATGGTGGCATTTAGTTAAATCAGTGAAGGGGGGGTGGTGGGTCTCTGGGCCGGTTTGGGGGTTCTATAACTTTTGCTCATAATTAATTACAATTTAGTTTATTAACCAGGAAAGTTGCGTGGGGAGAAGGGAAAATTGATGCATCGCCGCTGATAAAGTTGACAAATTTTGCTTTTAAGCTCAAGCTAATGAGGAAATAAAAGAGGGTGAGTGGGGAGTGGGGAGGGGGCAGAAATGGAACGATAAAAGATACTATAAATATGGGGGAAGGGAGTGGGGATTCACAGGCCATAAATGAGCAGAAAATGCCAACTCAGCTGTGACGACAAATCAAAAAGCAAGAACCAAAAATAAGGCGAAAAGGATCAAGGCCCCTCAGAGCCTCGTCTGAATCAGCAAAGTTAAGGCAAGAAAGTATCCTTTTTTCGGGGAGGTCTCTCTAGATTCTAGATGTCGTCTGCCAAAATATTAAAACATAATAATTTAGCTTATCGCTGTTGGGAGATCGCATTTAAAAGCGCGCCACTTGCCATAAACAAAGAGGTCTTAAGAGACTCTAAGAATCGAATAAAAGCCAAAATAATGGAAAAGGACATGGCCAGGAGGAGAACAAGGACATTAAATAGGCAGTCAAGTGTAAGAAGACAGTACTTTTTGATGGAAAATAAATAGAGAATTTAATAAAAATTCAACATTAGTTTCTTGTATTTAAAAATACTTAAAGTAACCCCTAATAGTCCCTAATCCTGGACTCTCCAAAAAATATATGTATTTCCTTATCTCCAGGCCATCTCTCCCACTGCCGGAGTGTATCTGTATCTGACAATGATTGCCACCGTGTTTGTGTTTTTGTTGAGATTCGCGACCGGCTTCGAACAGGCGCCCAGAACCGAGTCAGAAGTCGGGAAAGCCCAGAGCCGTGGAACCCCCAGACATAAACGGAGGAATACCGAAAAAAAAAAATAAATAAAAGGCAAACAAAGGCAAAAAGATGGAACAGGAGCTGAAGAGGGTTACTTGGCCAGGCTGTGTGAGTGAGTGTGTGTGTATCCGAGTATCTGTGAGTGTGAGGCACGCAAATAAAAACAGCCTCAAAGATAAACAACAACATAAACACAGGCGAGGCCAAAAGCCGGCTAAAAAGAGAGAGAGACAGCTCCCCAAAAAGAGAAAGAGAAAGAAGAAAGAGATAGAGATGGGGATAGGGACAGGAAGAGAGCAAGAGGCAATCGGAAAGCATTAACAAACAAACAAACAAACAAACAAACAAACCAATTCCCATAAACAGAAGCAGCAAATATTCATTTTTTTCACCTGTTTCCTAGAAAAAAGAAAGTCTCCCCAGCGGAAAAGAGACAACAACAAGTGTGAGTGAGATGGAGTAAAGCCAAAACTTTGCCTTAAGCTTTGTGTTTCCGAACCACACCGCCCCCTTTTTGGAATATTTCGTGCCACAGTCTGATAACAGAAATTTTTAGTCCACGTCCAGCTGATAAATCATTAAGCCAGGCCCCCCCTCTGGTCTGGGGGGTATACTATATAGATTATGCCACATCAGGACTTCCCAATTCCGCCAACTAAGCAAAATTATCAAGCTCACTCCCTTGACTTTCTGGCTTTCTTAATCACAGTCTTCCGCCGTTATCCCTAAGCATGATTCATGACTTAATAAAAAATATAAAATGCTAAAAAATGAAGCCAAATATTGTGAATAATCCTCAACGGCGTCACAAAGTATCTAGTTCTTCGTCCGCCCGGCACAGAACCAACAAAATTTTATGAAACGTGAAACGGGCGATAAGAAAGCCGAGTCATAAAGGCACTGGAAAATTATTCAACTTGTTGCTCTACAAGTTTGAATAAAAACTACATTTATTAAGGCACTAAGGAAATAATTAATTTTTATAGACTTGAAGTAATAAAAATATTTAGTAGAACATTTTATAATTTTCTTAAAAGACTTTGGGTTAAAGAAGCTTTTGTTTGTTCTAATATCCTTGGAATTCTCAAATGGTTCTAGCCCTGAAAACATTAAGAAATAGTTTATTTAAAATTTGAACTAATTATAAATTAATATTTTAAATTATTTTTAATATTATAAATTATATTAAAATTTAAAATATTTAAGCTAACTTCCGAACCTTACAGACTAATAGTAATATCCTTAAAATTCTCAATTGGTTCTAGCACTGAAAACTTTAAGAGGTTGCTCTGCAAATAGTTTCTTTAAAATTTCAATTAATTATGAATTAATATATTAAAACATAATAGAGGATTTTAAAGCTAAATAGTATCATTTTTTCAGGTGCATCGATTGCATCCTTCTGGGCGAAGAAAACACACATACACCAACATACCTACCCCAGATGGACAGATACAACAACAAGGAGGCAGATGCAGCAGCCAGGATGCAAGGCAGGAGTCAGAGTCGGCTATTATGCATTGTCATTACGAGTTGATTACGAAGTTTTAGGAACGAGGATGCATGCCGAAGGAGCAGCGTGTTGCCGGGGCTGTGTGTTGGTGTTGCAGCACAAGGCAGCATCAGCAGCAGGCAAAAATGATACATTTTAATGCGAATCTTGATAGTGCCACAGAGATTGCTCCTTGCAACAGAAAAAGCGAGAGCGAAGGAAACAAAACTTTAAGCACGAGAGGATCTCTCGTAGAGGCGGGGGAGGAGGATGCACATGGTCTGGCAAATGCACACTGAGCGAGTAAGATAAGCGTTACGTCCCCCACCCACACCACACTTTCATGCCCCACTCCGCTTTTGGATGCTGCTCATTCGGGTGACAGCTGAAGAAGTTGTAAGCAAAACTGAAGGTTTCCAGAAACCCAGGGGCTGGTGGAGAGGCCAGGCCGAGGCCCAGGCTAAGGAAATGTCTGCAATCACTTGAATATTGCATTAACAGGCACGTAAGGCACACTCGCACGTACAGATACAGATACAGGCATGATTCGCGCTATAAAGACGTCGAAAAGTTTTTAGTTGCCTTCACCCTCGCCATCCACTCGAAAAGTTGCCAACACTGCGTATACGTAATGCAAAATTGCTCATACGCCACACGCCTCTATCTCAGTAGCTCAGTGGGTTTGTGTGTGTGTGGAGTGTGTGTCTGGTGTGTGTGTGTGTGTAACGTGATTTCCTGCAGGAAAAGGCGGAAAGTAGGATGCAAAATGCTTGCAACTAACTGATAATTCGCACACCAGAAGCACCCCAGCAGCTGGGATTACATTTTTGATCATTTTTGGGGGGAAAATAAATTCCAACTTGATTAAAAATAAATAATAATATGACTTAAATAACACTTTAATAATAAAGTATATTATTTTTATAAGCTTACCATAATACCAACAATTTTAAAGCAGTCTAGTTTATAATATTTAGGAAATCACCAACCTGAAATAAAAGATATATAATTCCATTAGCAATTAGCAATAATTTTGATTTTGTTTTGTGTAATTATTATTCGCTAAATAACTAAAATACTAATCGCACGATGAGATTCAGAGATTAGTGGTCTAGAGATTGGGGGCCAATATTTCATGTTGAACAAAGTTGGAGCTGGAAATCATTAATTGGGATCTAGAGTGAAGCTCGTTACGTGGCACAACTAATTACACAAAGGCAAACATAAATATACGAATACATATGGGAATATCAAATCAAACAACAGAAACAGAAGCAGAGAAAGAGAAAAAAATGAAAAATAGGAAAAAGTCACTGGATGGTTGACCATGATTGTTCAATGTTGTAATTACTCGATGATATCGACAAACATTTTATTTAAATTCAATTTACATCAGCAAACAATTGCGAATTGTTGATCAAATTGCAATTTAGAAACGTAAATGCATAATTTTTAGTGGCTGCGGAGTATACTGGGCCTATGCCACACATACTGGGCCCTCAAATAAAGCCCACTGATGTGTAAACTGAAAAACTTTGATAATATTGTCAACGTTTTCAATTTGCGCATAACACAAAAACAAATCCATTGCGGACCACGTCACCGCCAGCAGTGCCACGCCCACACATTTTAGCCGGGCTAAAATGAATAACCAAAAAAAAAAAACAAAAACATCCAGAGAACTGGACAAAAAAAAAAAAAAAGAACGAGGAAAACAATGCGAGGCGCAACAGTTTTGTCCACCCAGAGGCAGAGGAGAGTGTGGCAAGAGTTCTGGTTTGGGGCAGCTCCATTCGAGTTGTCAACAAGGAAACCCCCGACCAGCAGCCAGCAGCGGCAGGAAAATAAAAAGTGCGAAATGCAATATGGAATAAATGGAAATTTTTCCAACCTGTACAGCACCAGCACACACACTCACGGCAAAATGTCGTCGCGATTTCAATTTAAATGCAATCGATGATAAAGAGAAATGACGGCGAGTGTTGCACAAAAAAAAGAGAGTGGGAACGGAAGGATGGGGGTTTTGTTTTACATTCCCTTGATTGATCTGAATCATAAATCCATGAATGGAATTTATAGGGAATTCCAAAAATATTCCATAATCTGAAAACTATGCTAATTTGGCAAATGGATTTCTTTACTCAAAATGCATTCTTGAAATGTGGTATTTATCCTATGAGATTATTATTCTTAAAATGTGGTATTTTCATATGAAACAATACATTTCTTATACAGAAATTCTTACATTATTTTTGGATAATTATTGTTTAAAGAAAATCATTGACTGAAAGTCTAAAATAAAAAAGATGTAGCAAAAATAATTATAGTTTTGTAGTTTGTATATACTAATATCTATGATTATTTTGAAATTGGGATTATTTTGAATCAAAATGCATTCTTAAAATGTGGCATTTTTCATATGAAAGAAATATATTTTTTTAAAAGAAACTTTGCTATAAATTTTTGATAATTCTTATTCAAAGGAAACCATTCCATGACTTAGACTATTATCTTTAGAATACTTAAGAATTGAAATATATTTATAAAAAATACTATACTTTAAACTTCAAATAAAATTATTTATTTAAAAAAAAAGAAAAATAAAAATATAATAAAAACTACTAAAAATGAATTGTAATCCAGCTTCCGAAAAAGCTCTTCAAGTGGGAGTTTGGCAAGTATTGACTTCTAGATAGTTGCCCCCAAAACTGCCCCCCTGATGTGCCTGGGCGATAATTGGCCAGAGCATCATCGCATCCCATCGCATCGTGGCCATCTCCCTCTCTTCTCGTGGAATGCCTGCCCAAGCCAAAGGCGAAAGGTGGAAAGAAAATGCAAATTGTCGGAGCAACAGAGTGACAGAGCCAGAAACTGGTTTCAGAACTGGAATCCAAGGACCAACCAGATATATCAGCTGTCTGTCCCCCTTCCCCACACGTCCAGCCCCCCACTGTCCACTGCTCTCTCTCCGTTGTCCAACACTGCTCGGAGCTCTTGTCTGATCGACGCACTTTACACTATCGCCTTTCGGAAATCAGCCGCTGTCTGCAACCATTTTGAATTCGCTCTCCGCTCACACACTATCTAAAATGAGAAAAAAAATCCCACACACACACACACAGACAGAGAGAGTATAGTGGGGAGTGAGGGCCTGATATCCGTAGACCTGAAAGCAGGCAGATGGAGGGCCTCGAGCTCGCCAGTTGGCGCTGATTGGTGGCCCAAGTCGAGTGCACCGCCCCAATCTGGTTTTGCAGCCTCAGAGCCACGGCCTCGTTGGCCAAAAGCTTGCTGGATGGATGTGTTGGCTTTGGCTTTGGCTTTGAGCTGAACTTGGTCAGTGTTTGATTAGGAGTCGGGTTGGGTTTTTGTTTTATTTTTGTTGTATTTTGTATCACTTATCAGGGGTTATCTAAAAGGTCTCTCTAGAAGAATGTAAATCTCATAAAAAATATAAATATTTTGTTTATTTTAAGATTATTTTTTATTTTTTTATCTAAAAGTTCTTCCATATCTTTTCTTTCCTTTATTCCCTATAGTTTTTTATTTCCTTTTTGAATCCGAAAAATACTATAATGCTAAAAATAAAAATAAATAATGATTAGTTTAAGATCTGATAGCTAAAATGAAGTTGTTTTTTATCATTTATAAATACTTTTAATCACCTCAAAATAATGACCTTAAAACATGATTTAAATTAAGTTTCCCATCCAATTCTGTCAAACTAACAGTAGAAACCATACTATTATTCATTCGATTTTAATTAACTTTCAATAATAAAACCATCATCCATTGGCTATCTACGATCAACCGTTTCTAGGCCCCCCTTTCATAGACGCCCCTGACTGCTTATCGTATATTAAAAATCAATTAATGCGATCATCAAAAACTGGTCCACTTAGAGCGCCGGCTGCGGGCCAAAAGCCTCAACGATGATGAGAAATTCCAAAAACAAAACAAAAAAAAATCAAAAACAGATCCAGCGAGATCCAACGAGATTTCGGACCAGATAAGACCCCTCGATGACTTCATAAGCCACAAAAACCCAAAATCACACCTCAGATGAATATAAAAATCGGCGAGCACTTAAACAGACACCATCTGCATATGGCCAGGGAGCGATCAGAGAGTGATCAGCGATTGTCTTTGTAGCTTTTCGGCCGGGCTATAAATTATAAACCCCATCGGTTGTGTTTTTGGGTGTTGGAGATACTATATATGCCAGTAATTTTATCGTTCGCTTTCCAATCGCAAAAATAAAAGAAAAGAATCGTATCCGAATCAAAAAACGATTCGAACGAAGGCACACGGCGTATACGCAATTTTTATCAGCGCACTCAAAAAAAAAAAATAAACAACAATCGAAGCTTAAATGAGAGTGTGGTTGGGTGTGTTGGTGAGGGGATTTCAATAAAATTAGAAATTTATGGAAATTGCCTTTTGGCTGAGATAACAAAATCCACAGACAGCACCGAAAGCCTCGACAACAAAAGCCGAAAAATTTAAAAGCTTAAAACTACAATTTGTCGTTAATGCGACACTCGGACAGCAGATTTCTATCTCCCCGAGAGTGTAAGGGAAAGAGTTCAAGGGGGGGGAGAGCGGACAGCGGACAGCTAATGCAAAAAAAAGATATACGACTCTTAGATGGCATGAGATTTGCATAAAAATCTGCGTTTTTAACCCATTTCTACATTTGTTTTTGTCATTTTATCGTCCAACATCAAAAATAGCCGCAAAAATCACCAGTTGACGGAGGAAAGCGCTCCATCCAGATGCAATCTGGATGAATTTGGCCTGTCAGCATTCGCAGACGGGGAAAAACAGTGAAAATATCAACAAACATGAAAAATTAACATAACGTGAGGGTGGAGGTGGAGGTGGAGATGGAATGCGACATAATAGAGGGTAATGTCAGCGTTTTTGTTTATCCCTGTTTTGGGGAAACTGCAAAACAGAACATCATCAGTCAGTGTCAGGACAGTTGGCGTTTTGTCAGCTTCCGTTTTATATTCCGCCATTTTACATTTTGCATACACTTTTTCTCATCATTTTGCAACACTTTTTTGCAGTTGAATGCAAATGGTGATGGGATTTAACATTTTTCTCTTTTAAACGAGCAATATTTATTATAAAAAGTGGGGATGTTACTTCTTAAAAGAGTATATAGGATTATTCTAATATTTTATTACAGGAAATTATCAAAATAATTTTATTTAATAAGCAAAATATATGAGAGTTGCTTTCGTCACTAAAATTGAAGAGAGTTTTTAGTTCTATTGTCACATTATTATTATAGTAATTACTTATCTTTTGCCTATTTTTTATATTTTAATATTGATTTAATTAATTTCTTTATTATTTTAAGAGTATCTCTAAAATGATCATTATTTTAATGCAACATCTATTCTGGTTGCGTTTTATTTTCTGTTCGTCTTTTGTTTTTTATTGTTCGGACTGTGATGTTTGGTATCTTGAACTGCTATCTGCATTTACTCGCTGGCTTGCGGTTTTTATGTCCGCCCACAAATTTATATGGACCGCGATAAGTGCGATATAACCAGTATATATGGTATATGTCTGTGTGCCAGATGTCTGGTACATCAAATCAAATAAGCAGGAAAGAGGTTTATCTGCCAGAAGGCTGCTTGATAAGGAGGTCTCTGGTATGGGTCTCTGGGCTAATAGCAACCATTCGAAAGCCCGCATCATAGCTAACAAAAAATAAAAACCACAAAAACCGCATTTTGAATTAAAATGCGGCAACAAAATGGCGATGGCCTGGCAGCCACTGATTGCTGATTGGTGTATGGCTTTATCAGCCAGCAATATCAGCTGGAGTGATAAGATAAGGCCACAACAGTAACATTATAAATTGTGGAAGGAAAACAGACCAAACAGACTGCATTGCCGAGGACTAATAATGACCGAAATGCACGCCACATTTTAATTAAAATATTAACAGCTGCGAAAAAAAAACTAATCTCAGATGGTCTGACAATCAAATGAAATATATATATTTTTTTTTTGAAGATCTAGTTCAGACCTCAAAGTTGCAATTATTTTATTTTCTATTTTGAGTAACCTTTCACCAAGCTAAAAAATAATCAAAAACTAACAATGCCAGCGAAGAAAACAGCTCGAAATCCAATCAAAATCCGAGGAGAGAGTACTAGCCCAAACTAAGCCGACTTCATCGCCATCTCCATTGTTGTGGCCTCACTGCCAAAAATGGCTAAAAATGGAAGTTGGCCACGAATATCCACGGCATCAATTTAATGTGGCAGAGTGGCAGAGCTGGAGGTGGGAGGCGAACTCAAAGGCAAAATGATTTCAATGCAATTCGCACCTCATAAATCACGAAACGTGTCCAAGAAGAAGGCGCTGCCGGGGAAGAGGTCTGGCTGGCGAAGAGATTGCAGGAAATGCAGGAGGGCCTGATAGAGATGAGGGGGGTAGTGGGGGTGGGGTGTTAGCAAGAGGTGGGTGGGGGTGTTGGCCAAAAGGGTAGACAGGTAATGCGGTTTTGTAGGCGTCGTGTCTTGGTGCTGCTGCTGCTGCGGCTGCTGTTGCTTTTGATTCGATAGCGAACTTTGGGATGCAATTTGTTTCGCTAGAAAAAGACACTAGGCCACAGGGTTGAGGTTTAAAATTATAGGATTTATAATAATTAATATAATATATAATAATAATTAAAATAAAATAACAATAAAATACAAGAAGATGAAACTTTAGAGTAAAGATAGTGGCTGATGCTCTCAAAAATTCTACTTTCTTTGTCTTTTTTTTAAATTATTATATATTTTTATTATTATTTTGTAAGTTTTAAATATTCTTTGGTTATAATTAACTATTACTTAATTTTAAAAAAAATATATACACACTATAATACTAATTTATTTACTAAAAAACACCCTTTCCCTCCCAACTAGGGTAGGGTCTTCTTAAAAACTTTTATATATTTAAGCCTTATATCTTAACCATTAAGTTTTCTTTAAGATCTCATAGACCAAAGTACTAATATCTCTTAAAGAACACCCCTTTCCTGCCAACTAGTGTTGCCCAAATGGAGTCTCTTCAGCCATTGGCGTATTTGTAACACTTTGGCCAAGTTCTTGTGGCTCTTCTGGTTCCTTGTGGAATGTGTGGCCATTAATTGAAAATGCTTCCCTGGACCAAGGATGGCCTAAGACCAGCCAAGTGCCTGAGAGCCGGGCCAAAATGAAAGATGGTGTCGAATCGTGCACACTCACACCACAGAAACACACACACTATGATCCGCACCAATCACGATGGCATGCAAACGCCTCCAGGGGGGAGGAAGAGAATCGGGAATCGAGAAGCGAGAATCGAGAAGCGAGAATGGAGAACTCGTGCTCCTCTGGCGACTAACTACGTTGATCATCTGCCGCGATGATGCGGATGGGCCAGCCAGAGCTAAACGAGCCGTGAAAGTGTTATAATGGGCAGAGTGGGAATGGGATGCCAACCAGAGCAGTATTATTGCACAGAGAGAAATAATACCATGATCTTAATAAAAAAAGGACTATACCTTGTTATTAATATTGTATGATAGTTAGTTTTTCTCTCAGTGACTAGCCCCCATCCCATTAGCCTTGTGTTTGCCTTGGTTGTTAGTTCTGGTGCTGGGCCTCGGTCTGAACATTTTCTTCTACCTCCCCGGCCCCGGGCTCCATTGATATCATAATCATAATCGTTAATAGACCACGCCCATATAGAAAATACATTAGCTGGGAGGAGATAGTGCCTCGTGAACAAGCGACTCCCAGAAGAGGCAAATTTGTGGCTCATTTTCTGTTGGATAGAGAGAGTCGGACACAAAAATAAATCACTGGCAATTTTAATGCAAATCTAACACCAATCTGACCCTTCTCCTTCGTGCAACTGCAACACAAAATGTATCTACAAATTGTGTGGATCAACTGCAACTGCAAATGCTGACTCCTGACTCCTGACCCCGGCGAACCAGCACGCTCGCTCTGCGCTTTTTGTGCCAATAACGTGGCTCCTAACTATTTGGCCAAGAAGAAACAGCCAAAGAGCAATGCCAGACAAAATTAACACCTTTTTGCCAGCTGCTGAGCTGCTGCACGAGCTGATTTTGCATTTCAGATGGACACTACACCAGAAAAAAAAAGACTAAAAGGAGGCAGGAGCCGGGCGATTCCCATTCGGAAGAAAAAAAGAGAGAAGCCTAATTGGCATGCTAAACAAGCTGCGTTCAACACGATCTACACAAACCTATCAGCAGCAGACGTCCAACTCTAAAACGAACCCCAAAATACCAGGGAACAGTGGTCCTCAATGGATGAGGAGGTGAGGAAGTAATTCAATTATTTTAAAGAAACTTTTCCTAAGAAAAGCTAAGCTTAACTTGGCTGTCAAGGTTTTGGAGATAGGCTTTAATTTTCTTAAAAATGTATGCTATTTATAGCTTTCATAATTATTTGAAATATTTAAAACCACTGTCCTGCATCACTCCTCCTATGGCTTGTTTGTTCAAATTGCATCGGAAATGGTCGAAAAGTGCGACATTAGTTTCACACGAACGCCCACACTGGGGAACCAGGAGGAGGCTCTAGGAGGGCTTCCCAGAGTGAGGCATACAGCTCCTCCAAAACAAATGTGGTTGAGGACTTGAGGCAAGAGAACTGATCAAGTTTTCAAGATTTGGCCAATCCTTTTGTGGCCACAGCTATTGAATAGCCAAGCAGGCAGTTTTCAAGCCAAACAGCAGCTTTTTATGAAGTGCCTCTCAACCATCAAAAATAATAATAATATTTGATAATCTTCAGAGAAGAATAGACCTTCAGAAAGGTGAGGATAAGTACCAGGTATCTAGTAGTTACTTTAGTAATACTTATTAGAGATTATTGAAACCCTCTTTAAGCACCCAGTCCCCAACACTTTCAACTTTGATGACTCAGACACTGATATGGGAAGAAGGCAAAAAAAAAGGAGAAAAATGAAACAGAAATACAAAATGCAGGGAAGGATGGGGCATGATATCACCTCTGGCCATGCGGGGCCCATCAAGCCCGGCGTCTGGCGACCACATTTGGGATAAAAACTCCAAGATACGCGCCGCCCGAAAAACCTTTTCCAGCCACACACCACACCACATTATGGCCAAGTTAAGATCGGGCCAGAGGAGTATGTTATATGGATGGCTTGGAACGTGGAACGTGGAGTGCCGTTATCGCTGCACTCACTCAGTCCAGTCAGTCTTGGGGCCTAATCTACGGCCAGTTATCGGCCAAAAGGAGCCAGAAGGTCGGGCTCTGAGACGGCCAAGCGTCGTCCGCCAAGCCAAGTGAATCATGCCACATGGGATAAGCCAATGTCCCTGCACTTATAAAATAATTACAAGACAGAAGAGAAAGGGGGCTTGGGAGGTGGTGCTCTTGGGGGTATCTCCCACCTGTCCCACCTGGCTAGAGTCGCAAAAGTGGTGGCCAGGAATGCGGGTCGGGTCGGGTCTTGAGGGCTCTCTGTGTGTGTGGTCGAGTCATGGTGAGCCGCGATTCCAGTCGGGAATAATCGGACAAAATGCCTTTTGACTTTGACGTGCCAAACAAAAGTCGCGGCCTTATCGCTGACCTCGATCTATAGGCAACTTGCACTCTAAAAAAAAATATAGAGTATTAAATATAGAGTATTAAATATAGAGTATTAAATATAGAGTATTAAATTCTATTAAATTCTTTTAATTAAAAACAAACAAAGTATTTCCAAAGAAATAATATAAATTTTTCTTTTGTTTTAATTTCAGCTTCTTTAATTGATTTACTTTCTGATTATAAATCAATTAAAATTATCAACGATCAAGGGTTAATTAGTGGGTCGGCAATGTCATGCTTTTTAGGTTTCTAGATTATTGTATAATTATTTTATATTTTGTTTTCTGTGCAGCTCGACAACAATATTCCGAAAACGAAAGCCAACCAGCCAGGCCGAATAATGACAGGCTATGAAAATCGAATGTAAAGCAAAAAAAAACTGGAACCAAAATCAAATCAAAAGCAAATCAAATGCCAGAGCAATGTTCCACGTAAATCATAAATTGTACTATCTGGCGAGGAGATCTACAAACGGATGCTCCAAAGCGGGCCAAACATAATTAAGAAAACCGAAACCGAAACTGAAATCGAAATCGAAACTCGCACTAAGAGATACCACAGTACCAGCTACCAGCTAGCAGTGCCAGGGAACTGTAATGGTTATGGGGATGGGGCATGTACGAGACGAGATGGATGGCCCAAATGGCAGCTCCAATCGTATCAGCCAGGTACAAAGCAAATGGTATGCCGGTAGCTCTAGCTTGTCCAGATTCAGCTGCGATATGGTAACCGACATGATAACCGAGAAGCTGGAGATGATTTTGTTTTTTGAGGGTTTCTAGGGAATCTTAATTACACTTTTACGATTTTTTAGGAAAATAAAATATATATTAGTTATATATTAAAGTAAAATATTACTGGAGATATTTGGATATAACAAATTATAACTTTATTTCATCTTAAGATGGTTTTTTTTTATACAAATATGTTTAAAAAAATCCCAAAAACAAGGTTTTTTTGAATATTCCAATATTTTGAAAGTTTTCTTTTTAGTTTTTCATCCAAAACAAGCTTAAAATTTAAGAAAATATATATTATTTTAACTATTATAATATTTTTTAAGCTATAATGAAACCTTAACTTAGAACAAGTATAGCTTAAAACTAAAAAAATATATAAATATTTTGAAGAAATATAATTCAAAGATTAATTACTAAGATTAAAGACTTCTAATGAGTAATATTTTTATGAAAACCCTTAAATAGAGTATGAGAGAAGCCAGCAATTAGTAAACCTTCCAGCTCCCTCGGTACAGGCCAGCCCCAAGCGGAGGAATCATTCAATGTCGGCGACAAAATGTCTTTATTCATCTTGCTGGCTCTTGCTTAATTTCTTTTCAAATCAAATTCATATTTTGCCGTCCGAGCCGGGCTGGCCAGAGGGGGCTGGAGGGGAGGGTCGATGGCCTTATCAGTTGGCCAATAAATGACGCACAATGACAGCGCGGCATCAGAAGATTGAGGTGGAGGAGCCAGACTGGCCGGAATGATGCGCAAGATTGCCTGGAGAACTCGACTTTGCTATCAACATTCTCATAAATCGATGGCCAGTGGACAATCAATTCCAGAGAGGGGGGGTGGAGCAGGACCTTATCTAAATGCCATTTAAGAGAGGAAGAAGAAAAGTCACAAACGGCACCGAGCCCCAAGCACAGGTGGATAAGCCACGCATTTTCTGAGCCCATAATTAAAATGTTTTAAATGGCCAAGAAGGAAATAAGTTAAGAGAGAGACCAAGGCGGCCCAGACAGAACACGTTGTTAACATTCATTTAACCCCTTACTGCCCACTGCCCACTGCCCCCCGGCAATTACGCTAAACTGAACAAACAGCAAAGCTGTAAACAAACACGCATCCATCAGCGCCAAGCCCTCGGACCAGTTGCACTTTTCTGGTTGCAAGTTGCAGGTTGCTGGTTGCCTGGATGCAACAGGTATTAACGCCACGCACTGGAAACCCGTTTATGCCACAAAAGTCAAGGCAGGACAACCGAAAACGAAGGCTCCCAGCTCTCCTAATGGCGCCTGTTGCCATGTAAATTATGCTTCCTCGACACTTCCAGTCGGAGGTTGCTCTTACCAGGGCTTCCTTATGGGTGGGTATGGTGAATATTTTAAAAGAATTGATTCAGATTTAAAGGAAAACAATTATGAAACATTTATTATTAAAAAATATCTTGCTTTTTTGGGTGTAGGATTTTTAAAATCTTAAATAATCTTCAGATATGTAGTAGAGTTTCTGTCTCTAGTTCTTTGGTTTATGATCCTTGCATCTAAGGATTCTTGTTAAAGGAAAGTTTAAATCCTAACCTTTTCCTTAAGAGTATTACTTCCTATATCTTAACTTTTAAAATATTAAACCTTTGACTGAAAAAAAAAATTATATTCGTGATTTTCAATTGGCTCCATCTTGGCGAGGCCTTCGATAGCTCTTGGAGATATTTTTTCGCGGGCTCTCTCCCTTGATCTCCCCTCCCATCCTTCCCTGACCACTGTCCAGTTGGCCCCTATATCTCCCTATACTACCCTGTCCACGTGTGTCCCCCTATCATCGTATCATAATGGAAGACGAGACTGTGAGGCTGGCATTTAGATAAGACTGGCGGCGGCGACTTCGACGGCAAATGTCTCCTGTCTCCGGCATCTGCATCTTGGGCCAGAATGCAAGTTGTGGGCCATTGAGGTGATTAGGCTTAAAGTGCTCTCGGCAACTCCGGCCACTAATCCCGAAGCCAGTTATGGGGACTCATCGCATTCTTTGGCTCCAACAGCAGGCGCCAAAATCACATGATTGAGCGAGAAATCCACATCAGCGATATCAAGAGCCGACTCTAATGAGATTTTTGTTTTATATTTTTTTTCACTGATGAACCGATTTCAAATACAATTCTTTTTTGGCAAAGTTCAGAGATAAGAATCGAAAGAATATATATATAGTTTGTGGAGGAGAGTGTGTGCCTTGCACCCACCCCTCTCCGACAACAAAAAATTCCCGAAAATCAATCTGTAACATGAGTGATTCGTTTTTAATCTTTGATTTCGATTTTTGTACAAACTGTTTGCAGTTAAAGCACTGAGAGAAAATATTTTCCAAGTTTAAGTTCAATTTAAGAAAAGAAATCTCTTGATTTTTGACATTTTTTTGACTTATGATTCAAGCCTCTAAAAATCATTACTTTATCTCCATTTTCTCTCAGTGCCCTGGCTGAATTCTGGGCCGGCTTGGGAGCTGGAAAGTTGGAGGTTTATTGGGTTGGGCTCGAAGACAACCGCCCCGAAAGATAAACGAACAAAATGGCCACCGAGCGACATGAAGGAGCTCCAAATGCTCGCGGCTATCGCTGCGTGGGATCGGCGCAAAGCTAATGGCATAAATAGATTTCATATTGCCCTCCATTTGCGCCACTGCCTCCCCCCGCTCTCCTTCAATCTTAATTACACATCGACAGAGTGCGTTTGCCTCGTTTTGATCAGCAAATAAAATCTAGAAATATATTTTTATGGATTTTTAATCGATTGCCGCACGTTGCCTAGTTAGCCCGGTTTTTTTTCTGGCCTTTTGGGCCAACGATTCTATAGATGGTATCCGTATTCTGCCATTTCAGTTAACATTCGATTGTGGGGGGTAAGTAGAAGATATCCGGGAAGGGGTCTGACCCCATGGGGTGGTGGTTCAGGGAGCTAGCCCTCTTTCTTAGTCTTACCAAGTATCCTATTATATCTATACTAATTATAATAATTTACTAAACTACAAGCTTAGTAAAAAACATCTAAAATAACATTTAGAAACCTCCCCTTTTTAATTCTCAGTGCCCCCTGGTTTATCGCTTAATTAGTTTGCTTTTCCGCCCTCTATGAGTCGCTTTCCCCACCGATTCCTATTGAGACATCCTAATTGTGGTTTATGCGTAGGTGGCTTCCACATCCCCACCTCCTCCCCCCCTCCCAAAGAGTACAACCGCTTATCTCTAATGACAAATGTCTGCTTAAAAATCTTTTAATTGCACTTGTTTCGGGTTTTCTGCTCCTGCTCCTGCCTGCTGATAAGCCAAATTAATCGCAGTACTTAAATTTTCATTTTGAAATTCCTCCGTCCGTGTCTGGGGAGTCGTAGCCCCGATTTTCGATACGATTTCCGATGCCAACTCAAGTGCAGATGTCGGGGTATGACTCGCCTCCTCCTCCGCCCGTGCTATCTCCCTCCGCCGCGGACATGTAAACTTAATCAATTTATCACCTGGGGGACAGGAGGAGGAGGAGGAGGAGGGTTCAGGGTGCTCGGGTCTAGATAGCCCGGCTGTACACTTTGTAATTAATAATTGATTGATGAGGCCGAATAAGCAAAACTAAAACTCTAGCCGCAGTGATTGTCACAGCTCCTCCAAGAAGCCCGCCAGAGGAGGGCCCGGAGCTCCTCCAGAGCAAATAAAGCTGATACGAGATCCAATCTCTGGAATTCTGCTGATTAATAAACACGTGGAGTGGAATTAAGGAGATATAAAAAAGGAAACTGATTCCCTATCTCCTCCACTTAGCTCTGGAATTAGCTTTCCAGTCATGCTGGGGATATTCATAAAGGATATTCTGAGAAGGCTATATCTGCGGCAATACACATCTGATCCTAGAGGGGAATACCTTGATCGATTGGTAGATTAATTCTCCACAGATCTGCATCAAAACCTGAAACCTGATTATTTTTTAATATTATTTATAAATTTTCACGTGGGTCCCTTCAAAATGAATGGTAGACCAAAATGACCCACTGCGAGAGCTACATCTTTGGATTATCACAAACAATTTTTCAATCGATTCTGCATAAAACTGCATTAAAATCTGGGACTAAGTTATTTTTTAAAATTTTTGTAAAATTTTATGGTGGTCCCCTTCAAAAATGTTGAAAAATGCATGGAAGGCCAATATGGTCCATTTGGAAGGCTATATCTTGGCCAATTTTCATCCGATCCTTAAGAAGATTATACCAAACGATTTGTACATCGACTCTCTATTATTCTGCTTCAAAATCTGCAAACATATTATTTTTTCGCATTTTTGTAAAATTTTATGGTGGGTTCCCTTCAAAAATGTTGAAAAATGCATGGGAGGCCAATATGGTCCATTGGGAAGTCTATATATTGGCCAAATTTCACCCGATTCTTGAAAGGAATACCATAAACGATTTTTTGATCGATTCTCCATCAACATATGTACATTAAAACCTACAAACGAAATAATTTGTAAATTTTTTTGGAGATTTTTCCTGAGGACCCTCTTAGAATGTTAGTTGAAACTGCCAGCTTATGATATGAGACCCTGAAGAGCCTATAGCTCGGTAAAAAAAACCTACAATTCCTAAGCAGAATACCTCAAAAGATTAGTAGATCAATTCCCTATTAATCTTTGAAAAAAATCATTAAACAAAAAATGGCACAAAAGTGAAAAATCAAAAGTCATGTGTGATCTAGCAATCGGAGCTGAATCTCTGTGGCGGGCTTAATATTTTCAAGGTCTGCACTTTGACTGGCAATGGCCACCAGCAGATAATCGAAGGAAAGAAACAGAAAGCTACAGAGCCCCAGCTACAGTACAGTACGTGAATATATATGTATGGGATGGGGCTTATATGTGGCGATGATGATTTGCAGTCTAATGCCCCGGCCCGGTCCGGTCCGGCCCGGGGCAGGCGAGGCCCGGATTGCCGGGCTTAATCAGAGATTGCAGATGGAAGCGACAACAACGAGGCATTCGAGGAGCCACCAGATGGGCAAGGGGCAATGGAGGAGGAGGAGGAGGACAGAGGATCGATGGATGGATGGATGGACGGTCAGTTTGGTTGGTCAATTAAACGAATGCTGGGGCTGAGAGATCGCCGGGAATAGATAATAGGACCTCGGCATGAGCTTTATTTCGAGAGATAAGAGCCGCGAGTGGAGCTCCAAAGATTGATAAAGAAAGGCCAGGCCGAAAAAAAAAACGAAGAAAAGAAATGAAACTAATTAAGTGGGTGGAAGTCCGAGGGATGGAGGTCGAGGAGAAGGAGCTCTCTGCCGAAAAGATTTCTATCTGCCGGCAAGAGTTCCTCATGAAATTGGAAATCGTTGGAAATCTGAAGTAGAAATCAAGAAAGCCAACACTAGACGGCATTCTTCTGCCGCAAAGGCGATAACGATAACGATTAACATTATCGCTGACAACGCACAAGAACATCACATCATTCCGGGCCACTCGAAATTGGAAACCCAAGCCGCCACCGCCAGATGAACGGGGAGCGATAAGGTGTCGAAATTCGAACTGAGATTTGTCGCTCAGATATCACTTTCAACGTCATTGTAGGCCATCTCTTTCTACCAAATTGTATCTGTCTCTTTTTTTATTTTTAAAATTTAAATCAATGGTATATGATTTAAATCAAAGGTATATGGCTTCTCAAAAGATCTCTAAACTAGACTATATCTTTGGTTTGCTATAATTTAATTTTTTAATATTTATTTTAATAAAATATTAGTATAATATTTAGTCTTTAGTACTAGTTAGTTAGTACTATAGTACTTTTATTTAGTCTTTGTTTTGAAGGCGAAATCTATTCGAAGATCGGTGGTCGATCAGTCGGTCGGTTAGTGGGCCGCTGATAATGCCTTCGAATTTGCCTTCGGAACTTCCCGTCGAGAAATCAGTTTTATTTGTTTTTTTTTTTCGGCCTCCGATGATTATCGGCTTAGATTCGTCGGTTTCCAGGCCCTGACAGAGATTTATGGTGTGTGTGTGTGAGTGTGTGCTGTGGCTATCAACGCCCTCGGAGACAGTGGAGGATCCACGAACTGCGAGTATGATTTTGATTCCCCACTGACTGATGCGATCTGATTCTGAATCGAAAATGAAACTGATATCTGAAATTAATTAAATAGAGATATTAAGCTTTATAGAGTGGCATAAATATATATAAAAAATATAATATATATTCTCATTGTTTTGGGATACAAATCGGTATCCGACAAACCCCATCACATTGACGTTTTTATCTTTAGCTGAAAATCTCTCTTGAAATTGTTATGAACGAAAAAAAAAATGTTGTTGTTACAATTGTGTTTTTTTATTATTGTTTTTGTTGTTGGGCGAGTTGATTCTCTCATTTTTGAAGCAAAGCGCGACAATCTTGCCATCAGATCTGTTGATAAAAAACAACCAAACCGAAGCGAACAGGCCCCGGAGCATTGTACAAATCATACAACAAGCGACAGCTGTTTTAAGCTTTATTTATTTATTTTTATTTTTTTTTTTATTTTTTATTTAACGAAGGGAATGTTTGGAAAATGACTACAAACCATTATCGCTGTCCGGGCATCAAGTTTCAAACTCATTCCGATTTCATTTCACGATTAAAGCGAAAACTAAACAAACGATTGGATACTGGGGGATAGGATGGATTTCATGATTAGTCAGTTGATTAGTTAGTAGTGATTAGTCAACTGTAGGAAATAGTAATCAAGATCTAGGCCCAGTCGCTGGGGAGCTAATATCAGACTTCCTCCAAAACATATTTATTTATTTTTAATTCTTGGAGATTAAAATTCCCTATTTTTCATATCATTTCCCAGTTCCGTTCCTCATTCCTTGACTAATCACTGAAGGAATTTCCCCTTTCAGGCGATAAGAAAACAGCAGAAAAAAAAACTGCAATATCTGAAATCTGAAGAGTGACTAAGGCGATCGCCAGGCGACTCCCCCTTGTAGAATCCCCAGCCCTCATTCATTCGCCTCACTTGATATGCAAATGTGCTGGCCAAAAGCAACGATAATAAAATATAAAAAAAAAACAAATAAAAATAATATTAAAAACAAAAACAATTTGCAATTTGTAATGCCTTATACATTTTTTTATCTGGTGATATTTCCTGGTCCGATTTCCACAGCAAATCAACAAAACCAGAGACAGAGAGCCAGTTGGGGAGCCGGGGCTTATCGCAATTATTAAAATACAATGTCAAAATGGCCAAAGCTGGAGATAATCTTTGCCAATTGAATTGGAGAGTGGTGGAGAGAGGGGGGAGAGAGTGTATCCAGAATGGCTGAAAAGGCCTTGGCTTGCAACCTGAGCCCTGGCTTTTATCGCTCTATCGCGGCAACTGCAACAGCGGCAGCGGCAGCTCTCCGAAACCCAAATGCAATTGCAATACGCAGTTAGCTTCGCTTCTCTTATCGCATACTCCCCACCACCACCACCCCCTTCTAACCAAACCCCGCTTATAAGTAGAATCCCCCAAGCAAACCCAACTACTTGACACGTACCGCCCCGATTTCAGATACGAGAGGGAATGGCTCCACTCTCAGAAATCAGAGTCCGAGGGAAATACTATGATACCTATTAGTGGATTCATCAAAGTGGATTTTAAGAAAACATTTTGTATTCCAAAGATAAGATTTAGTTATTAAACCTAATCATGATGACTAAGTGGTTGAGCTTGAGACTCATAATTGGAATAATTATAAAATATTTTATGTATTATGAAACTTTATAATATATTATAAAACAATAGCTCTTTTTCAGGAGAAAGTTATTTTTATTATTATTATTATTATTATTATTATTATTATTATTATTATTATTATTATTATTATTATTATTATTTTAAGAGATAGAAGCCTATCACATCTATTGTACCCCTCCCTAACTTGGCTTAAAACTCTTTCTTATAAACCCCTGTTCTTCCTAGAATTTTATAGATCTTTAATCAACTCTTTATTGATTAACTCTTAATCTTTATATCCGAAAAGACTCTAACTAATTGTACAATAACTATTCAATTATAAACATTTATTTATAAAAATAACCTTTAAGACAATGCAAATTTTGTTGTTCGGGCGCTGTCATATAGTGTACGGCTTAAAAAGCCTGGAAAAAAGCATTCAAAAGTGGTGGAAACTCTACAAATTGTTAAGGAATATAAGTTATGAGTTATTTTCCTTCTAGAAATTTTATTAAGCTTTATTTATACCCCTAATTTCTTTCAGTGATGACAGAAAATGAGTTTTCGGCCCGCTTGCAATCGTTTTAAAAATTCGAAACTCAGACTCGACTCGACTTTTGGCTAAATTGTCACCCGCATGGGAGGGCGATGGCGGTGTCGATGTCGATTGTCTTTCTTTTGTAGAACGACTGCCGTGGAACGACAAGAAACACAATAACAACTAAACAAGAGACAAGCGAACAACCAACAGCTGGCCATTAACATAAAATTAGTGATAAGCGTAATTAAAATTTATAAAAAAAAAAAAAAAACAAAAAACAAAAAACGAAAAGCCAACCCAGAAAAGTGTTTATCTGAGACGACTGCACTCCCCCAGGTCTTGAAGCTCTACGAAAGGTAATGAGATAGGAATCAATGGCAGGTGGAAGTTTTCTTAAATATTTTATACTCTATATTAGTTTAAAAAAATTAAAATTATATAAAATATTACAAGTAAGAATTGAGCTTTAAAAATAGTAGCTTAATGATTGATAGTTTTAGGTAAAAAAATCAAAATAAATCCCATTTCAAGATAGTATCTATAAGATACCCTTTTGTAGAGCATTTAAGAACTAAAGCCGAGGGCGTTGTCATCACGATTTCTACCCTGCAATAGCAACAATAGTGACTTTGTCTTGGACTTCGATTCAAATGCCAGTTATTGAAGCTTATGTGAAAAAAAAAATGTTAAAAAAAATGGAAAAAAGTGAAAAAAAGTAGTTGCCCAGAGAAGCTCGAACTATGCAATTGTTTTTGCTGTTGTTGTGCCTTCTACTGTGGCTGCAATTGTGATAAAAGTTTATCGAGTTTTGCTTCGAGTTTTTTTCTAGCCACCCAGAGCACCACCCACTCAACCACACCACCACCCTAGCACCCTAGCACCCACTCCCTTATAGAGAACAACGGGACAGAAGTGAAGCAAGTGTGCCAGAGATAAATATGCAAAGCAGAATAGTTGGCCAAGAGCTGAGGGCCAGGAGAGGGGGGTGGGTGGTTGCCAAGGGATAACCCACTGATAGTGCAGGTGCAACAACAACAACAACAACAACAACAACAACAACAACATACAACAGCTGCTTAGATAAAAATGCCCTAAATTATCAGAAACGCAAATGGAGAAGTTTCGCGTTATCCCCCCATAGGGGCCAGGTCTATAAATATTTTCAAGTTTTTTTTTTTTATCAAGTTTTTACTCTAATGGGTGTTTTCCATTAATTTAGGGTTGTAGTACTTTTAGGTTTATCAGATAATTGTAATTAAATGTAAGGGAGAGTTAAAAAAAAGTTAATACTTTGGAGTATTACATTTTAGACTTCAAGAAAAGATAATATTTGTTTTAAGAACTAATTATTAAGTTAAAAATATAGTACAAGTTTTAAAGTATCTTTTAAACATAAAAATATTCATATTTGTTAATGTATTTATTTTCGATAAATTATCGATTAATGATAAACGATCTCCCTATGCTATCGAAGTTAATATTTCAGAGTATTACATTTTAGACAAAAAGAAAAGATAATATTTGTTTTTAGAACTAATTATTTTTAAGTTTTAAAGTATCTTTTAAAAATAAAAATATTGATATTTGTTCATGTAGTTTCTTTCGATAAATTATCGATTAATGATAATATAATCGATATAACATATATAATTTAGACAAAAAGAAAAGATAATATTTGTTTTAAAAACAAATTATTAATTATTGAGTTAAAAATATAGAACAAGTTTTAAAATATATTTTAGACATAAAAATATAGATATTTGTTTATGTATTCTCTTTCGATAAATTATCGATTAATGATCGATTAAAGATAAACGATCTCCCTATCCTATCGAACTAGTATCTTCTTCAGAAACAACAGCTTTTCTTTGTATCTTGTATCTTGAATCATCACCAGTTTCAATTACAATCGCAATAAATAACAAATATCCCATCCAAATGCCCCATGATCGTCATATTTCCCCCCCATCTCCTCCTCCCTATCATGAGCCGGACTTATCGATTCTTGGCAACTTACTGTGGAAGTTCCACTTTCATGACTCGGACCGATATCGCTCGGCGACTGGCGGGTTTGTTGTTTTTCGGATTGTTGGATTACTGGATTGGCTTGGGGTCTGGGGTGGGGCAGGAGGGAGGGCTATAGTTTAGCCAAACTGAGGAGGGGTGATGGGTGGGGCAGGGGCAGAGGCAGTGGCAGCGGCAGAGTCAGCCAGCCGAGAAACGTGCTCGGAGCAGAAGCAGTGACTGCGATAAGGAGTCCAAAATGGCAGAATGGATAAAGCGGAAAGATGGGTGGTGCTGGTGGTGGTGGTGTTGGGGTTCTATGCTTTTTTGGGGGTGAGTTTAAGGGGCAACTTCGAGGTGAAAATCGAAGGTGTTAGGCAGCAAATGGCGTCCAGTGTCGCAGGTCCGGCACGTTTTATCGATTTCGATTCCGAAATGCATTCATTGGGTGTCAAATGGTTCGGGGCCATAAATATATCAAATGGCCAACAACGAAATGTAATTAGTTAATATTCCCGACTCTCTTTTCAAAAAATATTCACAAGGTGTGTCAGCAGCAGCACGTACAACAGGTATCGATATCGATAACGACGCTTGACAAAGACATTTTTTATATATATATTTTTTTTTATTTAAATGAGGAAGAAAAGATTTAAAGTATATCTTTCTACAGATTTTTCTTCTAAAAATATTCTTATTTTTTAACTCAAAAATAATTTATTTAAACTTCTTAATTATGTAATTATCTCTTAAACTATATCGTTCTTAATTATTAAACGTTTTGTTTATTTTTTGGCCGCTTTGTCTTGGCATAGTTTATCATTTATCTAGCCCCTAGCCCCCCTTCTTGGTTTTCTGTGTTTGCACATGTTTTGGTGTCCAAAAATGAGAGCTGCTGACCAAGCACTGGCCACTGACCACCACTCTGAATGGCTCAAGTGGGCGAACAGCAAGCGATCGTTAAGTTAAAAGCCAACATTGTAGAACCAAGAGGACTAACCTTTATTCAACGGCTTGGGGTTGGACTGTTTGCGTCGTGACATTGCGGGTCCAACGGCGGAGGAGCTACGTCGGCATCAAATCTGCACCAGATCCAGATCCGTTTCCTTTATGGCGGACATTTACGCGCACACATACAACCACACCAGCACACACACACACAAACACACACTGATCAGACACCTCTACCGAAGGCAGGGGGGGGAGGGCAAGTATCAATAATGGGCAACGATCGCGATTATTTGTATTATTTATTATACGCGGTGATTAAAAATACTTAATGAATTTTTAACGATCGGAGCGGCAAAAAACGCGCGCGATTCGTAATTGGAAAGCCAACGACGGGGCTGGGGGGGCGGAGGTGTAATCTCAACAATATCTGTTTAGTAACAATTGTTGATTGTGCTCTCTCTGTGATACAATTATTAGTATTATTATTATTATTGTTGGTAATGTTGATTGGTTTGTTGTTGGCTTTCGAGTCGCGTGTTTTATTGCCAAAAAGCAAGCGAGTGCGAGGCGAGACGTCCGTTCGCTTGAAATCGTGAAATTTCTTTGTTCGGAGACATGTTCGCGGGTTCGAATTCGAGTTGTTTATTCGAGAAAGCTCCCAAAAGCTTTCGCTCTCGGCCACGCCAGTGAACACGAACCGAAGCGAATGCTCCATTCAGTGTTGCCATTTCAGACATTTTTTAGCTTATAGTAATTTTTTTTTTACAAAATAATTTATTTAAAAATCCTAACTTAACTAACTTAGCTAAGTTACTCTTTTCTATCTAAATTAAAAGTTAATTTTCTTATAAAATTCTTCCTAATAGACTTTTTTAGCCATTTTGATATTTGTGGCAGCACTAGCTTTAAAGCCCAGTGCCCAGAGAGAGAGAGAGAATTAGCTCCACAATAAGAGCTTTTCTAAAATGGGGAGCCTTAAAGAAAACAAGAGAGAGAGTCAAAAGGGAGGGAGAACCCAATGCTCCCGCTTTTTCATTTTGTTTTGATTGGCTCTTCATCACTCTCCTTGCCTTGCACTCTGATAAGAATCAAAACAAAAACGCCGAAACATTTACGCACGTTTTCACACTTCTCCCTCGCATCTTCTATCTTCTTCTCCTTCAGAGACTTGCCAGGCAATTAGTACTTTTCATTTTTTCGGTAGTTTTAGTTTTTATTTTAAACATTTTCATTATCTTCCACTTAATTAATTACTAATATTAACCACAAACTTGTTTCATTCATAAAGATACTAACCATTTTTTGATTGAACTCAACCACACAAAATCACTTAAATTCACATTATAATCCAATAAACCGCAATTCCTTTGATATCCCTACACTTGCAGTTTTATTTAATTAGCTATTTAAGCTTATTTGCTTAATTATTTGTTTTTTTCACGTTGTTTAGCTTTTATTATAGAAGCAATGTGGGAGAACGCGTTAGTGGAATGGCTTCAGCGCCATTTTGAGCACAAATACCACAAGAGAGTTTCCGCCACCCACCACATGGTGGCGCTCTTGCCAAAACGAAGCATACTTTTCAGCTGCGTTGCAGAGGGCGCCATTCCAACCGCCTGATTCAAATAATTTTTCCGAAAACTACAGATTCCTTTTTTTTAACTCGCCAAGGGCTATTATTTATTTAAATAAAAAATTGCGCTTGTGTCCACAGAATTTCATTTCCTGTGCGAGCTGCCCCTTGCAGCCATTTTATTTAGCTGCACTTCCGGTCCGTTTGTTCCCGCCATGTTTTATTCTTCTTAGCCTTTTTTCCAATTCCGGTTACCTTTTTGTCTTGTAATTTGCACCTATTGCCTGTTTTTAATGGCTAGTCCTTCTTTTTTCTTTGTGGCAGCTGCTTTGCATTGGACACTCATAGATTTTAAAAATTCCGACAGCCCCGGAAATGAAAAGCTTCCGTTAGGACGCTGGGGGGCTGGCGGGGGTGGATGCTCTAAGGACGTCATGCAAATGGGGAGCTGCAGGGCAATAAATATCAGAAACCAGTTAGCGGGGCTGTAATCCACGCTAACATATGGCCGAGTTGATTAGCCACGCGACCTCCACAGCGTACCCTGCCCTCCCGACCCTCCCCTCATCCTTCGGCGGTCATTTGCGGTTGCTCCTTTTCACCCCCCCCCTCTCCCCTCCAATGACACTCCAACGACACCTCCCCCTTTTTTATTTTGTTAATCGCTAATGAAGTATACGCACCGTTGACCTTCGCAACGTTCATTAAACTTTTTCGGTGACTTTTTAGGCAATCCCTGATCGCTTTTTTCTCTGTTCTCGGTTTCTCAATGCAATTCGGCAATCGCCCAAGAAACCTATAAATAAGAGACAAAAAAAAATAAAAAATAAAAAGGTAAAAAGACCTTTATTGCCTTTTTATAGAGTAGGGTAATTTTTGTAATTTAAAAATCTTAATTAAACGATTTATTAAATAAATTTTTAATTATAAGGTACTATAGGATATAGCTATTAAAAATATAACATTAAATAAATTGTACATTTTTAGGACCTACTTGAAGGTTTATTTTACAAAAGAATACCAAATAGTTACCTTAAAAAATATTTCCAAGGAATTAAGTTGAAAAATATTGCCTTCATCTTCTTTTATGACAAAAATGAAACCAAAATAGAATAATAACTTAAAAAATAGCTCTATTAGTGAAGTATTTAGACCTAAATGGCCATCAATAATGATCTAATCGACGTTAGGTATTCATATTTTGGTGGCTACCACATCTAATAAAGGGGGAATCCCACTGACAAAGTCAAAACGATGATACGACAGCAAAATTGAAAGCAAATCAATCAGTTGTACAAGCGTATATATCCCATTGGTTGGCCTTTAGTGTTTCACCGATTTTTTTTTTTTGGCAATCAAAAGAGCCTCGAAAATATATATATATCATATGTGTGTAGTAACCGAGTCTTCTGTAGCTCATAGTGCATTACACCCCATCGTAGGAGGCAGGACGGGGCGGGGCGGAGACAAGGTGAACCGCTTCCAGGTCAAGCAACTTCTGGCGGCAAGGTCATGCCCGTGACTGAAATGGAAATGGAAATGACAGACGCGAACGAAATAAAAACAAAAATTAAACCGAATATCTGCCGAAATTGGCGGGGGAAGCGAATATCATTGACCCAAGGTGCAGTTACCTTGCGGGTGCAATGATCCGTTGTGATCCGATCGGAAACGGTACGCCTCCAACCCTGGGAGCTGCAGCTCGACCTTACCCTGAACAACTTAATTTATGAAAAAATATATATGGGAAATGGGGGTCAATACACCGATTGTGAGTTAATGGAAAAAATTATAGGTTTTGATTATCGCATGAAGATAATTTTTCTAAAATATCTGTTTAGTTTTTGATATTTTCTGTTCAAAGTCATATAATTTTTTCTCTCTATTACATACTTTATTGAGATTATTATTATATAACAAATTCCAACAAAGTTGGCTATCATAAAAAAAAAACTAGGCACTACGCAATCTAATCAATTAAAATTGCAAAAAGCTTTTTGAAAAGTCTCTAGAATTGTGAAATTACATCAATTATAAATTTTCCTTTCAGATTCTTGTGAAATAGAAGCTAGACATTTTATCTAGATTAGTCATTAACTAGCAATTAATAAATTATAGCAATCCTTTGACTTCTAAGTAATAAACTCTTTTTTTTCTGTGCACACTTTTACCAATAACCTTGCTGTTCTCTTCAGCTCTCTCTTCACTCGATCGGTAAATGATTCTCTTAGTGACTCTCTTCTCGCTGCTTTTCTGATGCTGACTCCCCAGATCAGCTCGGTTGGACTCCTTGCATAAATTAAAACAGCTGATGAAATTTGCCAAGTCCGTCGCATAAGCGAACCAAAAAAAAAAAAAAAACCAAACAAACTGTTTCCCAAGCGGAGATAAAATTATTCACTTATTTTTATAAAAAGCTTCTTTGTTTTCAGTTTTTTTTCTGCATTTTTTTTTCTTGCCTCCTTTTTGCTGCCTTGCATTTGCCCACCAAATTTCTTGTGCCGTTATAAAGCAGAGCCGTCGACGCAGCTGCCACCGCCCCCAAAACTCGATGCATTCGATCAAAGTCCAATTTTCGCATCACTCCCGCCCCTTTCTCAGTACAGAGAGCCCCTTTTTCGACTAATTTCGACTAACCATGGATATTTTTAGCATCAACAAATGCAATTTCGCACTTTGTACCCCCTCTCTCTCTCTCTCTCTCTCTAAATAGTCCCTGCTAATTGGGAGGCCGCCATTGCGGTAGGTTCGTCCCATGCTGCGTATACGTAATGTCGAAACTCAAGTGACCATGGACGGGTTTAAATATATCTATATCTAGACATCCAAGCACCTAATAACTGATGAATGTGGGCAGAAATAAACGAACCAAAATATAAACACAAATTGCAAGTGAATTGGGTTTAAAGGGAATTAAAATGGGGGAACTGGGTCTTAAAATATCTTATTAGAAAACATGATGGGAATTTTATTCAAAAAGGTTACACAAGAGCTACAAAAGAAACTTTATATATCATATACTTTAATGAGATTTTAAACTTTTTTTATGCTAAAATCATTAAATATAAGCAGCCATTAAGTCTTAGTCTTTAAAAACAAAAACCTTATCAAATATAATAATTTATTTAAAACATTTAAAGACAATAACAAGTTTTGTTTTCAGTATTTAGATTTAGAACCGAAGAACCTGACAAATAAGTCCATATATCACTTCCAATAAAAGTCGGGGCGTAAAACAGGAAATCACGACTAATTAATGACAATAATTAATCTTATTTAGTGATCTACAAATACCAATTAAATGGTAAAGAATCATTAATAAATGAGATCTATTATTTTAAATCATTCGTCGCTGATTGACCTGATTCTTCCAGTAATTCCCAGCCTCTTTGACCTCTCAACTTAATAATATTTTATATGGCACCCTGGTCCATTTTTGGATCTGGCTTATCTGCCAGACTTATTTATAGAAATCGGAGCACAGTGGCCGAAGGAATGTGTTGGCACTCCAGCGATTACTGGGCCGATAGATACCAGTATGGGTATTTCGGTTAGTCGCTACTTCAACCTCCAAGTGGAACTCGTAAGATGGATTTACGAAGTCCGATGGCGAACTTTGCGCCTCCTTCACTCATTCAGGGTCACCTTCCGAGTCACCTTCACCTTCTGCAGATCGATCATTAGCCCCACGCATGTTTGTTTTATTTTTTGGAATTTTTGCACCAATCGAAACCTATAGGTGGACCCTATGGGGAAAAGAGAGGTTAGATAGTGAGAGTGATTCAAGTGACATCATTCCAAAGTTCAAGCCCGGCACCAGACATGCTTCAGTAGTTGATGATCAGGCGTCGAGCGTATTGCAGATTTTTTATTGTTATTCTATTTCCCAGTAGTTAGTCCAAAGGGAGTATTAATTAAATTTAAAGGCCTAAAAGTTATGGTCTAAATTAAAATATAGATAAGAGACCATTGGGAAGTACAGGATATCTCTTTAAGAGCCTCCTTTTTATAAAAATAAAAGCTCTTAATCCTTAAACAGTTTCTTAATTTTTAGAAAACTAATCTTAGAATTTTTGGGATCATAATTTTATCTCTTAATAAAATAACTATTTAATAATTAACAGCTCTTAGCTCCTAAACAGTTTCTTAATTTATAGAAAACTAATCCCAGCTAGTCTTTAAATTTTTTAGTAATATTATTATATTTTATTTTCCAATAAATATCCCCCTTCAACGGGTACTGGCTAGTCCCTACACTGACTACCATTTAATGACTTTATTTACTTGATTTTTTTGTTATTGTCGAAGATCTGACCGGCCTGCTTTATATATTTTTTACTCATCCAGCCATTGCATTCAATGCTTTCATTTTGTATTTTAAATGCATATATTTTTTGTGACTTGACTTGGTTCAACGAATCGTGAATATTGCTCGTTGACCTTAAATGCAATTTTTGTTGCTGGCAGCTCGTGTTTTGATGTTCACTTCCGTCGTTGTCCTTGCCAAAGTGCAAAAGCCTCCAAGCGACAAGTTAAAAATTAAAAAAAAAAAACATGACAATAATACAAAATAATTTAAAGCAACAAAAATTGAATACAAATAATGTATAACTCATGCCCCGTTTCGAATGTTGGATTCGGTTTCTTTTGGGGATGCGATCACCTCATCTCATCTCATCTCCGATTGCCGATTTATGACCTCAGCCACACGATCAATAATTTGCAAAAATATGTTAATTATTTCTTTGGATCCTCAGGTGCCTAGAGCTTCGATTCAGAGTCCGATTCTGATACGAAACGGAGTCCGGGGCGCCTAGCTTTTGATTATTTGAAAACGCGTCGCGGTTTCTAAAAATAAATCCAAAATGTGGGCAAGCGAAAGACATTTTTTCGCGCTCGTGCTTCGATTAGCCATCAACGATCGGTTGATGAAAAAAAAAATGTGCTAAACACTAAAATCATTGTCCACGCCTTCTGTTCATGTCCATGGATCGGTTTGTTGTCCCATGGGGGAGGGAAACTGTAGAGTGATAATTGTGGAAAATGTTTTGAGGCTTTTCAGAAATCCCCTCATTCTTTTGAGGCCAAAAAAGTGTAAATAAACTTAATATATTTCCTTGAAAAGTTTCCATAGTTTTTCAGAAATTCATAAGCCATTATGCCCCCCAAAGAAAACCCCCTGCCACAATGTTGCATGTTAATAATAAGTGACAGTTATGATGAGAATGGCGAGTGCTGTAAAAGATCCATTCCGGGAACTGAAAGGCCATTTGCTTCAGATAAGCCCCCAGACTGAGGCGCCCCGCCACGCCCTCTTTGGGCCCCCTCGACTCAAAGTCAACAACAACAAACGCGCCCACTTAAACAAACAAACGCAACAATGTCAATAGGGGTGTCGAGAAAAAATAAAAATTTAATATTAAAATTTTTTAAAATTAAATATTTGTATAATAATAATTAGTATATAAGTCTTTTATTATAAATAAAATCTAAAATAAATCTTTACATTTTAAGCCCCTTTTTTGTTTCAGTGCAAACTACCAAGTACTTGGGACATTTCCATTGTTTTCCATCAACGAGCCTCCTTTTCTATTTGTTTGTTTATTGGCTTTGCAGAAGGGTGCCCTTCACGGGCAATCCATTAATCGGCTATACCGTTGTGTCGCCTATCAACCTCTCCCCCTTGTAAAGCCCCCCCTAGGCCGCCACTTCCCCTCCTCCCCCTAAATATTTCGCACATGGATCGCAAAAAAAAAAAAAAAACAAGCGTGGAGAAACAGAAACAGAAACCAACGCCCCATAAACAAGGTCCGGCTACGTCATGCCACGGGCTTCTGCTTAGATAAACAACGAACCGATTCGGAACCGATTCACGCCCGATTTACACCCGATTCCCCAGTTGCGGTTGCGATGGTCACGTTGCCGGCGAATGCCAATGACTTTGATAAACAGAAACGGAAATGGGGGCTAGCATGAGATCCATGTATGTCAATAGGGATGCCTCTGGCGGGTAGGTTGGTGGATAAACTTCCTGAACTGGTTGCATAATACATGGTACTAATCGAAAAGGTTAGATTTAAGGGAAATTTTTCAAATATTCTTAGGAATATGATGAGAAGATGTAGTATTTCAAGATTGGCAGTAAAAATTCTGAGAAAAACAAGAAAGGAAAGCTATCAACCCTGCAGTGAAGTGACAGCCTAATCTAATATTATTAGATATATATCGGATCGTATATAGTAGGCCGATCCTTACAAGAACTTCGAGGTGCAAGCCCACTTTCAAATCAATTGTTTTTGAATACAAATGTTGGAAATGTCCCAAGCATCTTTAAAAATACCAAAGTTATGGCTTTTCCGATCAATCAGTTGTATGACAGCTATAGGATATAGTCCGCCGATCCTTATGAAACTTGGTAGATCGGATAAGTTGGCCCAAAGTGGAATGCATACTAAATCCTATCCTTCTAACATCAAAATCAACAAAGTTATGGCATTTCCGATCAATCAGTTATATGGCAGCTATAGGATATAGTTGACCGATCCCGGCCCTTCCGACTTATATACTGCCTGCAAAGGAAAGAAGGATGTGTGCAAAGTTTGAAGTCGATAGCTTTAAAACTGAGAGACTAGTTTGGGTAGAAACAGACGGACAGACGGACAGACGGACATTCTTATATGGACTCAGGAGGTGATCCTGTTCAAGAATATATATACTTCATAGACTTTTGACCAAAATTATGTTACCCTCTGAAAGGGCATAATGATTAAAAATTTTTAGTAATATGACTAATAAGATGATTAACACTAAAATATAATTTAAAATATAATCACTTAAAATATGATATAATAGAGTAGTTATAGCATAGTATATTGATAATAAATTTATGGAATAGTAGTATATACTCTATAGTACTAACTAAACCTGACTAACGTTATGAATAATAAACATTACATGCTCAGAAATAATATTTCATAATTGTTAATATAGAAACCCCCTTGCAACTTAACCCATGCAACCCCTAAGCCCCTGTCTATCCCCTCCATGAAGAGTAGACTTCACATAAGAGTCTGAATCTGAAATGCGCAGAAAATAAAAAATAGAATAACAACCAAGTGATTTGCACCTTTGGACTGTGGCTGACAAAAATGTTTTTTACATCAGGTGGCCGACATTAGCCGGAAGTAATGATAATGCCGATTGCCACACCCAAGCCATGAAATTCATTCGATTCATTCACATTCAGATCGCTGGGTCTATCTCGAAGATCAGCCTTGCAGATGACGAGGATTCGGGGAACCGAATCACCTGCATTTTGCGATCCAGTCCAGCCCCCCCGCCGCCTGTTGATAAACCTCCATTGACGGCAGCACCCCTCTGCGCCAACAAAAAAAATGATAAGAGCCATTGGGGGCTGATAAGAGCCACGCCTCTCACTCATGTTGAGACTGACTAACGGACAAACCGGACAGCAAACAACGGACACTAGATTCCATAGACTGTAGAGTATAGGCCATGCGGTGGCCAGCTGGGAATTGCAGGCTTATCAGTCGCAGCCGTTATCAGCCCCCGATGTAGGGTTGATCCAAAAATGGATGGAGCCCCCGGGACACGACTCTGTCCGGGGGAGATGGCTGGTGGCCGTTGGCCGTTGGCCCACCGTCCGATCCATTCCATTCCGGCGCATTATGAATAACGCAATTATTATTATTCTTGGCGCGCTGTTCACGTTGACTTCACGTGGCCCCAATCAGACGCCCCAGCGACCTCGTCAACATCGGATCGGAATTGAAATCGGAATCTACGTCGGCGGCGGCGGCATACAAAAAGTGGAAAAAAAAAACGGGTCTATCAGCGGCCCCCAGCCTCTATCCCCCAGTCACCGCCCCTTCTCGTCTGCCCTCGAGTGTGCTTATTCTAGATTTATTTCTGTTTGTACCCACATATACATACATACTTACATACATATGTACATACACATATTTGTACGCGGTACTCGTCCACTCCAAGGGAATATCATTCAATGTTTGTTCGGGGAATACACCTGTTTTTTGCTAGAAAGAAAAACAAAATAAGAGCTAATTTATAAAGAGAATAAGTACTTTGAAATGGAGTTCAAGTTCTCTTACAGTCTGAGCAGTTCTCTTACGGTCTTCGTAGATAAATAGACAAGTAACGGATTATCAGAGATAAGCCTCCAAATTAGATTACCCAACTTTGTTATCGAGTTCTCTTAGTCACACATAGTTAGTTTAGGATAGTTTAGGGTAAAGTCTGGTTAGATTAAGATAAGAACTGAAGGACTTTTATAAGAAAGTTAAAAGATGGTGGGTTAAGGTTTTAAAGATATAGGATATTTATAATTTTTGAATGAAAATTTCCCCGGAAATGTATTATTCTTGGGTATCTGTTAGTCGGAAATCTTTAGCCCATTCCTCCGCCTATATTATCTTCTACTTTATAATGATTTTATTTGTTGATTCCCATCGTACGATGCTGATGAACTGTCGCTGGCATCGAGGCGTTCACCTGAACCGGTTCAGGGACGTTAAGGAACGTCCTGTCCCTCAGGCCCCCCCTCCCCGATCTCTTGGCACTTGGACTCCCAGGGACGACAACTTTCAAGTTCAGATGGAACATTTTGGCAGCCAAAAGGAACTGGGCCAAGGTCGAGAACAGAGAATGGAATGAGAATAAATTCCATGGGCAGAGAGAAGCAAAAAGAGAGGGGGACCAATGGTTGGGGAACCTTGGATGGCATCGTAAATTCCCATTTCCATGGGGGGAAGACCCCAATTCCGATTCGGACTGAAGGTCGCCCCTTGCATTGTTTACAACGCCCGTCTCTTTTCCGCCTGACCCTGATCCAAAGATTTGTAAACCAGCACCACCCCACCCACCCACCGTTCCATTCCATTCTGTTTTTTTTTTTGGTTTTAGAGCAACGCGTTGGTTATCACGTAGGCAGAGACGTCGACCGAGGCAGCGACGCCGGCAGAGACAGAACGCATCACATGTGAGGGGATTAGAGGACACATGACGAGGGGGATTGGGGGTCTGAGATCCATAGAAACAGCCAACTAACAAACTATCTGGCAGATACACGACGAGAACGAGAGTATCTCGATTCAGTTAAGAGAAGTGGTTAACTTTAAACGCTCTCTTTAAATTAAAAATAGGCAACTAATTAAGTTTATTAAGATACCAAAACCATAAAAGAAAATCCGACACAAGTCCCGAGTTAGGCTTGCTAACTAATAAGTTTATTTAATTAGCGCCCACTAAGTATAAAAAACAAAGATCGGGAATCGTTAATTAAAATAGGATTCGTATTTTCGAAATGAATGGGCAAGAGAGTCGGGATCATTCGATTAGTGACCATGTGATTAAAATCGAGTTTAAAAACAACGAAAATAGTACCAAAAATATATTAAGAAAAAGCAATTTAATTATAATTTATCTTTCTAAGCGGAAATAAAAATAAGTCGGGATCTTTTCATTAAATTCAAAGCTCTATTTAAGGGTCTCGAGTCTCAAGTCTCGAGTCAGTCATGTGAGCCACTCCTTTCGGCACAAATATTTGAAAATATTGACGATTTTGATTAACTTTGTCTGCCAGAAGAGCTCCTCTATTTGCGGAGATGATCTGCCACATTTGGGATAAAATACAAATTATTATTCATTATGATGAAATTTCTAAAAGCTCTGATGAAAATTAAAAGTTTCTTTAAACTTTAAACTTTATAATCTAGAAAGGTATAGTAGTATAGTACTAGTCTCTCCCTCGAAACCCGGATGACCCATTTTCGAAACTCCTCAAAAGCCATTCAGAAAAGTCTTCTTTGTAAATATTATTAAAGCCATGCTAACTGAAAATTGTATCTTTAAGCTAAACTCGGCTTAGGAGATGCCAAGATTGGTAGAAAAAAAATGAAAAGAAGAGGGCCTGCAGTCACGAGTGTGGCTCATGACGTCATGGAGACTTTTGGTCGATCTTGGCGCCATTTTTGTTTTTGGCGCCATCTGTGGATAGAAGAATTTTTGAAATGGAACAGACATAGTGGGGGTTTTTCCCATTGCCAAGAAAAATGTTTGAAAATGTTTGAATTTGAGAAAGTGAACTTGAAAGAGGAAATGGCTGAAAATGGGGAAGTAGCTGAAATGGGGAAAATAGGGAAATCGGGAAATGGGGGGCGGGGAAAACAATAATGGGCGTCACATTTGAGGCGTTGTTGCTGTGGCGAATTATAGACCCAGTTCCCAATGACTTTGGCTCGGACCATGGTGCCACTCGCCGCATACATGATTCGAATATGAATAATGTGACTTTGGTGCTTTTTGTTCCCCCGACGACGGCACTGACGTCAGGTTCCACCTGTGATTGACGTTTTCGACCAACGCCTCCTCCAACGCTGGCTCTCTGTCTGTCTGCCTGGGAAACGGAATATGAGATTTTTTCCTACCCGGTCTCTGAAGCCTAATAATGAAGGGCGTTGGAGGAAGCCTTGAACCCGGCAAAAAGCTTACGCCAACGTCACGCTTCTTGCGCTCTGACCTTTGACTTTGCTTTTATTCTCGTTTTGGCCTCTTGGCGCAACAGGGGCCAGTGCCGCGTGGGTGTGACGTCACCGTAAGAGCCAACTAGTGCGCTACGTAATGTCAGATGCCAAAGGCAGAATTGCGTCAATGCGCAAACTCGCTCAGCGGAAAGGTTACGGGCCCTCTCACCCACTAAGTCGGCTTCTACAACACGTTAAGAAAAGTGTTGTATCTTTTAATATTATTCCTGGCGCCAGGGCTGATGAAAGAAATATATGACCAGGACTGGTCAGATGAGATCTCAAAGCCTCTACATATTTTTCTCCCTTATCAGTACTTTTTTCCGAGTGCCCCGGCGGCCTACGTGCAGCGTAGAATGTGCGTGGGTACACGTGAGCGTTGTTCTCAGAGACCGGAATCTGGATTTTGCGTACCAGGGGGGCGGCAATGGCAGTGGGCGTGCGAGCGTGGGCGCCAGCTACCTACGCAGTCGAATGCAAGTCAAGGGAACCGAGCCGAGCTGGGGTGAACTTGAACTCGCCGGGGAGCCGAGATGTGTGGCTAATTTTGGATTTAACCTGCGGCTGCTGATTAAATTGAAACGTTAGCAATGCATTGATGGGGGGTGGGTGGGGCTTCAGGGGGGGCCTTCGGTAAACTCAACTGCGTCGCAGTTTGCATTCAAAATCAAGGATAAGAGAGGGAGAGGTAGACTGGGGGAAAGTAAGTGGGTGGTGGATGGTGGGGTGCGGTAACGGTACATCGGCCCATTTACACGCCCACATTTGCCCGTGAGAGACAGAAAGAGAGAGAGAGAGAGAAGGAGTGGAGGCCATCGGGTGCTTCAGTTCCGCGAAAAAAAAAAAAAAATTTACACACGAATTCCGTTTCCAATAACAAACACGAAGCGGGAACAAAAACAAAAAGCGCAAGTACTGCAAACACCCACACGCACACCATCGCACACACAGTCACACCGATAGGCACGCCACAGACTGCTGGCTTTTTCGCCTCGCCTCGTCACTCCTGTCTCGCTCGCACTGCCGCCGAGCCAAAGTATCAACAACTGTTCACGTGAACATCATGAGGTCAACGCGTGATACCAGACGGACCCACACAGACACTCACACACCCAGAGGCACCCAGGCAAGCGTGTTTAGCCAGTAAGAAGGTTATTCGACAACGGGTCGAATACTTGATACCGTGAAAAATCTTAGCCTACTTATATGATGACAAGAAATGGCGAAAAAAAAGCTTCCAACAAATGTTTTTATTTAAAAAATATATATAAGTTATAATAAAATAAGAAATAATAATAATTAAAAATAAAATTATATATTAAAATTTAATTTTTGAAATAAAAAATTAAATACCTCTGCGATACCCTGTATAGCGTGCACAGTCAGTCGCCCCACAAGTCTGGTATGGGGTATGGCGTGCTAGTTATCCGCTCCCCTCCTCTTGTTGTTGTTGCGCAAGAGAGAGCCGCAATAGTCACAGCTGTTTTTGGGGCTGCCTCTCTCTCTCTCTTACCCTCTCTTTGTTGCTCTGTCTTTTTTGAATTTATTGTGGTGTGCTGGTTGCACGAGCCCCTTTTTGCTTTGAAAACTGTTACAGGCTGCTGTCCGATAGCATTGCCAGGTGCTAATAACTCGTGCACCTGAGCCGATTAACTGAATTACAGACTTGCAAGCTCGAATTAATTATTTCATGGCGTTTGTTGTAAAAAACCGTAGTATAAAATGGCTGGCCTTTCCCATGACTCATCTTCGTTATCTCTTGAATTCTCGGGACTGGCAATGCCTTTCGCTCAACTGTTGAGTTCTCCCCCAGTCCCCCACTGCCATTTTTTCGAAAAACTTGCGTCCATTAATGAAATTTTGAACCAGACTCAAAGTCAGACTTTCAGACTTTAGATTCCAAAGTTAATGCAAATATATGCGACTGGGCATGGGTTTTTTTATTATTTTTTTTTAATATCTGTTATGAGGGGCGTCTGCCCAGGTTTAGACCAGCTTTTTTGTCTGCTTTTTTTTTGGCTGGTTTGTTGTTCTCCATTCGATTAATCACAGAGACTTCCGTGGCAACAACTGCGTCAGCTTTTCAGTCACGGCTTTGGGGTGTGTCGGTGTAAGACTTTGCGTGCCAGTGTGTGTGTGTGTGTGTGGTTGTGCGCTGTGCACGCGGCTTGTGCATGGACAGCTATGAATAGACAGCCCCCAATGGAATGGCATGGAATCTTCCGCCCCCTCCCCTCTAATGCTATCTCTCTCTCTCTCTTCGGCTAGCCCCAAAAAACAAGTCTCGGCGGTAAACAGCTGATGACGTCCATGCGTCGGTTACGTGCTCCACCACCTCTCTCACCATCTCTTATTGAAGAGAAAGAGAGTGCGAGAGCGAGAGAGAGGAGGTGAACCAAGAGGAGACCTGACCTTTTTAAGTACAGAACTGGGGGGCAGCTACACTTCTGCTGCCCACGTTTCTGCTGGCTGATGTTCGTTCGGCCGCCTCGTCCGGGTTTCATTGCACTGGTTGCTCCACCGATGACGACTGTCGTCCCTCATACACACGCACACCCACTTACAACTGATTACGTCGGCGGCTCCACCACACACACACACACACACACTCGCACACCTCAACGACTGCGACGTCGACTGTGGCAGCTCTGCTGGGAGCTGAATGCCTTTGCCTTTTTCATTCGTCTCTTGAATTCTGAACACAACGGTTCGCCTCCGCTCCGGCAATAAAAAAAAAGAAAAGTCTAAAACGGCTGAAAGCGCAGCACCAGTGCGAAATCATTAAGTGAAAAAAAAATAAAAATAAATAAAAAATAAAGAACCAGAACCACTGAACCGGGAGTAAGCCAAGTGATAAGCCAGAGTGCATAACAAACAAGAAAGGATATAGTGCAGTTGAAAGTGCAGCACAAAAAAGACGAAGAAAGGCCACAAAATGGATATGGATACCCTGCTACCATCGCCGCCAGCAACGCCCCCGCTCCGGGATAACAAGTTGGAAAATGTAAGTGACCTACAAAAGGCTATCCGTTGGATATATGTACATAGAGTGGGGGGATATACATATAGTGATTAGTGATTGCATTCAAGGCAGTGGAAAATCTCAAATAAAATCGGACCTACACTCGTTCTCGCTTCCACTTGCCGCATTTCTAAAAACAAAAGTGCTCCATCCTGCTCTGGCCCATTGCCAGCAATGCGATCACGCAGCCAGCACGCGTTCACGTGAACACCGCATGGACAGCGGATGATAGCCGAGTGGAAGCGAGAGGGGAGCACCCTGAACATTGGACTTGGGCACCAGCAGAAAAAGCAAAAACAAATACCCCATCGCTCGTTGGAGCGGGGGGAGAGACTAAGAGAGAGAGCCACCAAAAAGAGTAAGAGAGCGTAGCGCCAATATTGTTTGAGAGCGAAGGTGAGTTGCCATTTGGCAGGTAGAGGGCGGGGGGGGCAGGGAGTGATAGGCAAACAGGCCAAGCCCCAACCCATAAAAATATGTCACATTGCTTTGACGGGCTTCTCTTCTCTTTTTTTTTTTTTTACCCGTTTTTTGTACAAACTTATCTGGCCGAGAAAGAAACAAACAACGTGCCGAGCCCATAAAAAGATTTCGACGTCGCCACACGAGCCAAGTGTGCTCCCTCCACCCCACTCTCTTCTTCGAGCACCTGAGGCACGTCATAATAATACAGCTAGAGAGTTTGCATTTTTCGTTGCCTGCTTTTGGGCGGCACTTTTGAGTTTCTTTGGGAGACTTGATTCATTCGGGTTTTAAACACGGAAAATGAAGAAAATGTAAGGAAAATTATTAGTCAGAGGGTGTAAAAAATAATAAAAAAATATATTATTTAAATTTTTTACATTTTTTACGTTAAAATTAAGTCCAAAAACAGTAATTTATAAGCAAAAGGCAAAGCTGGTAGAAAATCGAGTCAACCGGGACGGCCTTTCGAAAAGTTCAAAAAACCGCCAAAAAAACAACATTGGCCTTTTGGCGGAGCGTTGAACCCCCAGGTTGGGGGTCTGGGCGGGAGCTGGGTGAAGGTTAACGGTGAACGGCCTTGCCAGTCCAGTAATTAGCGACAAGTTACTCTGGGTCAGAGTTCTGGTCAGGGAAAAGTGAATGGGAATCGGGAATGCTAAGTGAGATGCCAATGACCTTTCACTAATCAACGACTTCTTCTTCTTCTTCTTCTATTAAACAGGTGTCCAAGGAGGAGCAACAGGTGAACCAGAACCTGCTAAAGGCCAAGCTCAAGCTGGTGGCCCAGAAGAACCAAAAGAATGGCGGCATCATTACACCCAATCCCTCGGACACGGAAGATGAGGAGGTGCCCAGCAAGAAAATGCGCCTGGAACAGCCGGCCACTACCATGACACCGCCCCCGGATCAGAAGGCTGAGGAGGATCAGAGCAAGACCCCGGAGAGGGTCAGTGTCATAATGCGGGTGAACAGCTCGGGAGCCGTGTGCTCCAGCAACCAAGACGAAAACAGCTCCTCCAGCACCAGTTCCAGCTCCAGCGACACCACCTGCTGCAGTTCCTCCACAAATGCCACCGCCAGCAGAGCCACACTCGCTCCCGCCGTGGAGGATGACTACCCGGAGGCCAATGTCTGGCGCAATCTCAAGTTCAAGATGAACAGGAAGCGGGCAGCGGAGGTGGCGTTACCAGTACCAGTACAAAAGCCCGAGGAGATCCCGGCCCCAGCGCCAGCACCGGCGGAAAAGTCCCAGCCCGAAGAGGAGGAGGAAGTCAAGCCAATACTGCCCCCCATCTATGTGGCTCCCGTCGCCAGTCCCGCCAGCCAGCTCCTCCTGCTCAGCACAGTGGCCGCCCAGCAAGCTCCCACGCCCATCCCAGTTGCCGGCGCCGAGCAGGCACCCAGGATCACGGCGGCCCAGGCGGCGGCCACCAGGAGTCGCATCTACGAGTGCAGTTTCCCCGACTGCGGCAAGAACTACTTCAAGAGCAGCCACCTGAAAGCCCACCAAAGAGTGCACACCGGGGAGCGGCCCTTCATCTGCAAGTGGGAGAACTGCGACAAGCGCTTCTCCAGGTCGGACGAGCTCTCCCGGCACAAGCGCACCCACACCGGCGAGAAGAAGTTCCAGTGCGGCGTCTGCCAGAAGAAGTTCATGCGCAGCGACCACCTGTCGAAGCACGTGAAGCGCCACAACAAGGACAAGGCCAATGGGGTGAACCGACACGTCTCCCTCACCGGCAGCTCCTCCTCCTCCGCCATGGCCACCACCCTCTGCGACGCTACCCTCCACTTGCGGGCGATAGCGCCGGCATCCACCAGCGTCAGTGTCAGCTCCTCGCCCAGCCTCCAGCCGGTGTACTCCGCCCAGGATCTGCTCAGACTCCAGCAGCAGGCCAGCAGTTTTGGCTTTGGCGGCACTCTGCTGCAGGTGCAGCGATGAGAAGTCCGAGGAGAGGACACCCCGAGGAGCAGCATCTGCCCCCCAGAACCAATCTCAGCCCGACAGTATCGCCAGCTAAGCGAAGAGAAACCCCCCGGCACCAAAATCAGAAGCAGACTTCAATCCAGAATATGAACAGAGTAGATTAAGGAATCCTATAACTAAGTAGGGGATGAGTAGTGGGATGGGTCGGACCATCGTCCAAGAATTTTATTGCTGATTTTAGTCAAGAGTTTTTCGCGCTGTGCAGCTGGAGAGTAGACCTTAAGCTTAGTTAAGAGCTAGATCTTGTCATAGTTTTTTTTTTCCGTGCATATATCTTCAGATTCAATAGGATTCGCACCCAAACCCACCTGGGGATACTGGGGGCGAAGCCAACTACTTTCTTTCCAAGGGCACCGAGCACATCCTAGCTTAGCGATCTTCTTCAGACTTCGATCCAGACTCTGACTATACCTAGTGCTTGTAAATAGAATAATCCTAGAGGCGCGTCCTGCGCCCAAAATCTGTGATATTTAAGTTTTCTTAACTATTTTCTAATTCTAATTAATTCTCTAAATATTAAACACACAAACAATTGTATTTATTGCTAAATGTGGAGAAAAAATGAGAAACAAACTGAAGAAAAGAAGAACTAATTGGATCCCAGCAGATTCAAATCTCAACAGAAGAAAATATACATATTTTCAAAAATAATCCCTAACCGAGTCTTTTTAATTGGAGGATTCTTTTTTTATTTATTTTAAATTAAAGGATAAAAGATTCATACCTTAAGGATAACTTGCACCCTCTGTGGAGTATGGATAAGAGTATGTGTGGCATCTACATGCCCATTAGGGTGGCAAGTTCGCAGACATCCCTTCCCTTCGCGTGGGGAGAGCACGCCTGCCGCACAGCCATCTCCCAGGTGTCCAGCAGGTGCGATAGCGAATAGTTCTTCGGCAGCTTGGACATGCGTGCCGTGAGAGCTTGCTGGACAGTCTGTAGGAAAGGAGTGGCCGAGTACTCCTGCTCCGTAAGGGAACAGTCAGGCGCCTGCCAGGGATACTCCTCCGGCACACTGACACTAACGGGCGGGACACTCGGCAGACGCTTGTCGTCCAGGCAGCAAATCAATCGAATCGCCTTGTTGTTCACCTGCGAGGTGGTGTCCAGCTTAATCTTGAACTTGGTGTCCAGCCGGGCGATCTCGCCCTGAAGCACGTGGGGCACATCCTGATCGAAGGGCGAGGATTTATCCTCGACCCGTGGTCGCTTGGCAGGCACCGGAGCTGCTATGTCCGTGCCGAAGAGCAGCTCCAACGTGGGCCGGAAGGTGCGATGGAGTGTGTGGTTTGCCACTGGACTTTGGAGTGTTGTGTTTATGACCTCCAGCAGGGGATTCGAGGATTTCTAGAAGGAATATGAGATGAGACTTTCGATAAGTATTTAAGGGAAAAAGTTAAGATCCTTTTTACCCCAAACTGTTGACCCGAATACGAAATCAAATCCATTCTCTCCAGGGCCTTCTCGCATTTCAGAAGCGTTTCCAGGGGCACTCGCTGGGTGGGATTGCAGAGGATCTCCAGCAGCTTGCTCATTTTCGTCATTTTTTCCACATCTGAAAGGGTTTCAAGGATGTTTTCAAAGTAAAGTAGATTTTTTAAATGTATTTTAAGATTTAAAAAAATGAAATCAAGGAAATAATTGTTTAAATATTATTTTTTATTTTTTTATTCACGCTTAATTGATTTTGTTTCAGATTGAAAACTATAGTATTATATAAAGTGTCAATAATTATTATTATTATTATTATTGATTCATAAACTATACTTTTCTGATGTAAGATCTGATCTGGGGGTTTATCTTTAATCCCTACCCTTATCCACATCTTTGCCAATTTCCATCCCATCCTTAAGATCCGGAATACCTTAAAAGATTGGTAGATCGATTCTCTACAATTCTGCATCAAAATCTACAAAGAATTAATTTTCCCTTTTTTTTCACAAATAAATTTTCGAAAGGACCCACTGCAAAGGCTATATCTTTGCCATTTTTCAGCCGATTATGGAGCGGAAATTATTTTTAGACTATTCCTCCATTAGTCTGCACTAAAATCTCAAAGCCTAAATTGTTTAATTTTTTTCTTATTATTTTACAAATTATTTTCTTGAATTACACGCATTTGGACACACAATCCTTTTGTTGTCTGAAGAAGTTCCCACTGCCACTGCATATTCCTTCCGTGGCAACACAACTTTTTTTAGCAGAAGAATAAGTGAAGCCCCGGTCAATCATAGTACAAAGCCCCTCATAGACTGGTTTTCTGCCGCAGATTGCTGGGAAAGGGGAAAAAAATTACTTTCCACACCCACTACTCTTCTCTCAATACTTACGATCCTTTAAACCAAAGGACATCTCCACGAAGGAGAATACAGAAAGGATCAAAATGGACAACTTCATTTTAAAAAAGTGTGGATTGCAATGCCGGAATGGAATAAAAACTGACTTATAAATATTTAAAAAATAAATTAAATATCCATAACTAAATAATTCTGCTATGGAATATTAATAGGAATTACCCCAATCTCTTGGCACGTCGCTTACTTACATCCCTTACACCATCTGGGAGGCTCATATATGATCCCTACCCTTATCCATATCTTAACCATTTTTTACTTTTTTGCCAAAATTTCTGAAAAATCAACTACAAAAATTATAAAAAAATATCTGGAAGGCCAATATGACCCTTGATCCTTGATCCCTTGACTATGACTTTGGAAAATGCATAAAATATTAGCCATTTTTTTCATAAAATTACTTACTTGTGCCATCGTTGCTGATCTTGGCCAGCATCCGCTTCAGCGGCTCAATGTATTTGGTTAGTTGCTTGTACTTTTCGCGGTACATGGCCTCCTCCTGGGGATTGAAGGGACTGTTCCCGGTCACTTGGCCGGGTGTGTTGATGGAGGCGCTCGGCGACTGCTGGCGGATGTTGCGCTGAGGATTCTGCATCTGCATCATCTGGGGACTGGACTGGGGGACCAGAGCCGGACTGGGTATCATCTGGGGCGTTGGCATCTGCGGTGTGGGCGGCTGTTGGGTGGGCGTTTGGTTGCCAACACCCAGCTGCTGCTGCTGCATTTGCTGGAGCTGAGCCTGCTGCTGCTGTTGCTGCAGCTGCTGGGCGTCCGCCGGCGAGGGGCTCGACCTCATGAACGGCTGGCCCGGCTGCTGACCCGCGACTCCGATACCTCGATTTCCGGGGAACATCTGCCCACCCTGACCCATCGCCATGTTGGGCTTCTGCTGTAGGTTCGGCGGCATATTCACGCCCATGCCGCCCATGGGATTGATGCCACCTTGCTGCACGGCATTGGGCGGCAGACCGGCTCCGCCCACTTGCTGCTGACCCGCAGGCCCGCCGACTACGTTGTGCTGGCCCTGTTGCATGTTGGGGGGCATGCCCTGCATACCCTGGCCGGGCATTCCCTGCGGTCCGCCCATCCCATTGCCCTGGCCCATGCGCATCATCGGATTCATGCCCATCTGCCGGAGGAGAAGTGAAACTATAAGGAGGTTCAAGGACCTAAAAGATATGCACTCACTGCCATCTGGTTCTGCTGAATCTGTTGCATGGGCGGCATCGGTTGCATGGCATTCACGTTGATGGGATTGTTTTGCATTTGATTTGGCACGGGACCTGCAGCTCCTGGCGCAGTAGTCGCACCACCTGCCCCGACGACGGCGGGACCACTGTTCGGACCCGGACCCACCATCTGGTTGGGCATGCCACCCATCTGTGGGCCAGCATTGCCGACGATTTGGCCCTGATTCTGGGCACCGCCAGCACCCATTACGTTCATCACGCCGGGATTATTGCCACCCTGCATCTGCTGCTGCACCTGCATCATCTGCTGGGCCCCGCCGCCGGGCATCTGGCCACGGATATTGGGCATGGGTTGCATCTGCTGCTGGCCGGGGCGCTGTTGGTTCAGGGATTGCAGCAGATTCGAGGCGGTCCCGGGACCACCTGGCACTGGAGCACCGCCAGCACCCATGGGCATCATCTGGGGATTCCGGTTACCCTGACTGGCCAAGTTCTGCAAGGCGTTCAGTGGATCCTGCATCATGTTCTGGCCACCGCCCATTTCAGCATTAGGTGGTGGACCGCCTTGTTGTTGCTGCTGCTGCTGTTGCTGTTGTTGTTGCTGCTGCTGCTGCTGAGACTTCCTGGACATGTCCTTGTAGTGCATAAACAGCTTGGCCACCAGTCCCAGGTACTCGTCCTTGGTTCGCGATTTGCGGAAGATGTGGTTCTCCATCACGCTGGCATTCTTAGTCTGGTCCTGGTACAGAAATGAATAGTATTGCTTATTTTGTAAAGTGTATGTCGTGGAGAAATGCTAACTTACCTGAGCATTTGGTGGCACCAGTTCGTGGCTGAAAAAATAGAAAATTAATTAAAGCAAGCCAGCTTCGCTTTCCGAGGTTCTTACATCTTGGAGATTACGTTCTGGCGGAACTTCTGACTTTGCCAATCGTCAGCCATCTTGAAGATTAATTAAAACACTTTCAAAATATTTATTTTCGTGAAAATTCGAGTGCAGTTTGCGGCGATACTCAACAGTTTTTCAAATTTAGAGTGACCAGACGTAGGCGGCGGCAAAAATACCTTTCGTTAACATTCTGTTAAAATATTTAACAGAATCACCCTGTTAAGTTACAAGTTTTTAAATTCTCTGTTAAGTTTGTCATCATAAATATATCACTACATTTTAAAGTATTAATTTATTGGACTTATTTTTAGACTTTATAAAGATTATTATTTGTTTATTTTTTTATTAAATTATTCTAAAGCCACCGCTTAGAAGAATTTCTCACTATCGGCTATTTTTGCTTAACGGTACATATGGTTCATGTGCTTTAATTAGCACCCTTTTGATTGTTTTGGTTCTTAACATTTACGCTACCATTACTGTTTACCAACACAACTACAACAAAGGCCAGGCCAACCCCCCACCAGCCCAACCACCTGTGTGACACTCTTCCGCCCTCTCCATCGCACACATACACCCATACTTTTCACCGGCCAACAAAAATGAGAGCACTACACTGGCAATAATAATTGAAGATTTTAATGTTTCTTACCATCTTATACAAATATCTATATTTATATTTAGTGATTTTATGCCTAGAATAAAATAGTAAAAATAAATGATATTTATTTTTATTAATATAAGAATTTTTCGTTTGTGTTTGTTACTCTCCATAGCTTTCTTTCTCTCTATCTGTGTGTGTCTCTCTGGCGCGTGCTGAGCGCAATTAGCACTCATCCGCCGTGTGTGCTTTACCGTTGCTCCCAAGTCGGAATCGCATTTTTTTCGTCGAAGAGAGCGGACGTGCTGCTCTAGGCTGGCGCATCGCAACACCGTGTTTTCGATTTTCGATTACATTCTGGCGCGGCGACGTCGTGTGTTTTGTGTTTAATTTTTTGTTCAGTTGTTGCGTTGTTATTAACTTTTTGTATTTACTGCCACTACGTTTCGCTTGTACAATTTCTGTTCTCTGCAGTTTGCGCGCGGCCTTTTTGTGTGTGTTTTTTTTGTATTTTTTCGCTTCTGCCACCTGTACAAGTGTGCTGGTGAAGATAGTTCGAAAATAGAGCGATTTTTTAATGTCGTCGGTGGTGCCGGCTTTTGCTGACGTTCTCCATTCCATATATCCCCGTATCTAATTCGTGCAAAAAAAAAAATATATATTATAATATATGGAAGTAATACCTAAAAGTCATAAGAAATAATAATAAAGACTAAAGAGTGTAGAACGAGAAGAAGAAGTGCAAGTACAAGTCGCTTTTTATCAGCAGATATCGCGTATACGACGCGTGTTACCTTGAAGGTGAAAAGGAAAATTGTGCCACCCTCTCCCCCAATAATTCTGTGTGTGTGAGTGTGTGTTAGTAGCCGAATATTAAGTAAATTACAACAACATCAAAAACAATAATGGTATAACAAGCAAGCACATCACTTACTATTAAATTATATTACAAGTTACATGCTGGGGGAGAACAAAAAAAAAAAAATCACAAAAACAAAAAACAAAAAAAAATAAAAAACCAAAAACAAAATAATCAAGCGAAAGAACGCAAAAAAAAAAGAATACACAACAAAAACAAACAATAACAACGGCAGAGACAGCGAAAAGAACGTTTAAGTGAGCAGCGGCTGCGACGTCGAAGTCAACGTCGACTGCAGCTGCGACTGAAGGTGCAACAGAAACAACTACAACTACAGCTACTACTAAAACAACAACAACAACAACAGCTCAAATAGCAACAAAATGTCGAAAAACTTTTGAGGTTCGTATGTGTGTTCGTGTGTGTGTGTGTTTGTATGTAAAATATCTGTGTAAGTATGTCGAGTACGTGTGTGTGTATGAATACGTGGTTTATTTGCTGCTTCAGTGCATATGGCTCGCCCCTCGCCCGCCCCCAGCACCACCCCCTAACAATGAGGCCCCCCCATATTCGCTGAGTGCGGCTTATACCGCCAACGTCGCTGTCGCTGTTGCTGTTGCTGCTACTGCTACTGTCGCTGTCGCTGCCAGCGTCGACGACGGCGACTTGGGTGCTCTACTTTATTCTCTTCTTTGGCATTTTTGTTTTGCGGCAAAAGCAATAACAACAAAGTCGATTACAACGACAACGATAACGGCAGCCCCCAAAAAGCGCCACACAGACAACAAAAAAGAATAATAATATTATTTAAAAGGTGATGCGAAAGAGGGTTACCCTCTAAGAGAGCAGAGCAGGAGGCAGGAGCCAAGAAGTAGGCAAGGATTTTTTTAAAAAGGATTTCAAAAACTATTATTCGAAAAACTAAAAGTTTTAAGAAGTTTTTGAGGTTACATGACTAGTTTTTAAGTTTTTTTTGTTTTAAATTTAACAAATTCTTAAATAAAATGACTTAAAAAGTGAAAGTAAACTTTAATTATTCTCCTACCTATCCCTACTTCAAAAAAATTAGAAAGTTAACAATTTTTAAACTATTACTTTAAACTATTATCTCCATAAATTATGGGTTTTCATTCCCATACCTCCCCCAATAATGCCCCAACCAAGTGGATGCCTATTAAACCGTAGATCATGGTAGTTGCTACTTAATATACTCCCATCCCTCCCACCTATGCAGGGTATTACACCAACAACAATAAAAGTGTGTTGACATTTTTTGCCTTTTAGGTCTGTTTTGCTCCATACGCTATGGCTTGCGAGAGAGGGCGAGGGTGAGGTCCAAAGTAGAAGCTAAGAAGCAGAAGCTCTAGTCTCTGGCGGGGGATACGTGTTTAAAATTATCAAGCCGAGCTTGTCAACGCCGCACGCACGAACATCGAGACTACACTGACTACCACTACTGACACACATACGTGTCCGTATGTATTGCTTCTATATACTCACATATATAGACCGAGTATCTGTGGGATTGAAGTGAGTTTGCCGGCTGGCACTTGGATCGCATCGCTTTTGAATTCCGAATTCCGAAATGGGATATCAGAGAGAGAATGAACGAGTGAGTGACAAGCGGCCGAGCCTATTGATTTTCAATCAATATTTTGTCGCGGACATACATCTATGTCTGATACAGTTGGGGTCAAGCCAATAGCTTCGAATAACAAAACATTAGTCAAAATAATCGCCACTTCCAGTTAGATAAATAAAATAGCAACGAACTCTACGCCATTACCGATAAGATAAACATTGGAACTTGATTACCATATTATATTCTTCGCCAGCCCACCTGTCGTATACTTAATTTTTTTTTTTGAATGAAAACTGAAGACTAAAGTTCAAATAACTTTGCCTCTAATTTTATTTTTTTTTTTTTTAATATACATTAGCAAGTTCAGTGTCAAGTTACTGGCAGTTTGTTTAGTCAAGAGTTAGGACGATAAGATATTTAAATTAAATTATGATGTTTAATTTTTGCACTCGGCAGACAGGAAAAGTGCGTCTGGAGGTGTTGGCCTTTTTTTTTTTTTGGTGTCAGGTAACCTCATTTCAGTTTTTTTTTTATTGTCTTTTCAAATGAAAAGACTCTGTGTATATTTTCGCTTTTTATGGCTGCATCTGTTTGCTCCTAATATTTCCGCCGCAGTTGCTTATTTGTTTTTACACGACGACACCCAGGTTTCCTATTTTTTTTTTTCCTACTATCTGCCTGGCTGTTGTTCGATTTTCTTGAATTTGCTTTGCATTTGAATGGGGAATCGGGAATTGCTATAGCTTCTTCTGTCGCTCAAACCACCACTACTCGCCTTTCTTCCACCATTTCTACGCTCTTTCTTCGCATTTCACCTTTGGAACAGCGACACTCCGCACGCATATACCATTGGGCTTGGACGGTATGGGACCTATACCCATCCTATCCAGGTATTGGGGTACATATGCAAAATATTCAACGGCCAAGCGAAGCCAGAAGACTGTGACAGTGACGGTGGCGGTGACTGTGCTGCCGGCGTTGCTGCCTCTGCCGACGTAATCGTCACCGTCGCTGCTTTTTATTATCATTTGATTGCGTTGCCTTTATGATTGCCGTTGTTGCTGTTTGTCGCCTATTTTGTTGTTGCTTTTTTTACTCGCTTTTTTTTCTTCTAGCATTCTGCTTTTTGCCGTTTGCTGCTCATTGTTTATTTCAATTCTCTTTTTCTGCTGCCGTCTGATGCACAAAGAAAAAATGTAAAAACTAAAATCTAAAATATATTTGTTTTTTAATAATAATTTAGTAGTTTATGTGTTTTTCAAAGGGTCTGTTTTTGTCCGGAATGACAATAGACAAAAGTTAGAGGAATCTTTTGCGAGAAAAGCATGCTTTGCCTTGTTTTTTCCTTTAAAAAATAACTTATTTATAAAATATTCCATTAGTTTTTGTAAAATAACTAAAAAGATTTGCCAGTTTTTATGTTAAAGTATTGGTTTTAATTATTTTAAAAGGGTATTTCAAGCCAGAAAGACAATAAACAAAAGTTGCACTACTATTCTAGTAGAAAAGCATGCTTTGCCTTGTTTTTACTTTAAAAAATGACTTTTTTATAGAATATTCTCCCATTTTTTATATAAAAACTAAAGAGCAATACATTTTTAGCTATTAACATTAATGTATGTATTTTGAAAAGATATTTTTAAACGGGAAAGACAATAAACAAAAGTTGCACTACTATTCTAGTAGAAAAGCATGCTTTGAGTTGCTTTTTTCTTAAAAAAAAAAACACTTTTTTCGTGATATTTTTCCAAATTTTATATAAAAACTAACGAAAAAACTAAGAATTACAGTTTTTATTATAAAATATTTTATTTTGTATTTTAAAAAGATATCTTTAAACGGGAAAGACAATAAACAAAAGTTACAATGCTCTTTTAGTAGAAAAGCATGCTTTGATTTGCTTTTTTCTTTTAAAAAAAAACTCTTTTTTGTAGAACATTCTTCCAATTTTTATATAAAAACTAAAGAGCAATACATTTTCAATTATTAAACATTAGTTTATGTATTTTAAAAATATATCTTGAAAAGTTACAATACGCTTTTAGTAGAAAAGCATGCTTTGCCTTGCTTTTTCCTTTAAAAAAGGTACTTTTTTTACATTTTTAATGAACATTTCCCAAAATTATGATAAAATTCAAAGAGGATTGTAGTCTTTAAATATTTTAATTTAAAAAACAAGCAATTTTTTACTCTGTTTGTAGATTCTAAACTAAACAAATAAACTAAAAAGCATAGTTTATGCAAATTTTCTGCAAAGAGTGACAAAGTGTGAACCTGTGACGGTCTCTAATTCAATTTATTTAAATTAAATTCACTTATTTAACATTTAAATATTTGTTTTATTTTTTATCCCGGTGCAGAAGAGCCAGAGCGCACCGATTCTTTAACCGCAAAGCCAGATTTGTTGTTGCTGCTCGCTGGCTTGTTTACTGAATTTACTTAATTTGTTTTTGCGGTCGATGGTTCAGCCCTATTTAAGCAACTCTGAGCATAGGCTCTGGAGTTTTTTAGGGTCTGTCACCTCCAAGAACAACACAAATAACAACAACAACAATAATGACAACAATCGTCATAACAGTACCGAGTACTCGATGCACTTTTCCAATCATTTCGGTTACTGTTGCTATTTGTCACGCATCGTCATCGAAAAACCAATCTTGTTGTTGTTGTTATTGTTGTTTTTATAGAAAAAGCCAGAAACTACAACTTGAGGGAAATTGTAAAGGAAAATGAGGGAAAAATAATAAAAAAAAAAAAAAAAGAGTGGCAAACAGCTCGAACGCTAATGGGAGCATGGAGCTGTCATGTTTGCTTATGAGCGGCGGCTTCATTTCCGCCCCTTTCAGGACTTTCTAGCCAGGATATGAAGGATATATGAGGGCTATATGGATAGGGGGAGTGTAGGAGTGAGGTGTAATGTGGGAACTAGACCTGTCACATGTCCGGAAAATGCTTCGGGAGCGGCTGCACTGCCAGTCCCTTTAATTGGACTCTATGATTGGGGTATACCAGTAACTAGAACGCTACGAAAAAGGCCAATCTATTAATTATTTATTAAAGGAAGGCAAGTGCTAGCCAAGGAAATGAGTAAAGGGAGGTTTGGTTTCATTTTAATTTCTAGAAATTTCTAGAATTCTCAACAAGAAATCGAAGATCTAAACTTTTTTTAAATTAAAATGAAAGAAAGAAATATTTGTGACGAAAGAAACTCATTTTAAGAGGTCGTTTTACTCAAAAAGTTATATTCTTTTCCTATTTTCTTAACCATAAGACTTGAAATATTAAAATAATTTACATTTTAATTAAAAAATAATTAATTTTTATCAAAAATAGATAGAAAATGAGTTAAAAGGCTTAAAGGGTGCCATTGCAGTCGCTTTTCCATATGCCGCCACAATCCTTTCGTTCCCATTTTCTTCTCACCACGGCAACCACTTGTTTTCCCAAGCACAACAACAACACACACAGACACACACACTTACATGCACTTGGGAAAATTCTCAAAGACTCACACAACCATAGACTCGCCTATTTATTGACTGCCATTGCCCGTCTCTGTCGCCTTTTCTCTGGGCTTTTCCTTGCTGGCTTTTCCTTTTTCCTGGCGTCTGCGTCTGCGTCGGCGCAGGCTGCACTGCCGGCGTCTCAGTCAATGTCAGCTTCAGCGTCGCATTCCTCGGCAGCAGAGCAGCCTCAACAGATGAAAAAGTTTTTGCTGGAACGTCGCACGCGCTGTCACGCCTCCTTCTCGTAAAAATAACTGCTGCAGTCCTCAAAGTTTCATAATTAAAACAAAGGCCCTCCCGCCCATCCACCCAGTGTGTGAGGGAATCCCTCCAACAAATACAAATTGAAATAAAAAAAAAAATAAAATAAATATAAATACAGAAACGCAGAAGCGTGCAAATGGCTGTGTGGTGTGTCAGTGTTAGCCCGCGTTTTTCCAATTCCCAACATATGGCAGCGTAATTCCGGGCATTTTTGGTAAGAATTTCATTAAAAATGGGGCCAGATGCATTTAGAAAGCATAAATCATAGTAGGCCTTTAATTTGGCCATCTTTTTCGGCGTTTCTAGTGGGCCGTGAAGCTGGCCACATTTTTGTTTGGCTGGCAGATTGTGGCACAAATTGTATTCAGTTGGAGTCGACCTCTCCAACCGAAAACAACTTGGGTTCTGCTTTCCTTATTTATTTCTATTTTTATTTTTTTAATTTAAATATTTTTTTTTGGCAATTAAATTAAATGGCCAAAAAATATTATTTTGTGACGGCGGCAATGGACTTTACAGAAAAGCTTTGAACTCCTCTTCGGTAGGACCTGACCGCTCTTGGGTACTTCTTTCCTTATTTTTTTTAATATTTTCATTTTTTATTTTGTGGTACTCCTTGAAAAAGCAAAAAATATTTATTCATGGGCATAATCCTTGGGACCAACGTTTGAATTGGTTTTATTTTATCTGGAAATTATTTTTTATTTTTTATTTACAATTCCTGGTGGCTTCAAATCCTTGAGACCAACGCTTGATTCCCTGGAGATCCTCTCGATGTGTTTTTACAATCATTTTTTTTCACTTTTATTTATTTAATTTTTATTTTTTAATTTCAATGGATTGGTCGTCAGTTTGAGTCCAGGAGGAGTTCGGCGATCTCTCTGATCTCTCATATCCCTCATTTATTTCCGGCTGGCCGCTTCACGCCTAATTAGACTAAAAGCGCCCCAAAAATCGAAGATGCAATATTTCCGATTATACCGATTAATGGTCGAATGGTCATCAATATTTTTCGCTTCGGAGCCAAAAGTGAATTATCATAATGGACTCCAGCCAGACACTCGCCGGACATTGTGAGCTTCGCTTGTTAAATTTTATTTCGTGACCAGCGTCCTTTCACTTCGCTGCTACTTTTATTATTATTTTTTGTTTGCTGTGAATCATGTGGCTGCCGCCGGACAACAGTTGTCCTTATGGCTGGTCCTGCCCTTGGTCATCGCAGGTGGTCGTCAATGGACTTTGGATGGAACTGCCACCACCACCAGGATACCTTGACCGCCGCATCAAAGCCAAGAAGGGTATGGTTGCTTCTTTTATTTTTTTTATTTTTATTCTAATTAAATCTTATCAATGGGTTCTCATTTTTATGAGCGGGACCCTTGGTAATATCCCCTTAATGCGAATCACCTAGTACTCCTCTTTTCTTCTATATTTATTTTGTATTTTTTTTTAACCTATTTTTGTGGTTCTATTTACTTATTTTATTATTAAAAGCTAAATAAGGCTTGGGTCCTAAATCCAGATAGCTGATACCATGGGTCCTCTCACATTTATTTATTTTTCCTAATTTTCAAACCTATTTTTATGGTTCTGATTTCTTTTTTTATTATTATTATTAAAAGCGAAAAATGCTTTGAGTTGATGAGTTCTTCTATAACATAAATAAAAATAATAATTTTTCAAACTTATTTGTGGTTCTGATTTTCCTTTTTTTTATAATTAAACACAAGTCCTGGGGCCTAAGTCCTTCCTATACAGAGAGTCCTTCTATAACATTAATAAAAATAATTATTTTTCAAACTTATTTGTGGTTCTGATTTTCCTTTTTTTTATAATTAAACACAAGTCCTGGGGCCTAAGTCCTTCCTATACAGAGAGTCCTTCTATAACATTAATAAAAATAATTATTTTTCAAACTTATTTGTGGTTCTGATTTTCCTTTTTTTTATAATTAAACACAAGTCCTGGGGCCTAAGTCCTTCCTATACAGAGAGTCCTTCTATAACATTAATAAAAATAATTATTTTTCAAACTTATTTGTGGTTCTGATTTGCCTTTTTTTTATAATTAAACACAAGTCCTGGGGCCTAAGTCCTTCCCATACCGAGAGTCCTTCTATAACATTAATAAAAATAATTATTTTTCAAACTTATTTGTGGTTCTGATTTTCCTTTTTTTTATAATTAAACACAAGTCCTGGGGCCTAAGTCCTTCCTATACAGAGAGTCCTTCTATAACATTAATAAAAATAATTATTTTTCAAACTTATTTGTGGTTCTGATTTTCCTTTTTTTTATAATTAAACACAAGTCCTGGGGCCTAAGTCCTTCCCATACAGAGAGTCCTTCTATAACATTAATAAAAATAATAATTTTTCAAACTTATTTGTGGTTCTGATTTTCCTTTTTTTTATAATTAAACACAAGTCCTGGGGCCTAAGTCCTTCCTATACAGAGAGTCCTTCTATAACATAAATAAAAATAATTATTTTTCAAACTTATTTGTGGTTCTGATTTTCCTTTTTTTTATAATTAAACACAAGTCCTGGGGCCTAAGTCCTTCCTATACAGAGAGTCCTTCTATAACATTAATAAAAATAATTATTTTTCAAACTTATTTGTGGTTCTGATTTTCCTTTTTTTTATAATTAAACACAAGTCCTGGGGCCTAAGTCCTTCCTATACAGAGAGTCCTTCTATAACATTAATAAAAATAATAATTTTTCAAACTTATTTGTGGTTCTGATTTTCCTTTTTTTTATATTAAAAGACAAGTCCTGGGTCCTAAGTCAAGACCACAGATAACGTGGGTCCTCTCACATTTATTTTTTATTTTGAAAACCCTATTTTTGTGGTTCTGATTTCTTTTTTTTATTATTTTTATAATTAAAAGCTAAATAAGGCTTGGGTCTAACTCACGATCACTGATAGCGTGGGTCCTTTCACATTAATTTATTTTTAAAAACCTGTTTTTTGTGGTTCTGATATCCTTATTTTATTATTAAAAGCTAAATCAGTCTTCGTTCTAAGTCAAGACCACAGATACCGTGAGTCCTTCTATAACATTAATAAAAATAATTATTTTTCAAACTTGATTGTGGTTCTGATTTTTCTTTTTTTTTTTTTTATATAAAAAGACAAGTCCTGGGTCCTAAGTCAAGACCACAGATAACGTGGGTCCTTTCACATTTATTCATTTATTTTTTTTAAACTTTTTTTTTGTGGTTCTGATTTCCTTTCGAAATTTGCCTTCTCCTTGGTTTTGTCAATGTAAGATCTAGCCTGAAAAAAGCTAACTTGGCATCAGTGTAAGGAGTGAGCTTAGCAGGTTGAGCATGCGTGCACGAGGTACCCGGTTCGACCCCTGCACGGGGTAACAAAAGTTTTTTTTTTCCAATTGTATTTAAAATATTAAATATCTGCCGAACCGAATAAACTTTTTTTTAATCTTAAAATATTAAATCACAAGCCAGTGTATATAGAATATATAGAAAGTGATATTATGTTAAAAAATCGTTTCTTTTTGTTTAAATTTCTTGCCATTTCGTTACGTTTACGTTTACGTATAACGTATTCTATTTATTTTTCATAAATTTAATCTTGGCTCAAGATTAAAGTTCACAAACGTCCGCTTTAAAAATTTCTTATCACTTGAATAATATCTTGCGATTTCTTGAATTGGAGGCAGAACTGTCTTAAATCCGGAACGAGTGCTGATCTGCTTAGTATTGCCAAGAAGCTCCTTGGTTGAAGGCATCTCTCTGGGCCAAGTGTAGGGGGGGGTGAGCTGTACACCTGTCCCGTCCATTGGCTTCTCGTAATTATTGGTTTTTTCCAGTGTGCTGTCCCACTTTGCGGTGGGCGTTGACATTGAGTGGGCGTGGATGGGGGGTTGGATTGTTTTTTTGTTGTTTGTGTTTGTGGCTGTTGCTCTTTGCATTGTCCATCCCGGCAGCGTGTATTGGTGCGGAGGGTCAATCATTAATATTTCATGAACATTCCACATTTCCATTTCACAAAGTCGAAGCGCGGTTCTCTCATTTACACAGAAATAAAAATTATTTCAAGAACTTGAAAATTTATGTTTTGGGAGGTAGTTTTTTTCAAAACAAAAAACAAAAAGTTTTCACTGAAAACTTGTAACTTTTATGAAAAAAAAAAAAATTATATTTATAATTTCTTGCTCTGTACATGTTTTCAACCCCTTATCGCTCAATGATCCACTCCCCCAGCCCCTCCACCGACTGCATTTAGACATCAAAACCCCACTGACACACTTGCCAGGACTACGAAGGACCTGCGTGCCGCTGAAGACCACATTTAATGACCAACAAAAGGGAAATTGTTGCGGGGGTGTACGACTACCAGTACGTTTGTATATATATTTATGTACGTACGCCGGGCTTTCCATTTTTCATTTAAATGCCGGGGAATAATTGCTTTTTCCTGTTGGCGGTATGTGGGGTCTGGCTGGCATGATGGGGGGACTCCAACAATTGTGAATGCAATTTGAAAATGCTGCCAAGTGAACAGAATGGAAGTCCTCAAAAAGGAACTGCACGGGAAGAAGGTGGAAGTAACCTTGACGCAGGTGGGCGGTATGTCAGTGGTGGAGTTTTCAACAAAAAGGGAATATTTAATCATGTTTTCATACTCATTAAGTACTTGAAAGAAGCATATTTGGCTTTCAATAAATGATCAGGCTATTTTCGTTAATTGCTATTGTTTTCAACATGAAATAATTGGCTGTTCTTTGGAATTCCAAGCCCAATTATTAATTATTATTAAACATAGTGGTATTAACTACAAAGATTGACAGCAAAAAATGAACAAAAAAAGTTCCATCATCCACAGTTTTTGACGTCCACCTAAAAGAAGAAAATGATCAAATTTTACCAAATATGTTATTGAATTATTTGTTTTTAGTAGATATCGTTTTTAAAATGTTTTTTTTTACCAACTCTCATTAAAAAATATCATCTAGCAGTTACCATGTCTTTGGAAAACTCATCCAATGCTCAAATCTCCGATTTTATACATTTTTTTTTGTGCTTCTATGATTTTTTCCCAAACATTTTCTTATCAAAGATTTTATTTTTCTTTTTGAAATCAGTAGATCACACCTTGTTTTTATTTTGGATTTAAGGAAAAGCTCCAAATATTATTTTTGAATTTATTATAGTTAGTTAAACTAAGCTTTCGTCACTTAAATAGGAGATTTAAAATCTCCAATTTTTAAAAGAAGCTTTGAGTAAAAAATATGTTAGAGTTCTTATTCCTAAGATATGTATTTTTGTTTGTAAGAAATATGAGGTCTAATGTCTATGGCAAACTAACATATACCTCCCCTGGAATTTTTTCCAAAGATAGACACTTTTTCATATCGTATTCCGACAAAATTGATTGATTGGCCGCCTAATTTCCTTCAAAAGTGTGTGTCTTTAACCACCGGGGCCTCATTATTCGTAATTGAATTTGGTCTAAAAATGAAATGACTTGCCCTTTAAGAATTTTTTATAAAAGTTAAAAATAAGAATCCGCTTAATAATAAATAAATATGAGAAATAACTTAATAACTTTTCCATTTTCCTTTCCAGCCAGAAAAATGCAAGCGGCCATGGACACGGCCGCCATGGCCATTTCTGTGGGTGCACCCGGATCTGGGTCGGTCTCCGGTTCCAGTTCCGGCCCCGGCAGCAGCAGCAGCAGTGGGAGCAGCAGCAGCGGCTATGGCAGTGCTACAACCACGCCCACCGGTGCTGGCCATTATGAGGCGTCGCCCACATCGATGCCCATGGCCACGATAGCCACGGTGGCGCCGTTCTACAGCGAAGCCCTCACCTCGCTGGATGCCCAGCAGCGGCAGCAGCAGCAGCAACAGAATCCGGGTCACTTTTATCACCAGAACTACGGATACGGCAGCTCCATGCCCCTGGATCCAGGCTACAACTATACGGCGCCGTCCTACAATGCCTACAGTGCGCCATCTAGCGGCGGCCTGGGGCAACAGCTGTCCGGGAACTCGTACGCCGTGAGTGCAGGTCGCTACGAGAAGTTGGCGCCCAGCTCGGGAGCCAAGTACATGGGGAATACGATCGGAGGAAGTGGGGGTGGAGCGAAGCCCCAGGCCACGGCCACGCCCTTCTACGCCCAACCGCTGTCCGGCGGAATGAGCGGCACGGGGGGATACATGTCACAGTCGAGTTCCATGTACGATCCGTACTCGAAATACAAAATGCCCGCCCAAGCCTCGCCCCAAACGCAGCTGCCGTCGATGATGATGCCGGGGGGCCAGGCGACGGCTACGGTTCCGGGTCCGGCTGCTGGCCAGCTGTACGGACACCTGGGCAACCAGAAGCAATCGATGCAGATGGTCCAGCAGTCGCAGCAGCAACCCCAACAGCCACCGTCCGGGCAGCTCACCCAACTGGAGGCCAACTACGCGGCCATTAAGCCAAGCAGAAGCTACCAGGGGATGCCATCGTCGGCGATCTACGGCGGAGGAGCTGGAGGGAATACCGGATCAATGAGCAACAACCTGGCGGGGACAACGTCAGCGCAGTACTACGACAAGTACGGAATGCCGGTGTCCATGTACTCGCCGAATGGCGGACTCCCCATGTACACTACGCCGGAGCTGGCGGCGGATACGGCGTACAGAAAATCGGGCAACTGGGGCATGGACTACAACACGCCGAACTGCAGGTCCTTGGCGCCAGTACCGCCGGTGGCCAGCAGCTCCTACCATCACACGCATCCCGGGCAAGGATCTGGTCACGGACACGGACCTACGGCTGCTGCTCCGAGTGATATATTCTACAACTCCACGAAGTACGACAAGTACGGGAGTACGGGAGGAGTGACTGGCTACCCCAGCAATCCGTATGCGGGCACGGCGATCACCCAACCCTACGCCGGACGGAATCTATGGTCCGGGGCGGAGAACCCACCGCCAGCCCCCAATCCGCGCCAGAACTGCTGCGTCCAGGGCTATCCGCTGACCCAGCAGAGCTGCTACTACCCGAGAAGCAATGGCTACGGCTATGCCACACCCGGCAGTGCCCCGCCCCAAACCCAGCCGCAATATCCCGTGGGCAGTGGTGGCGCCACCGCTCCGCCGCCCATGAAGCTCAAGCATCCGACGGACATGTATGTGGGCCACGGTTCCCCCTACGACACGAATCCTACGCAGCTCAGCTACGGCTACAATCCGCAATCCATGCCCGGAGCAGGCTCCTCTAATAGCATGGGCAGCCAAAGATACGTGCCGGCGCCCCTGGGTCTGGGGATGAGCATGAGCATGGGCATGGATCCGGGCAGTGCCGGGGGCTACTACAACGATCTCAATCTCAACAGCCTGGACAGCTACGGGCCGCCGCAGATGCCACCACAGCAAACGTTGCGATCGCAGCCGTATCCGCCGGATTACCGCAAGAGATCCGCCATGGTGGCCTCCAACTCGAGCATTTCGGCGGGGAATCCCTGCTACTTGGGTCAGGGGTCTGGCAGCGGAGTGCCAATGGGTGGTCCGCTCTCCAATCCGATGGACAGCCATGTGGTGGACAACTACGTGGGCTACAACCTCCACGCCAGCGCCTCCGCCAACCTGAGCTTCAGTGTCGAGGCCACAAAGGGCTCCTCGAACGCCCAGACCAACAACATTCGGGACTTCCTCTCCACCTGGAAGGTGGACGACGAGGACGAAGCCACTGCCGGGGTGGCCGAGCTGGTGGAGGCCCCAGCCGTGGCTGTGGTGGCACCCACCGTTCCCAGCAACCAGAACTTCATGTACGAATCTCTGCCGCCCACTGGACCGCAAGCCACTGCCGTGGCCGTGGACCACCAGGGCATCAATCTGCCGGACATCATCATCGACATTGGCAAGGCCAGTGTCCCGGTGGAGGACTCCTTTGGCAGCTTCGATGTGGAGAAGGAGTTGGATGAGCTGCGTCTCAAGACCAGTGTCTCCGAGCAGCCGGTCCACGACAGCAGTAGCGACGCCCTGGCCGAGATTCTCCGCCAGCCCGAGGCGGCAGCTCCTCTTGTCATGGAGCAGCCGTTGCCCTCTCTGCCGATGCCAAGTCCCATCCTCAACACCAACGAAGCCTTCGTGAATCCACCCACAGCACTTGACTTCGACCAGAACAACAGTTCCAACTCGAATGAGTCCAACTTTGCCAAGGAGTACGAGACCTTTATACACAAAATCGATGGCTCGGAGAGGGAGATCGAGGGGGCTGGTGCCCAGGACAAGGCAGACTACCGGGAGAATCCCAAGCGGTTCAAGTTCTACAAGAGAAAGCGGAAGATCACAGAGCCGGCACAGGAGGGTCTGGCGAAGGAGCAACCGGCGGGGGAAGCTAACAAAACAACGCCAGTGGTGTCCCTCTCCCCCAAGAAGCTGCTCGCCAAGAAGCGTCGCAATCGCATCAAGATGCTGCAGATCCTGGAGTTCGAGAGTCCAAGGATCAAGTATGTGCATTACTTCAAGTCCCTGAAGCGGCTGAGGAAGCGCTATGCCTCGAGCAGGACGAGAGAGCTGCGGGCCATCCTCACGAAGAAGCAGTTGACCAGGACCAAGGAACGCCGCCTGCCGCTGATCAAGCGCCTGATGAAGAAGTACGAGTCTGGCCCGGCAGCTGGAGTCCACAATCCCCAGAGTCTCAAGGGCCTGAGTGTCACCGCCCTGAACTCCTCCGAATTCAGGAGCAGTCTGATAACCGGAGCGAACCGGGAAACCGTAATCAAGAGTGTCCACAGCTACAAAGACATGACGGATGCAGTGCAGCATGAACAGCATTTGGAGGAGCCGCCAAGGTCCGTGGAGCAGCAGTGCTTCTTCAAGGGATTCGATGATAAGGAGAACACAAACTTGTCTCCGAAGATCAAGTTGAGAGCCGATGAGGAGGAGAGTGAGAAGGACATGACAGAAAATCAGAAGCCCTCTGATCCTGCAGGGGAGGTAGTTACTCCCAACAAGGAGGAGCAGATCCATGCCTGGCTAAGAAACCAGGATACCCCCAGCCAGCCTGCAGAGCCAGCCAAGACCCTGACCAGCATAGTCCTCTCCTCCTCCTCGTCCTCATCTTCGAGCTCCAGCTCCAGCAGCTCCAGTTCGGACAATGACGACTCCTCCAGTTCGAGTAGCCAGGACGGAGAAGCCTCCTCGAGCAGCAGCAGCAGCTCCAGTAGCAGCAGCAGCTCGGGAAGCTCGGTGGCCGGTGAAGAGAGCGACTTCAACGAGCTGGCTGCCCTGGAGAAGGAGCTCTCCCAGTCACAAAAAGGAGAACCCAAAGCCGAGTCCTTGCCCATGGATAGAACCGAAAAGGTGGACCCATCGGGGTCACAAACCGAACCGGAGGAGGTCTCCAACCAGGATATTGCCAAGCTGAAGCAGATCCTGGAGAGCGATGGCGAGGAGGTGGCTTCGGTCAGCTCCGCCGGCGCCCGAGTACCGAAGCTAAGTGACCTTAGTAAGATTGCCTTAAATAGTTCCTTAAAAACCAGAGAGTTAGTCGTAAGTCGAGACGGAGGATCCGAAGGATCCCCGAAAGTGAAAGAGCCCGCTCATCGAGAACTGAGCGTCGAGGAGGCGCTGGCGGAGATGTATCAGCAGATTGGAGTAGCCTCCGACCCGGAGGATTTTGAGGGCAAGGAAGGCGGCGACGAGGGCGATGAGCCCAATCCCAACGGGCAGGACGTCCTGCTCATCAATCTGGCCGAGATCTTCGACTCCAGCAGCGATCTCTATGTGGTGCAGTGCGACATGAACGAGAATATCTTGGGCGTGGTGACTGGCGGTGACGAGGACCAGGAGATGCCCGGCCCGGATCAGTTGAATCTCGTTCAGGTTAATCCCGAGGAGGAGGAGCAGGTAAACACCCTGCAGCTTATCCAGCTGCTGGCCGAACCCCAGCCGGAGTTCGAGACGCCGCTGATACATCACGAGGAGATCGTCCAACCGGAGGCGGATGCGGAGGAGAAGCGGGATCGCCGCCAGTTGCTCAAATATCTGCACGGCAAGTATGTCCAGAGCCGTGTCAGTCGCTACTACCATGCCAATCGGGTGCTGAGGAAGTACCGGCGCCAAAGGGCACGTCCTTCGCGACGAAGGCGGGCCAAATAGGAGTCCATCTAGCTTCTACCAAAGATATAGCCCCCGGATCCCCCGGACAGGATCGAGGCGTGCCTAATATAGAGATACACCAGAAACCACATCCACGTAGAAACGATTTTTACGACACTTTACTACAGAATCTCAAGACTTTTTTTCTAATGTTTGGATTTGTTTTAGGAAAAGGAATATATAATATACACTATAATAAACTATATATAGTAACAGCTAGTTGATGTTTTAGGGAAATCATTTTGCGATACTTTAGAGTTTACACTTAGTATATGGATCGTATGAATATTTATATATTTTAGATATCTGTGCAATATTTTACATGGAAACTGTCGTGCTTATCTCGAATGCGCGAATTCGAATCTCGATGGGTTAAGCCTCAGTAAGCAGAGTTATAGATGGGTTGGGGTTTTATTTTTTTATTTTTTTGCGGGCTGGTTGGGTCAATTTTTGGGTTGGGGACGGGGACTGGAGTTCTGGACAGACAACTCGCGTGCAATTAACGAGATATATGCCAGCACATACTTTATCGGCTAATGTATCAGCGTTTTAGTCGCTCGGGCGAGTCGGGCAATTTTAAAACGCTTTTCGCCAAAGGTCAGACCTCTGATTGAGATACATTCGCGGTAAATATATCAGGAGAGCTTGCGTGTTAACCTCCAACCCCCCCCAATGACCCTCCCTCCAGTCCGCCTTTAAATAATTATATTTTTTAAATATTGCCACCAAATGCAGCTTAGACCAAAAATTCAAAAAAAAAAAAAGAAATAAAATTATTATTAATAAATGATTTGTTAGTTGAAGTTACTTTGTTAGTGCAATTGTTTTGTTTAGGTTCCTAGAGCAATTTTGTTGTTGCAGAACTATCCCCGGGATAGTAGAGCTTTAAGTCAAAAACCACCCACCCCCCACATTGGTGCCGTTGCATAAGGACCACCAAGGTCCCAAGAACAGTCTAGCTTTTGGAGCGTTTCAAATCCGGCAGCTAACCGAATTGGCTTTGCTTTCCACCTCCAGAATTTTCAACGCTAGACTTTTGCGAAATGCGGATGCGGAATACAATTCAAGGGCACATCGTTGCTGATTTAGTTTAGTTTGATGGAAGACCATCCACTTGGAGTAATCTTATAATCGAGACCACCTAGATGTCTTTACACCACCCCACACCACTCTCTCCCCCCCCTAACGTAACACATTCCAAAGGACCAAACAAAAATTTTATTAAAATCTAAATTAAAATCAAAATATAGAGACACTTCTCTTTGTTTGTAATCATTTTTGAAAACTAAATCATACGCTTAATTTTAGTACAAAAACAGCAAGAGCTAGCCCACTAAATGTAGTTCTAGTGATTAACAATAATATTTATTATTACGAGAAGTGTAAATAAATGCGAGACCACCTTCACCACCACTCCCATCCCTCATCCTGCTATATATCCTTGCTATATGATTGTATATCCTTTAAAAACGGTTTTCGATGTACTAGTAACTTAGTCCTAAGATTTGTGACTTTATCAATGTGAGTGTCTTTAAGCGAAACAACCAAAAAATAAATAAAAAATAAATAAAAAACAAACAAAAACGATATACGAAATCCTAAAAAGAGAATAATAAATGTTTTATGTAAATGTTAATTGCGGAGCGTGTTGGCTTTAATGATCTCTGAATGGTTTCCCAGAATAACTTGGCTAAAAGTAAGTAAAAGGTTCATTTGCATTACAGGGTAGTTTCTAGACGACTTGAATGAATAATTTTATTATTTAGGATGGGTCTTGGCACTCAGCTTCCTTTGGAAATATTTAGGTCACTGGGCAGAAGACTTTTCATAAATTAATCTTAAAATATACATCTTTTAATAATACTTTCTACCTTGAAATTATAAATTAAACCTTAAATAAAAACAAATCGCTTCTCTATTGTACAGAAATATTGCAATTTATTTTGTAGAATTAAAAAAAGAACAGCACAGTTCACAAATCTAGAATTTGCAGGCTAAAAAGTAAAAAACCAACTTGTGGGCTTAGGTTGGCGGCCAGTCCTCCATCTCCTTCCGGATATAGCCTCTCTCTCACTATATAATTTATATACTATATATCCTCCGGATCAACTGATTGATCTCTGACTTTGGTTTCGTTTCATTTTTTTTTTTGGTCTCTCCGACTTTCTCCTTGATGACTCTTTCCCCCCGAAGGCTCCACAACAGTCTCCAGGTAGCTGGAAGGCTTATAGGATCAACTCCGGGATCACCTCTACTCGAAGTACCTCTTCTTGAGGTCCGGCGGATAGGTCACATAGATGTAGTGCTCGTTCTGACCGAGACCCGCCTCCTGTTGCACGATCTCGTGCGTGGAGGCGGAGGCACGTAGGGATTGCTGCGAGGAGCCCACATGGCGATGCCTCGTGTCCAGAGGACGCGGATGCGTATTGTAGTGCCTCTGGGGCTCCGTGACTCCCGTTACCGTTACGGAACCACTGCTACTGGTGGCCATGGATCGTGCCCCCGAGCTACTTGTATAGTCGCGTCGGTCTAAAATGTCCTGTGGGTAGGCCAGGCTCGTCGAGTGACGGTGCTGCAGGTGGGGATGCTGACCCACCGGGTGAGGCCGGTGGTGCAACGGCGTGTTGGCGTTGGAGGAGCTGCTGCGCACGGGCCCTTGGGTGGGTGTGCCCACAGGAACTGGTCCCACTCCCGATCCCACCACTGGACGCTGATCGGCGATGTAATGTCGTGGACTGTGCCGCAGATATTGCACCTGTTCCGGATACAAATCCCGGACGTTCTGTTGCTGCTGTTGCACCTGTTGCTGCTGCTGCTGCTGCTGTTGGTAATAGAACTGCTGCTCCTGGAGCAACTGCTGCTGCTGCTGCTGCTGTTGTTGTTGTTGTTGAGAAGCTATCCCGCCGGCGTCCAGGTCGAGGTCGTGCCGCGTGGCATAGTCCACATGGTAGTGATGACCCACTCCGGCTCCGGGCATGTATATGCTCCCGCCGCCTCCGATACCGGAGCTGTGGCTGCCCTGGTGCTGTCCGTAGTGGTAGTGATTCGCACTGATTGTCGTCTCTTCGGAGCTGAAATAGATGACTTGGGTTCGATCAATCTCAATGGGCCCGGCACACGCCGCCCGGCCAACACACACACACACTTACTCGAACAGTATCCAGATGATGTAGTAGCAGAAGCATATCCCGGTGGAGAGCACAAAGATCAGGATGACGATGAGGCCCCAGGGGAAGGCGCGCGGCTCCAGAGGTCCGTCCTCCCAGTAGCGATCGCAGGTTAGGTACCAGCACACCGCCTTGTTCATTTCCTCTGAAAGGAGACTGTATTAATCAAGGATAGCCCCTCAAGGATATTGGGAGGGATACCCACCTTCCATTTCCTTGAAAGCCTGATCCGACATGGACAGCAAGAGTCCTCCGATGCAACTCCTGAGCAGCATTTCGCAACGGGCCTTCAGTTTGCTCAGCTCCTCCGGCTTGCAGTTGGCCCGGGCCTTGTTGCCATTGCCATTGGCGCCGGAGCCCTCTTCCGCTTTGGCCGGATCCGTCGCCTGACCACTGCCCTCGGCCTGACCACTTCCCGAGCCGTACTCCGCCCCCTCCTCGTCCTCGTCATCTTCCGTGTCGTTCTGCTTTCGGGTGTCCTGCGGCGGTGTGCCGCCGGCCTTCAGGTGCGCCTTGCCCAGCTCCTTGAGCTTGTGTAGCAGCTTCTCGCCCGCGGACTTGGGCCTGGCCGCCGAACCGTCCTCCGGGGATGCATCTAGGCGAAGCGGATTGGCTGTGGTGGTGGTTGCACGCTCTCGGGTATGGTGGAAGTGGGAATGGGTGTGTGGATGTGGGGTTCGCTCACCTGCCGGCGACTGATCCTGACTTGGCTTGGAGTCTGGCGGTAATTGACGGTTTTGTACTTTGGCGGCACGCGAGGCACCCAATGTGGAAGTTCTGCCGGGGATTTCCCAAAAATAATATTAGAAACTAATTGGCTATAACCTTGGCCTTGACCCACCTTGGTATTAAGCTCAAGTAGGCGGCATTCGCTTTGGCCAAGGCGGAATTTTGTCCCAAGGAGTCGCCCCAGACCTCGATGTCCGTGACGATGTGCTGGTCCCCGAACTTCAGGCTGGAGGCGTCCTCCGTCTCGAAGACCTCGCAGCGCATGATGTCGCAGAAGTCGGCCAGGCAAACAGAATCCTCCGCCTAAGGATGATTAAAAAATGTAATTATTATGATTTATTTTTAAAACTAAGACACGAGAGTGCTTCCAAAAACAATAGAATTCTAAGAGATAGGAAAGTTCCCAGAATTCTAGGTTCAAAGGTAGAGATAACCGAATTAAATGATAGATTTCTGGCTTTAAAGTGTTTAATAAAATTAAATAATTAAATAAAAAATATAATAATTAAATCCTTACCTCATTTATAATATGCTTGTGGCGTGTGTCGAAATGTAGATCCAGATGCTTCTCCTGATAGAAGCTTTTCCCGCATCTCCGACACGTCCACTGAGTGGGTCGATCCCGCTGCTTGGCATCCTGTCTGGGGGCGAAGACATCCCGGAAAGGATGCAGCGGACACTCTAGCGGTAGCTTCACCTATTAATATGGATCATAAAATATATAATCTCTATAATAATCAACGAGAATGACTCTACCTGATGCTTGTCCAAAATTGGTGTCCATTTGGAGCGCACTATTTTGCGCACCAGCCGGCTGTTATCTCGGGAACAGAGCAACCTCAGGACATTCGTCGGCGGCCATGGTATCAGGAGCAGAAAGTAGACCAGTGCAATCTGTAAGGATATATGTAATCTTTTATTTGGAATTTTAATTTGCCATAAAACGAGTGGAACTCCAGGAACACGCAACTTGCCGGCTGGGGCGAAGTTGACCCAAAACCACCCTCCCTGCCTTCCCTTTTTTTTTTTTTGGGTCACTTCAAGTTAAAGGGAGAACTCGTAGAAAATCGATACGTAAAAAGACTTCGCGGAAGCAAAGAAGTCAAAGGACTCGCTCATCCCCCCCAGGACCAAAGGCTCCAGGACCCATTCCGGAGTCAGTTCAACCCAAACCTGGGACTTACCTCGAAATGATGATATTTAGGCGACATTCATACTATGTATTTGTTGTCGCTTTTGTTTTTTTTTGGACTTTTGTTACTTTTTCTTTGGCTTGTGATTAGAATCCCTTGGAATGCTTTTTTCCGCGTTTCTAGGTTATGTTCTATTTTTATTTGTAGCTGAAGCTAACGGTACTATTTCAAGATGGTGGCGGGTGGAGAATATTTATAAGGCAGTAGAGTTAAGATAGTTAAGAAAGTATTTCCAGTGATTTGCCGTTTGCAATTTCGGTTTCTAACTATCTGTAGAAAAATAAAGGTAGGAATGAGCTTATTCTACGACCGCACTGGTGAAAATTTCGACGCTCTCTGAAACACAATTCTGCCGCTCTCTCTCTCTCTCTTCCTTTTACCGTTGTCCTGCGCCACCTATCGACAGCTGTTCGACTTACAGGGTTGCCTTCGATAAAGGACTTTTTTTTTTTAAATTTTGATAAATTAAAAATAAAATCTTTAAAAACTATAATTTAAATCAGTTTGTTTTATTTCTGTGGTAGTGTTTTTTTTTCTTTTGCAATCCCTTAAGTGTCAGGAATTGCAAAAAGCGCTCTGGTTTTTTGTAGCTGCTTTTTCTATTTTACAAAATTCTAAACTAAAATTAAATTGTTTTATCGCACAACTTTTTGGAACAAAGTCATCTGCTGAATTGGGGGCGTTTTCGAGTCCAAATCGAACCGGAAATCGCCCAGCTAGGCATATTAAAATACTAGGGTACAGCCGGCGAGCGCTCTGGGGCGATGGGGGGAGTTCACAGTCCATTGTAGATGCGATTGATGGATGTTTGGTCGAGTATTTTCTTGAGCGCTGAAATGGAAATAAAATAGATTAGTTTTTTACCCAAAAATGTAATTAAATAAATAAAGAAAAGTAGCACTTACCTTCCTTGTCCTCCTCGGTGAGGTCCTTCTTGGGGAACTCCACATCGAAAGTGATGTACAGATTGCCCGTCAGGTTGTTGTTTTCAAAGTTTGGCATTCCTTCGCCCTTCTTGCGAATACGAGCACCCGGCCATGTTATCTTCTCACGGGTCACGGGCACTATGTGTCCGTCCAGGTGCTTGATCTCCATGGTGAAGCCCACGAGGGCGTCCTGCAGGCTGATGGTGACATTGGTGTACAGATCATCGTCCTTGCGAAGGAAACGTGGATGCGGCATTTGCTGCACGCGCACGATAAGATCTCCCGGCTCGCCGTCGATATGGGGCTCACCCTCGGCAACGAAACGCGTCTCTTGGCCATCAACCATGCCCTGCTCCACCTCGATTTCCAGAGTACGTTCCTCGTTGACCAGCTTGACGTTGGGACATTCGTCGCACACCGTCTGCTGGATCATCTGGAAGCGGCCCGGTCCCAGATTACGGGTGACCATCTCCTGGCGGCAGTTACACTTGCGGGTGCCGGAGGCGGGCTTCATCACGGGCTTGTTGCGCACAATCTCCACAAAGTTGCCGGAGTAGAGCTCCTCGAGGGAGACGTACATGTTCATGACGATGTCGGCGCCACGGGGCGTGTCCTGCTGGTGGGGATCGCCGTTGCCGAAGTGGAAGCCAAAGTCGCCAAAGAAGCTGGCGAAAGGATCGCCGCCATGATCCATCATTCCCTCCTTCTTCAGGCACTCCTCGCCGCACCGGTCGTAGGTCTTTCGCTTGTCGGCATTGGACAGGACCTCGTAGGCTGCTCCGAGATCCTGGAACTTGGTGGAGGCATCCGGATCGTCCTTGTTCTTATCGGGATGCAATTCCTTGGCCAGGCGGCGGTACGCCTTCTTTATTTCATTTGTGTTGGCGTTTCGTTTAACGTTCAGAATTTTGTAGAAGTCTCTGCCGGCCAGCGCCTCGTCCACCAGCAACAGGGCCAATTGGGCCAGTATCACAAACTTGATCAGCTGCATATTATCCTTGAGTTGGCTTATCCTTTGATTAGTGCCAGAAAATCATGCTTTTTTGTCGGGAGGGAAACTAAAAAACTAAAATGCTGGCAAAAATTTTGTCGTTGCTACGCTTATTTGTGTGTGTGCGTCGTGGGCTGCGCTGATTGGCTGCCACCGGCTAGCCAGCGTTGCCACCTGACGGCTAACATTGACAGCTGATGTTAACAGTGGCTATTGTGAATAAATATGTTATATTGATTTTATGTTATAATGAATTTTTGGTTTAAAAAGGTTTATGTTTCTATAAAGCATTAAAAAATTAAATATTAAATACTGATTTGTAATATTGTTTGGAAATATTGATTTTAAAAATATTTTACATTCTTAAATCTTTAACAGACCTGTTGGCACTTAACAGGTTTCTGTTACTCCCCAAGGTCTGGTCACACTCTGTTTATAGATAAGCGAAACTAAAAACGAAAACAAATAGTTTAATCTAATTAAACAGGCCACCGCTTGCAGTCAGCGGCCGTTCCAGCATTGTCGGCATTTCTCAGCAGCTTCGTTGGATTGCCTTTAATACCAAAGTGCCTTTGCCATTGGGGAATTAGTCTCCTTGTATTTTTAGAACTGCTACTACGCTTCAGTTCCCAGGTGAAACTTATTTAAATTCAATTAATTATTGTCATTAAAGCCCTTTTTGTAACGATTCTTTTTGCAGAATAGACTGCTAATAAAGCTGGTTAGATGCTCAGTTGAAAGGTCAACTTAAGCAAACTGTGGTAGCATTGCAAAATAAAAGTCAAGGCCACCATATCCAGCGCAACGCAGTTCCAGTGCATTTGTGTGTGAGATAAAAAGGTGAGTAATTCCTCACTTATTATGTTAGCTGCTAATGAAGCACAATAATTTCCCTTTGATGATGTCAACAGTTCGAGCTTGCATTGCGAATCAAGAGCCGAAGTTCAGAGGTTTGTAAACCAGGCGTACCTCACGTCCCTTCATGGGTTGGTACAGTCAGCTTCAGTCCATCAACCATCAAAGTCTATTAAAAATAAACTTTCTAATTACTTTTTATATAGGGAATTTTATAATTGGCTGCCTAATATATGATATAATGCTTCAAAGTAATTAAACAACACAAATAAGTGAAATATTGGCCATAAATATTGCTCCAAAGTTAGATATAAAGTTATCTTCTCACAAAAATGTAGACTTCTTTATATATAGAAATGTTTTTGTCCGGCTTCCAGTTGTTATCAGCCTCCGAACAAAGAAAACTGCATAGCCCAGTAATGACACAATAAAACAAGGCTGATTCAGAGCTGGAATACAAAGAAATCTTCACCCATATTTGACGATATTTGCCTTCTGATATTCAATACTCTAGACTTTTGGATAAAAAAAAGACCCCGTTCCTATTTAAATTGCAAAAAAATTCATCCAGCACTAATCTATATACTAGCTATTGGCATTTAGCGATATAGTTGGCTCAAAACACTCTTGTCTGCCGGGTTAATCGGGCTTGTCAGTATCTCTCTCTCCTGGCGGCTTATCTTATCCGTGTGGGACATAAATAGGAACCCCTCGAGCGCGTTTAGTTGAACCAAAGATCTTGGCCAAGAGTAAACAACGCCCATGAATAGTTTGATAACTATATTGGCCAACTTATCTTATGTTTCAGACTGCCAATTACAGAAATTCCATTTATGGAGTAATTTTTCTGTTTCTTGAATAAAAAAATAGATCCTCTACCGAAGCTTTAAGTTTTTTGAACTCAAAAGAACCTGGATTTTCCCTTTGGCAACAGCCATTAAGTCCAACTTCATATCAGGAGTGAGGTTCTAGATTATCAAAATACGTAGATTAGTTGCCGTATAAAGTAGTAAACCTCCATTAGCTCCATTTAAAGACCCAGTCAAGAATGGATGGCAAAACAGTATTGCCCTGGCAGCGGACGCGTGCGGTTGCGATAATTTCAATAGTTTCCCCTCCACCGAGAGTGTAAGTTTTCTAATTAACCTTACCGGGTGGAAAGTGCTACTAAACTGGTGTCCCGATCTGCGGATGTCTGCACTTGAAGTGGCTAATCTTCCCGAGCTGTCGAGTCAGTTGCAACGGACATAGCTGTCCGTCGCTCATTCAAATGTCGCCTGGATTAATCTTTTTTTTGTTTCGGTTTGTCGAAACCCTCTAGCTGCGACAAAACAGCGATAAGTGAAGTATAATTAGCTACTCGGCAGGGAGCCGGAATGTCAGGGTACACTATGGGAAGTGCTGAATAAAAATTCCTCGATAACCATATCAGTTTATTGTCCTTTTGATTATGCAAGCCTACAAACTCTGTTACTTTCCCTTCTCATTCTTTCCAGATGCCCAGCAGTGCTTAGGCGAAGCCATTGAATCCCTGAATCTTCCGATATCCATTATCCATCCACCATGTGCTGCCGGTGTTGCGGGGCAACTCAACGCAAGGTCTGGGTCTTTGGCCTGGGCTCCCTTTTTATGATACTCGGCATTCTCACAGTCGTCTTCTGGCCAGATCTGGCGGACCATTTGGTGGAGGATGTAAGTATTAAGAATCTAGAGCTATTGCTTTCCAATCTTCTCTCCAAAAATAGTCCTTAGATAATCCATTTATTAGCCGAGAGATAAGATTATGAAATGCAGTTGATTTATAGACTGGCCTTTGCTTTCGGAAACCACAAACTAATGATTTCTTCCTCGATTCTAGGGCCTCACCCTGAAACCAGGCACCGATGCCTACGACAGCTGGCTGGAGGCGCCCATTCCCATTTACCTCAGCTTCTACATGTTTAATTGGACGAATCCGGAAGAGATTCGCAACCCCAATGTCAAGCCCAATTTTGTGGAGATGGGCCCGTACACATTCCTGGAGAAGCACAAGAAGGAAAACTACACCTTCTATGAAAACGCCACGGTTAGTTACTATGAGAGACGCACCTGGTTCTTCGATCCAGAGCGATCCAATGGCACATTAGACGACCTGGTGACAGCCGCCCATGCTATTACCGCCACTGTGGCGGATGAGATGCGACACCAGAAAAAAATCGTCAAGAAAATCATCAACTTTATGTTTAACACGGAGGGGGGAGAGCTGTATGTTACCAAGCCGGTGGGGGAATGGATCTTCACTGGCTACCAGGACGACCTCACCGACTTCCTGAATCTGTTCAACACCACCGCGATTGATATTCCCTATAAGCGCTTCGGCTGGCTGGCAGATCGGAATGAATCGCTGACCTACGACGGTCTCTTCACCATCCACACGGGCACCGATGACATCTCCAACTTGGGCCGACTGACCCACTGGAATGGCAAACCGGAGACTGGATTCTACGAGATGCCCTGCGGCGTTGTCAACGGCACCACCGGCGACGTCTTCCCGCCCAAGATGAACGTAAACGACGAGATCACCATCTTTGCCACCGACGCCTGTAGATTCCTGAACCTGCGACCCCAAGGAACTTTTGAGAATCATGGCCTGACAGCCACGAAGTGGGTGGGCACCGACGAGACCCTGGACTCGGGTGAGAATTTCCCCAACCAGGCGTGTTTCTGCGATCCGGAGAGGTTCGGTGATGAGTGTCCCAAATCGGGAGTGGTGGAGTGCAAGGCGTGTCGGGACAAGGCGCCCATCTACTCCTCGTTCCCCCATTTCTATTTGGCGGATCAGTTTTACATCGATGCAGTGGAGGGCATGAAGCCGGAGAAGGAGAAACACGAATTCTTCCTCGCCGTGGAGCCCACAACGGGTGTGCCTGTTCAGGTTCATGGTCGGATTCAGATCAACATGATGATTGAACCGGATGAGGATTTTGAGTGAGTTTTTTGTATTCCTTAACCTTTAAGCCTTCTATTTAATTTTTGTTTTCAATTCAGCATCTATCGCGGCGTGCCTAAGGTTCTGATGCCCATGTTCTGGTTCGACCAGTACGCGGAGCTCTCCTCCGACCTGGCCTCCAAGGCCAAGGTAAGCTGTGCTTAAGTGCTAAAGTCTAATATATTTTAACAATGATACTCCCTCCTTGCAGTTGGCCATCAACCTGTCCAGCTATGGTCTCATCTTTGGCTACTCGTTGGTGGGCTTTGCCAGTATTTTCATCATCACAGGCGTTGTACTGACGCTAACCAAGAAGTGGGTGTGTGAGCCCGAGGAGGATGAACAAATGATCAACAGCATGGAGTAGGTGGATCATTGTTACGAGTAGTACTTTTTTTTTAAGCGTAGCCAAAGTGCCAGGACACGAGTTAACCTTCCTAGTTCAATCGGATAGTCGTCGCGTTATATAATATGTAAGAGATGCAGTCTAGCATCTTGTGATAGCCCCAAAAAAAAAAAACCCTAATCTTAACCCACAAACCGTCTATGTACGTGCAATACTACACACATTTCCCACGAGATTATAATTGTACTATTTTATGTACTTTTCGATTTTCATTTTATTTTTCAAAGATTATTTTTACACAACTCAAGGACTTTTTACTTATCGTATACGATTGTTGGATGCTTCAACGATTTGCTTTTCATTTCTTTTTTTTCTTTTTTAATATAAATGCATTAACTCAATGTTACAATGTTGTTTTTTTTTTTTTGTAAATGAATAAATTAAAGAGTAAATTATATATGTACGTGTATATATAATATATATATATGTTTATTTATATATATTTGTGTATATGTAAGATATATGGCAAAAAATTTAACATTTTCTCAAAGATCACATTCCTCAATTTAGCCATAGACTTTTAGACGAGAAAAATCTACGCAAATATTTGTGACATCCATCAAAAAACTCGAAATTATTTTTGCACGCACACTCACATAATTGTTGGTTTATGTCGCAGGGATGGAGGGGGTGGGGTTAATTAAACATCATCGAACAAAAAATATAAAAAAAAATTAAAAAAATCATAAATCAAAAACATTGGAAAATAATCAAATAAAAACAAAGTGGATACAAAACAAAATCGCAAATCTTTCTCTCACTTATCACCTACGGTGGGGGGGAGTAATGGGAATATAAATTTTAAATATTTTTTTTTTTAAGGGGCGGGCAAGTCTAGGCACTCTTGAAATTCTTTAGTTCCCTTCGACCAGCAAGCGTATCGGGTAGAAGAGTAATGGCTAACAAGACAATAACCGTTTCGTAACCGTTTTTCTCAACCGATACCCTTGCCGGCCCGATTCGTTGTGTGTGTGTGTGTGTGGGGAGGGGGGGCATTGTTGGGTACACTTACTACAAAAAATTTGCATAGTTAATTGTTCTTATTTTTCGCTTTTTATGCTTCGATGACTAAAATAAAGTTGTAAAAATAGCGTGTAAGTTTAAAATAAAAAAATCAATCACAGTTGTTTTGGGCGGAAGTAGTTAGTTCATGTTTGTTGTTGTTGTTTTTGTTAAGTATTCGCATTTTTTGGCCAAAAAAAAATAAATTTAAGGCCTAAACTAGGTTCTTCTCATCTTGCAGCTAAAGACTATACGTATATAAAGTTCTACGATTTAGTTTAGGTTTTTCTTGGTTGTCTATTAAGTAGTGGTCGTATTTTATACTTGAGTATTGTTGCTTCCCGTTTTTGTTCTACGTCCTTGCAACGTCCTGTAACGTCCTCTTCAGTTCTCTCTTAGTGGGTCTCGTGTCATTGTTGGCTACGTGGGTCTACCTGTTGTGTCTTACCTGTTACCAATTCCCTTAAGTGACTAGACTGGGTTCTGATTAATTTAATGCGTTGCTGTTCTTCTCTTGAGGTCTTTTTCGTAAAAGCTGTTTTTCTTTTTTTTTACCTGTCCTTTTTTTCTGGCTGTCCTGCAAAGAGTCCTGTCCCCCCACTAGCGAATTAGTTGCTTACTTTCCGAAACACTGTGATCGAAATCTTAATTTCTTTACAACTTTAGCGATCTATGCAAATATTTGTGGGAGAACGCCAACAAAACTCGTCACAAACCACAATTCGGGGGCACATCGAACAGCTATCGAACTAGAGAGAAGAGTGTCCGTCGTCCTTTTTACATTTTTCCACTTTTCACTTCCGTTTCCGTTTCCTGGTTTTTTTTTTTTTTGCGATTTATCAACCGGTCTTGTGCTGCTGTTGCTGCTTCATCATGACCGCCGGTTCCATCACATAGTTGTTGGCCTCGGCCAGCTGTTGGACCGGCAGGGGCGGCAGCTTGTCCTGCGGATGCCGGTGACTCACTGTGGTGGATCCTTTGCGGGACTTGCTGAGGGTGCCACTGCCAGGCGAACTGTTGCTGCTATTCGTGGTGGCCTGACCCGGCTGGGAGGCCGAACTAGAACTGGCCAGGGCCATGGGCATGGGCATGGGCATCTCCTGGCCCGTCTTCGGGTTCACCATGGTCTGTTTCAACAGGGAGCGATCGTTGCAGAGCGCCGAGATGAGGGGCAGGTCCAGGTGCTTGCTCTTCTCCCGAAGTAGGGCAATGTCCAGGGCCTGGGCCTGGGCCTGGGCATGAGCCTGTGATCCGGCTGCGGCCATGGAGGCCTGTAGCTGCGCCAAGATGCTGTTGCTTCCGCGGCTCAGCCCGAGACCCATGTCCGGCCTAGGACGCTCTCCAGCCCACTGGGCGCCACTGGAGGTCTTGATCAGCGGCGAGTTGGCGTTGTGGGGATTCAGGGTGGGCGGTTTCCGAGGCGGCAGGAGGCAGGTGGGGCCAGGACTCGGCTTCGAGGGAACTGGAAAGCGAAAAGGATAATGGATTAGTTGGGGAATTATATTTCCTAAACAGGAATACTCACTTGGTGGGGGCTTTTCACTGGGCGCCGGCATGGGCGGCTTCTTGAGTCGCCTGTTGACGTAGGGGGGTGGTGGTGGTGGCGGCAGGCGCCTCCCCTTGGGCAGCGAGTCGAGCGAATTCAGAATATTGTCGTCTGATCGCGATCGTGCAAACATCGAGGAGGACGAGGAGCCGGAAGGTCCTGTGCCGGAGGCTGCCGCCGCCGATGCTGCCGCCGCCAGAGCTGCGGGATGGAGCGGCGGTGGTGGAGGTGGCTCGTACGAGGAGCAGAGACTGGCCATGGAGGGCGAATATAAGGGGGAGTAGCCAGCGGCATGTCCTGGCAACTGGACATACGTATCCGATAGGTTCTGGGTGGAGGCGTACCGCGAATGCGTGGACAGGGCCAGTGGGAGGTAGGGCGTGCTCCGGTATATCGCCGGCGACACCTGCATGGCCAGATACGGATGATGGGGCGGCGGTGGTGCCGCCTGGGCCATGGCTGCCAGCAGGGAACCCTGCTTGGCGTCCAGATACTCCTGTTGGCTGACTGCCGGATCCTGGATGGGGTAGATCACATAGTCCACATCGCTGTACAGCTGCTGCTGGTACAACTCCAGCTGCTTCCGGGCCAGCTCACGGCCGTACAGGTGCCCCGCCAAGTGCGGATGATTCGATGGCGGAGGGGGCGGCGGTTGGCGCGGCAAACTGGGCGGTGGCGGGGGCAGGAACTGCCTGGGCTTGATCACCGGCAGCAGGACGCACGACGGGTGGGTCTGGTGGTGCAACGAAGCCGTACTCTTGTGCAGCCCGTAAGGAACTATGGGTATGCCGATGGCAGCGGATCCGGAATGCCTGTGATGCGCCGGCGGCACGTGGTGGTGCGGGTGGTGGTGCAACGAGGCCTGGGAGCCGCCAGCGTAGTTGGAGTTGTGCAGGGATTGCTGACTCAGCTGGTGACTGCAAACGGAGCCGCTGGAGGAGGCCGCCGAGGAACAGTGGTGGGGTGCCGCATAGCTGGGCTTGGCTCCGTCCGGAATCAGGCTGGTGTGGGCCTTCAGTATACTAATCTGTGGTCGGGTGGTGATGAACCTGGCCGTGACCTCTTCGGACTTCAGAGAACTCATTGATCCGGCGATACTGGGCGCCGGGTTGGCCGACGAGCTTACGGATATCAGAGAGGTGGGCCTGGGTTTGCTGGAACTGGGATACGGGGGAGGATCACGCCGTCGTAGAGCGGAAACCGCCGGTGGTGGTTGGACTGGGAGAGCCGGAACAGGGGCACTGACCTCTGGCTTTGGAGGCACCACAACTATTGGCTTGGGCACCACCGGCTTGGCTATCGGCGGACCACACAGACCTGTCTTCTCGTGTCGGGCCGTGTACGGCGGCGGTGGTGCTGGTGGCAGTTCCTGGAGCTCCTCCTTCTCCGTCTCCAGGGTCACATAGTCGCAGTCCGAGTGGAGGCTGCTGGAGACCGTCTTCCGACTCGGATAGGTGCCGCGGCCCACTATCAGATTGGTCAGCTCATCGGCGGAGAGCAGGGAGTGCTTGTTGTCCGTGGGATCGCTGCCATCGCCCCGGAAGGAGCTGCCCGTGCTGATATTCGAATCCGAACGCAGTCGGAACTCGCTCCTCTGCTTCTCTCCACGTCCATCTCCACTCTCCGGGTGCTGTACATGACTATCCTCCAGTTTCGAGGGCTGGAACATGCCGTAGTGGGAGCTCTTCTCCGACTCCGCCATCTCCGACGATTGTCCGGTTAGCTCGCTGCTGTGCATGGTGTACACCCCGGAGGTTTCGGTGGGCGGAGCTCCATGGGCCAGGGTATACACTCCCGATACTCCCGACACACTTTCAGTTTCCTCTCTGAAGTCCTCGGGATTCGTTTCGCTCAGCGCGGAGTTCTGGGCGGTGTGACTGAAGCCCAGCTCCAGGCTGGAGGACGTGGAGTGCACGGGCACGGGTGCGGTGGATCCACCAGCACTTGTATTGGCCGGTGAGGTGACCACCACAGTGCTGCAGGTGGAGGAGCACTGCGAGCCAATGTTGTGCTGCGAACTGGGCGAGTCTGTGGTGGTTGTTGAGGAGTCGTTGGCGTTTCCCGATCCTCCCAACGCAGTGCCACCTCCTCCTACGCCGATGGAGCTTCTCTGGACTGGTATGGAGGTGCTCAGGGAGCTGTTGGCATTATTTACCTCCGCTGGCCTCACGCTCAACGCCGCCAGTTGCTCCTCCAGATCCTTGAGCGACATCTGGCCCACACTCGAGGTCTGCCGACTGACACTGGGCCTGTCCAGGAGATGGGCCAGAGCCAGGCTCTCCGTCGAGGGTGCGGCCAGTGGAGCAGGTGGAGTATTGATCATGATCTCCAGCTCATCCTCCGAGTGAACCCGATCACTGACAATCCCCGATGTGGTGTTGGAACTGGTGCTCGAGATGACGGAGATGCGCTGCTCGTTCTTCGACTTGTATGGCAGCAGGAGACTCCGGGAACAGGCATAGCTGGCATGCAGCCTCTGCGACTCCGCCGCCTCCTCCTCCTCCCGCTTCGACACCTCCTTGAGCCGGGCTGCCAGTTTCATGCTCCACTGGTGCGTGTCCTTGCAGAGGGTCAGCAGGAGCTTGTTCTTCTCGTCGGAGGCTGCGTAGAGGGTGATCCGGCTCTCTCCACTCCGGATCTCGAACTTTTTCCGCTCAAACGACAGCTTCGTGATATTTGGCCAAAGGAAAGTGGTGGGTTCGGTGGCGGAGGATGTGGGAGTAGAGCTGCTGGGGTCGCCGCCCAGGATCTTGATACCCTTCGCATAGACCACGAACCAGGCACTGCCGGAACCCGGTTCGCTCTTGGCCAGCCTCATCCTGTAGGTGTGGGCGTTGATGGTTTCATGGAGGCTGCAGGCCTGCTGGATGTACAACAGCTCCGCCATTGAGGTGGCCATGCCCAGGTGCTCCCGGTGACACGCCCTCATCGCACTCCTCGCCCACGGAGTGTGCAGTCCACCCGGCAGATAGTCCTCGATCCGGAAGTAGTCGGCTCCGTTCGGCGGCAAGGTCGGCGGAGGGGGTGCTGTCGTGTCCCGCTTCGATGTGGATGCCACATAGGTGGAGAGTCGCAGCATCCGCTCGTTGGCACGCTTACTGATCTTGGGCAGCGTGGTGGTGGAACTCAGTCCTCCGCCACCGCCGCCCGACGATGAAGCCTCTTCGCCCGAATCGTCCTTGCCACCGGGCGGGGCATCGCCCAGATCCGCTTGCAGGGCCAGGCCGGCCAGGAAGACCAGGGCCTGCTCGGCCTGCTCCTTGGGCAGGTCGCGCTGCAGGATGTTGTGGCGCAGCTGTAGGTAGTAGTTGTGGCGGGACGTCTCATCTTTCAGCATGAACGGACTCTCGATGTAGAACTGCACACGGAAGTGTAGCTCCAGGAGGGGTCGTCCATTGGCATCCAGGCCCTATAAATGAGTCACAAATTAGTAGAGGATCAAGGACTTTAAGGACTTGAGACTCACGTGGGTGTGCGAGGATCGCCAGCTCTTCGGGCCGTATTTGGAGAGCTTGCTCTCGGGATCTGCAAACATGTACTCGCCATCTGGAAAGGGATTAAAAAATTATTATTATTATTATTAAGTAATAAAATAAATATATTAAAAAATATATTTAAGCATAATTTCTTTATCAATTTTTAATATTCCCGCTATGGCATTGAAAACTATCTAAAGTTTTAATCCCTTTTCTTCTCCAAAAGAGTCTAAAAATCAAAAACCTTAAACCTAAACTTCCGCAAAAAAAAATATCAAGCCTTTCATTAACAAAAAAATTAAATAAAAAACCTTAAACCTTAACTATATTTTCAGGTTTCCTTCTAAAAGTTGTCAGGTTGAATTCCATCTTCTGACGAATTTCCGGTTGCGATTTTTTTTAAAGGGAACTCTTTTTTGGCGCGCAGCCGCCAAGGTCGCTAATCAAAATTTTAAATGAACTTTCGGCTAAATGCGAGATGGTTTCCTCTTCCTTCGGCTCCTTCGGCTCCTCCGGCCCAAGTCCCATGGTCCCCTCAAAAGGGAAGAATCAGGCTCAAATCGGATCAGAGCTCAGAGCTCAGAGCAGACTTGTGTCAGTTTGTCAGGCAATAAACAAGCAACCCATTGACATCGACAAGAGTCCAAGTCGGAGTCAGGCTGTCAGTGGCCCGTTGCCAGTTCGGAGATGTACCAGTGCCAGTCTCTGGTCCCGATGAAGGGCCCAAGGGCATGTCTCGAGATGCTCGAGAAGGCGGCAGGGAAGCAACAACAACGAAATCAACACACACTTCATCGAACGAAAAATTTGAATTCCTGCATACGAAATGAAGAGCAGCAAGATGAAAAATAATAATTATGAAAAAAACACAAAAAAAAAAGAAATAATAATAATCAAGAGGAGGGGCAGCAACATCAGCAACATGAAGCAGCAACAGCAGCAGCAGCAACAATATCATAATAATCATCGGCGGCCGAATAAGTGCCTATCAATGACGACGTCGTGGAGTTGGAGCTGGAGCTGGAGCTGTAGCTGTAGCTGGAGCTGGAGTGGAAGTGGCAACAAGTGGTGGCACTGGAGTCCACCTACACTGGGAGAAATAATACTTCAAAATCTATAATTAAGCTAAGCTTGAAGTAGATTTTTATTAAATATTTTAATATTTATTAAAGACCACATTTCTCTCAGTGTCGAGACAAAGTCAGGGCGAGAGCAAGTATTGCATACCAAGCCCAAAACGCAGCGTCGAAAAAAAAAACGCTGAAGAGAAAGAGTAGAAAAAAAAAACAGGTAGAAAGACAGGTAAGCAGCAGCATTGGGAAAAAGAGGCAGCTGGAACCCAAGTCGTTCAGCTCCGAAACTCTGAAACTCAAAAGCGATTTCTTTTCGCATTCAAATTTCACTCCAAGGATGGAATGTGTTCTTCAATGCAGGATGGAATCCCACTGCTCCTCCTTTCTTGTCTTTACGTTCTAAGAGCAGGTGTGAAGGCCAAACAAAAAAATAAAAAAGTGTTGGGGTTGGAGTTTGGAAAAGGTAGCCAGCCCAGCCACACACTGATGGCCTGATGGATCCTCACGCAATCGCTGCGTTCCATTGCATCCATCTCTCCCCCGCCACCGCCACCACCACCGCCACCGGTCCCGATCCCGATCCCGATCCCAGGGGCAGAAACCTAATAATTAACATATTTTCCATCGCATTCCTCAGCGCTCACAATTAACACGCACGCACAGGGGACGAGGGGGTAGGGTAGGGGTGGCATGAGGCCGGGGCATGGACAGGGGGCAGAGGCAGCAAAATAAATCTTCAATTTGAAACACATGCAACACAAATTACAGCCTCAAACCAGAGGTAGAGCAGGCAAAGGCTCATCAAGCCGAGGAATTCCATCCCGAAGTCGAGGTAAGTGGAGGTGATCTCCACGAAGGGGGCGGGGGCCTGAGCGTTGGGTTAGGAATTGAGGGGGTGGGGCAGACCAGGGCCGAGCCGGGCCGGGCCAGGAGGGCAGGAGGGTCTATACAGATGGAGTTGGAGAAAGACAGAGTCAGAGACAGCTGCGCCCAATGTCATGGCCTGGCATTCTTCAGATTCAGATTTATTTTCCAAAAGGTTTCAGTTCGAGTTTGAGTGGCCATAATAACAGAAAAAAAATGAAAAATCAACAAGCTACACAAAAAACAACGACTAAACAATACCCTGGAATTGGTAAAAATATATCTAATAGGGTTATACATAGATTTAAATAAATTATATCGAAGAAAGAAACTTGAAGATTTTCATAAAATTATATAAATATTTGAGAAAAACATATTCTACAAATAATTAAAGACATTTTTAATAGAATATCTGGTACAATTAAGGAATATAACAGAATAAAATATATAATAAAAAAAGGAAATAAAATAAAAATGTATAATTAAAATATGTTTCAAAAATATATCATCCACAATGATATTCAAAAAAGAAATAGGTTTTCTTAAGAAAACTACCTCCAAAAAACTAAAAAAAAATGGTCACACTCTGTTTACAGGGTATCACCAGACCGGTCAACCTCAATCCTAAGCGTGTGTGTGTCTGTATCGAAACAGGCTGAAGGAAAAAGAGAACAAACGAACGAACAAGCGAATGGACGAAAAAAAAAAAAAAAAAACATAAAACCAAAAGAATTTTAATTTCCGATGTTATCAGATGCACGCAGCCCGAAGAGGAGAATCCGCAGCTGAAAAGAATAGAGGGCAAGGGAGGAGATGGGGCTGTGGCAGGGGAAAGGGGACTGGGGACTGGGGATGACGGTTGCAAGGCCGAGTGTCCAACTTCGAGGAGACCAAAGATTGAAGACGAACCAGCACCAACGCCATATAATAATGATTATGAGCCATTAACATTAAATGGAAAAGAAAATGCTGGTCTACAGATTACAGCTACAAAGGGGGCGGGGCCATCACAGCGATGCCAGCCCAGAAGAGTGCCAGTGGCCAGTGGAGGGGGGGTGGGGGTTTGAACTGGGAACCCGAAAAGGTTGATTCCTCCACATCGACATGGAATGCGGCAAAGGAATGCCAGCAATGCGACAGCCTCGAAATAACACCAAAACGGACGAAGACGGAGATGGAGATGGAGGAGTTGCTGGAGGATGTCTTGACCACTGGCGGGATGACAATGTTGCCAAATTGCCAACGGGCCAAAGTGCCACTTAAAGTGCATCTTCGATGTTTTGGCCAAGGAGTGTTCGGCCTGCTGCCTTCTTGGCTCTGAAATTTGCATAAAGATGAAATTTATTGACGCTGCCCGGCCATAAAATTGAAATTCATTTCAAGTCCCATCAGCGAACCCAGACGGGACATCATTTTGGCCGCCTTCTTGTTTCTTTTCTTCGTTTTTTCTCTTTTTTTTGATTTTAAGTTTTTAAGGGTCAAGACAAAAATCAAAAGACTCAAGAAACGAACTTGAAACAGAGCAGGCAGAGGGTGTTACAGAAGTTTTGCATTCCTGAGTTATTTTTAACCAAAACTTTAAATTTAAATGGCAATGTGAAAAAATAAATATGTTTTTAAAACATTATTTTAATTTAAAATAAAATAATCTTCTTTAAAATTTTTAATTTTTAATAAAGAAGAACAACTTCTGTGTAAGATCAGTATAATTTTTGAATAATTTTATTTCCTTTCTAGGGACTAATTTTTTTTAACACTATTTTATTATTTTGGCAAAAAAAAAAAGTGGGGTGAAATGCTGGCCAAGAGAATGCGGGAATCCAAGAACCGGGGACAGACCAGAAACCAGGCAAAAGCAACCACATGCCACTCATGCAACACACACACTCACACACTTGCAACATCAACTGACATTGGCTGGAATCCTTGGTCAGAAAAAAAAAAAAAAAACCAAAACACACACATAGCCAGAATGCAAACTGCCAATTTCATAGTTGAGCCAACAGAAGAATCCTCTGAAGCTTCTTCTCCGCCTCTTCAACTGCTCTTCTTCTTCCGCCTCTTCTTCTGCATCGTCTGCTATTTCTTCTGCTTGTTCTTCTTGTACGAGGCGAGGACGTTGGCATGCCCAACCCAAGCCCCAAGCCCCTAGCCCCTAGCCTCGCTTCCACAGCTCCAACTTAAAGCTCCAGCAGCGATTCCAGCTTCAAACTGCATACCAAATTCTTTTGCTGAAGATGTTGAGGCAACTTCCCCCCCAACACTCAGCACTCCTCCCCCCAGTGGGGATGTGCAACCCCACTCCCCCCCTACCATCTGCACCCGCCTTCCTGTGATTCCTCTGCTCCCTTGAATGCCACGAAATTGATGCCAACCAGATTCGAAAATTTACGTGTTGTATTCTTGGGCAATTGCTCTAACAGCGTATAGGATATTTTTAAGAGTAGCTAGGACTATTTAAAAAATTTCAAAGTTAAGAACAAATGTTAGATTTTTATAATTAAAGATTAAGTTTAAAGATGCTCCTAAAATTATTTCTAAAAACATATTTTTTAAAAACTTAAAAAAAAGGGCACTTGAAATTCGTTTTTCTTTTCAAAATGAATTTCTTGCTCCTTTCTCGTTTGAGCCTCCTCTATCCAATATTTGTGTGTGTCTTGTGGGCCTTTGGAGAACACATACACATCTGTACATACATATATGCCTCCTCTGCCAGTTTCAGTTCAGGCTTCTCCATCTCCATCCTCGAAACTCCCAACTTCAAACTCCGGCCATCCTCCTTGGCTGTCGTTCGATTCGTTTGTGTTAATGCAACGCGCGACGGCTACCTGAATTACTGAACACGCGTCTTGTGTCTGCTACCCTGCCCCTTGCCCCATGCCTCCAGTCTTCCTTACTGAACCTCAAACTCCATCTCGTCCAGAGTTTTCCTGGACCCCTCTGAGTATTCCTGAAATTGTTTGTTCGCCATGAAGGCAGGCGACGCGTTCCCTGGTTCGTTTTTTTGTTCATTTTATGTGCCATTTTTTTGTGTGTTGGTATTTTTATGTGTTTTGGCAGAATGGAGGATCGTGGATCGAGAATGGAGGATGGCGGTTGGCGGATGGAGGCTGATGCCTCTTCTACTTCTGATGCTGCTGCTGATGATGATGATGAGCAGCTTTTAGAGAAGACTGGTTTATGTTTATTAGTTGCATTTTTCATGCCTTATCGCTGGCATTTGGCTACTCTGCAACTCGGACACATTTTTTTCTATATTTTTGTTTTTTTTTTTGGAAGAAAGCTTAAGTGGTAGACTCACCTATGAGCACAGCCAGACCAAAGAGTTCGGTGTCCAGCATCCCTTGCGTGGCAAAGTGTAGACATGTCTGCGTGTAGACCTCTCGAACTCGACTCTTGGCATCGACTAGGAAGTACAATGTTTTCGGCTGCTGCTGCCCCAGAAGTCTGTAAGTCGATACAATCGATTATATAACTAGATACTTTTTTTTTTTTGGGTTGGAGTGGTTGGAGAAAGCAATTTACTAACCTCAGGGCCAGGAATCGCGAGCCTGGTGACAGTTGCTCGGCGGAGGACGCGCATACTTCCAATGGCGCGCTGACGGTACAAAATGCTCGCATACTGCATCATTTTCCGTATACAGCGCGCGCGTTCGAAATGCGTTGCTAAAAAAATATACAAAAAAATAAATTTTAAAATATTTAAGTTTATAAAATAAATAACTCTTAAAACTATTCAATAATTCTGATTAAAATGACTTTGGAATTGCCTGAAAAAAGTAATCTTTGAAAGAAGGAACTGGAGTAGTTTCTAAAATTGGAACCTCCTTCATATCATTTATGTAAAAAATAACAATTAAAAATATATAAAATATATAATATTATCAGAGAATCCAGAGAACTATCTTTCTAAAGAAATCTCAAAGGGCCCAAGTTAAACCCTTCTTGTAATTAATACTTTAATTAGTTTCTTGATATCTATGCTCCAAATTTTTAGTGCCAGGCAGCTGCCAAGATGGGCCATATAATGCCGGATTGAAATTTCATCGCATTCCGGTAATAAATTCACCGCAGTGCAGGCGTCACATTTCTAACCGCATTTCTGGCTCATCAAATGGCGATAAAGCTGCCGCAAGATCGAATCGGTTAGGCACCATTCTTTCGAAGCGGCCAAATTGATGCCGCTGGAGCCGCCCCAGACGATGGCGCCCGCCTCTTTTGGGCTCAACGCTGCCGACCGTCAACCATCGAACATCGACCACCGAACAATTTCACCAATCAATAACGAAAGACTTAGGCGACAAACTTGATTAGCGGCCAGGCGACTCGGAGTTGGAGATTCCAAACCTCATAGTGCGTGCGTGGCAGCCAAACTCCCGCTTCCCCATATTAGCCCCCCACCATACCCCCCTCAATGCGTTGCGCATAAAATTATTAAAATTCAGTTAAAGAAAGTTCCAAGCGAGACAGAGAGAGAGAGATAGAGAGAGAGCGATAGAGAGGCCAAAACTGGCCTCGTGATGAAAGAAAAGTATTTTATGCATAAATTAAAATCAAATCGAATCAAATCAACTTTTTTTTTATTTTTTTTATTTTTGTATAGAGCGCCGGCAGCGGCGACTATGGTTTCTACCAACTCGGCGGAGACGCATAAATTTCAATATTGGCGCATTTTCTGTGTCTAATAAATTTCAACGTCCAATAAATTTATTCAGAGTCAAGTCGAGACTCGGACTCAAGAGGCTCTAGAGAAAGAGAGATGGAGGGCGGGGTGGGGGGATAGAGACAGAGGCTGGCAGAACCGCCCTGACTTATAAATATATGATCGGGCCGATCCAAGGTATGCCCCTACTCCCCTTCCTGTCCATTTCCAACTCCAAAAGTGATCATCAATCAAAGCGCGCATTTGACATAAATTAGAAACCAAAAAAAATAGAATATCTGGGAACATAGAAAACAAAACTCTGCTCCTCCTCCACCACCATTCCCCAATCTTATAAGCCTCTCAAAAAAAAAAAATGGAAAAAATAGAAATAGCTTTTGAAAAGCAATTATATCTAAGCCGATTTCCATGAGCACCTTGGACCAGGCTAAGGTAGTCTGGAGAACAGGCTCAGTGTCAGACTTTATGCCAGATCACCGACGATTACGAAACGAGAATTGGAATTCCAGAGGGCCCTAATGTGCTGTGATTGACTTATTACTCTGGAATTTAGATATTTTTTGGAGACTGCGACTCTAAATTCCTCCCATGCCAGCTGACACTCATTATAATAATGTTAGCTTGGCCTCCATCCAATCATTCACCTCATAAATCACACTCTCTATAAATACTGTAATTGGTATCCTTAAGAAGTCCACTCCGGTAGTCTAATTTGATTTAATAATATGCCTAGTTGAGTAGTAAAAGGAAGCCGTAAGTGGGCTGTAACCAGAGGCTTTCTAGCCATTTAGATAACAATAAAAGGAAGCTTATTGGCCATCCAAGATTGCCTCTAAGAAGGAAACTATCTAAATAATCAATATGCATGGTTTCTCCGGAAGCAGAAACAGTGCAGCATAATTGTTTTCATTTGTGGTTGCAATTGGTGAAAATTTGAAAAGAAAGCCAGGTTGGAATTTCACACAATGCCAGGTTATTATGCAATATTCATACCAAATGCCAAAAACAAAATAAAATAAATAAAATATATTGCCGAATGTCTGGCAGCTGCGATCACGATTTCTGTTATTTCTTTTTGTTTTTATTTTTAAAATTCATATCTGGTTGGACGAGGGGGATGAGTCAACGGAAGCAGAAAGCATTTTTAATTTGAAATGCAAACAAATTAAAGGCATTTAACAATTTCAATCATAACATAGCAAATTATCCGCATTCCGTTGGCTAATGAGAGCGGGAAGCGAAGAAAGCCGTGGCGACGCTAATTATCAAAGTAAACATCACGGAGGGGGTAGCAGTCGCCGATAGGCTGGCAATTAAAAATAATAAAAAAAAAAAAGAATAATAAAAAATGAAGTGAGCCAAGTGGAGCTGAGCGGGGGCACCCAAGAGACACGCTAATCAGCAATTAGCAAATGGCAATAAATATTTTGTTTATGATAAAGCGGGGCAAGTGCCTGAGTGGGTCGTTTCTGTGCGAGAGTTTTTTTTTTATTTTGGAATGCAGACGTCTACGGAAAGAAAATACGGGCACAGAGGCGACGTAGAAATTGTAGTCATGAAAGGGGCTGCGGTGGGGGGCTATAAAATCCCACGGGCTCTGCCGCGACTAAAACTCAATTAAATGGCGCAAGCGCCAGCAGCGAAATACTTTTCTGCTGGCTAAGCGAATGCCAGGCACAAGGGGTGCAGGGGGTGAGTGGCAGGGAAGGGGGGGTGGCGCAAGGTGGCGAGGTGGCTTGGTGGAGAACTAAAACAGAAACAGAAACAGAGACATTGCGCATACGCCACGTTGTGCTGCGACAGCATTTCAAAAAAAGGCAAGCACTGAGAAAAGTTTAAGGCAGAAAGGGGAATAAGAAAAGGGGGGCTAGAAAATGTAATTCATTTTTTATATATTTTTAAAAATATTATTTTAAAGCTTCTAGTCATGCTAAAAATCTATCAAAAATCTATTAAAGAAATGTTTTTTTATTTTAAAACTAAAATCCCCTATCGAACACCCCTTTTTTCCCCCAGTGCACCTCTGGCAACTGCACATGCCAATGCACTGAGCTCATTCGGGGCGTGTGTTTGTCAACCGAGTTCCAACAATCGCCAAAGTCGAACGATCGATCGATCGATTCGTTGATCGACGGGGTGCAAAAAGGGGCATGGATCGGGGGGGCCAGGGTGGGGACCACTGGAAGTGGAACCTAGAGCCGAGACTATGATAAAAACAAAAAAAATCGCTTCAACCGCATGTGCAGGCCCATTGAAATGCTGAACGAATCAGAAACGGAATCAGAAATTGAAAATATCCATATGGATTTCAGCGCGGAATGCGAGTGCGCATGGATCGGAGGTCCAATAAACAAGGCAACGTAAGCGATCGTAAAATCGAGCAGCTTGGAATGCGAATCGAACTGAATTGAATCAATAGACTTTATGGGAATCTCAATCTAAGAATCTTAGAGATGATCGCAAGTCGTGGGACAAAGTATGATTGGGTAATGCGGAAGTGGGTCGTCTAATAAATTATTTTAGCTTTCAAGCTTACTAATCTCAGATTGTCAAACAAAACAAATTCTTTTAAAGTTTTTTCTTAATTCTAGTAGTCTAAAAATATTCAAAAACCCGAACCCACTTGAGGTAGCCCTGATTTTGTAGACTCTCCAAGAGAAACCCCTGAACAACCCACACAAAAATAAAAATCCGATAGATTCTTTGCCGTTCTTGTGAGCTTGTAAGTCCCGGGTTAAGTGGCTCTCAAACTGGATTCACATTCTATGGAAAGTGTTTCGAGTGCTCTCGGATTCCGATTCTCAGACTCACAACTAATGAATGGCGATCGAATCGGCGAGCGGTAACTTTTGACGTGGAATATTTCGCTCATGAGTTGGCTGGCTGGCTGGCTGGCTGGCTGGCTGAGTGGCCGGGCCGGCCTGAAAAACCGGAGCTAATTCTACCAAGTGTACGTGCGCCTGGGACTTTTAATTACCAATAGAGAACTCTGGCAAACAACAACAAGTTAACCTGGCTAACTGGCGTCAATGGGACGGCCAGAAATAGTTTAGTTTAGATCGCAGCTTTAGTTTGACGACATTTTCACACGCTGGTCTGGCCGTGCCGGGCCGGGCCAACGGGGCGGATGCGCGTCATTGGGAACGGGAATGGGAACGGGAACGGGAGGCAGGCAAGTGCCATTTTACAATTCCGAATTCCGAGGTCCAAATTCCGAAGCTCCGAATTCGTAAAAGGGTGTGGCGCTATCACGCAAATGAGTTTAACCTTAGCCGATTTCCGAAATGCACACAGAGAAAAAAAATGTCACCAAAGGTGATAAAAAAAAATATATGAGTAGCGAAAAAACATAAAATAGGCCTTCATTTGCTGATTTTTTAACACAAACATATTTTATTTCTTAAGCTGGAAAATTATTTTAAACTTTATCATCAGTTATGAATCTTTAAATGACATTTAAAATAATTAAAAAATTATACAAGTATAATCTACTAAGCCATAAAACATTTAAATGACATTATAATAATCATATTTTTGGTAATTTTTTCGCCTGTTTGGGATTTATGATACCGCTCGCTTATGAGCCATCCAAACGGCAAATAACTTGTCGTTTTCTTGCCAAATGACAAAAAAAAAAAAAGAGAAAAAATAATAATAATAAAAAACTCTAAAAAATAAAAGGAGAAAACAGAAATGCGACGACGATGAAGAGGCGACAGAGAAACAAAACCAAACAGCGGCAAATGCCGAATTCCGAATTCCGAAATTCCACTTGTTGTGCCAGTTATGGCCAAACAATTTGGTGTCTTTGAAAATGCGCGAAATGTCCCCAGTCGGCCCCCTCCGCCTCCGAGCTGGTCGCTCGCTGTGGTAATGACTGTAAAAATAATGATTATGACGATGATGAGCCACTGACAGGGCGGAGTGGGCCAAGAAACACAAAAATGAAGAAAAAGAAAACAGCTAACACACGTTGTCGCTACAGTTGGCTGGTTAGTTGGCTCTGCCTCTGGCTTTGGCTTTGGCTTTGGCACACTACCGCACCACAACACCACTTTGCACCACAATCGCACCACACCTAACTGGGTGGAGGTGGAAGCGGCTGGTGGAGGAGGCGATGGCCTCCGCAATGAGAGCAGCAGGCAGGCAGCCACAAAAAAATAATTTAAAAAACAAAAAAAAAAGCCACAGACAACGTGTGCCGCATGCCAAATCGAAGGCGTGCGAAACTATGCCCGCCAACATACCCTAGAAAATTTTACTGGGGCTCCTCCAGAGTGTTATGGAACCATGGATAAACAAGTCACACAATAAGGTTAAGAAAAGTCTTAAAGAATTGAAAGACAATACTCTCTACTACTGTTGATTCTAGGCTTTAAATCTAAAACATAGTTTAATCTCCAGTTTTAAATTGTTTAAACTTTGAATTAAGAAACAATAGACTTTTTGAAAACCTGTTATCATAAATTATTATATAATAGTTTCTACTTGGCAGAGATGAAGCCCCAATATCAAACATTCATTATTAATTGTCTATTTTGAAGTTTATAGCCGGCATTTTTTATGCAAAAAAAATAAAATTAAGATGTTAGATATTGATTCATTGTGGATCTTAAATTTTAAAAAGAAATAAATGCTACTAAAGAAGCAATTTTAGATGAAAGGATTTTTTAAAAGTATAATACGGAGATATTAAGCTAAACTTTTTTCATAATAAAGGTATTCCATAAGGTTTTATTAAATCTTGCTTAATCCTTCCCACACTGTCTGTCTTTTAAATTAAAAATGCCTTCAAGACGTAATTTTCTCATTATTTATTTATTTAGGCTTTTGAGAATTCGCCTAAAGGTCATCCATAAGTCTAGCCAGATCCATTAAGCCGGCAAACGAAGCCAGGCCAGTCCAGGCCAAGCCAAGCCATGGCATATCTCTATCTCAGCCTCGACTCGACTCGACTCGATGATTGTCATTCAAAATTTGTTTAATTTGTTGGACATTTTAATTGCTTGAATTGTTCGAAACAACAGCCATACAGACACTTATGTCTGTCTACATACGCATATTGACTGCGTGCGGGAATTTCGGTTTACGAAATTATTATTTTAAGTATTTATTATCATTGCTGGTCGCTGTTGTCAGTTTCAATGCAAACCCATCCATCCAGCCAGCTAGCCCAGGGGCCTGAGGTCAAGTGGTTGGGGGGATATAGAGATATAGAGATGTCAGTGCTTAATCGAAAACCACAAGAGTACAACTGCATGGCAGATACATACGTCAGATACATGTGTGCCGACACCCGGCGAGAGATATAGATACGTCTGGGCAGAGATACAGTTACCCCATTATAACCATATAGCGCCTGGTGGCAGAATCGTTTAACGATTAGCGATTAACGCTAACCGCTTAAAAGCGTGTGTTTCCACTCACTTGTTTATCTTCCGCAGCTGATTTACATTCGAGATGTCTGATTTTCAGTCGTGATTTCTTTCATTTCTTTACTTTTGGTTACTCCGATTTCGATTCCAATGGCTGTTTCTGTTCCAATTACAGATTGAAATCGCACTCCCGGGAAAAACAAGAGCGCACCACCCACCCATTACCGCCATCCCGATGGGGTCTTCAATTTCCACTTAATTGTTCCGCTGTCGATCGTTTAAGAGCCACATGCCAGCCACCCTGCCTTCCTGCCTCCCTGCCTAGCCCGATAAGCGGGGCAGCACTTAACCAACTAGAACCCATCGGCGCGATCCAACCCGGTTGGGAATTGGAAATGGAGTGGGTACGGAGTGGCCGGCGAGCTGAAACTCTAGGCCAAAAAGTGTATCAGAATTCAAGGAAACTAAACCAAAAACATTCTTAAATTACAAATTCAAATACTCTTTTTTTTGTTAACTATTATGGTTTTTTTATAAGAAAAGTTAAAAAAAAGCTAGTAATACCTTTTTATAGAATTTTAGAGATAATACTATCTTTTGGGGAAACATTTGTTGGAACTGAGATACTATTTGTGGCATAAATATGTGGCAATTTCCCTATTTTTTTTATTAAAAATATTAAAAATAGCACTACAGCCCTTGGTAGAGTATAAATTTTGACTGACATTTGATATTCCCTAGGCAGAAATGGGTTAATTGCACAATTCTCTGGAGTTTTGACTCTTTAGAGGAGCAAAAAAAATCGTAAAAAAAAAGCTTAAAAAAGTTCAACAACAATCCATGGACGTTGGCGATTTTATGGTTTCGAGAGATAAGAAATTCGCTGGCATTTGTTTTGTTTGCTTTTTGCTTTATGAGTCCCTCTTTTTGGGGAGTCATTAAAATTCCAGGGAAATGGGGGCCCTTTAGGGGTCTCTGGTCTGCTCTCCTTTTATCCTCGCAGCTGTATCCTTTTCTGCTTACCTTAGGCAGCCGCTGCAGTGATCGGCATTGTTGCTGTTGTTGTATCTGCTGGTTCGCGTAATCCACAAAAATTGGAGTTTTCTTTGATTTTCACTGAATTTTGTAACTTTTTTGCTTGCTTTTGAAACACTTTTTGAATAAATCTATCGATTGGCTATCGAAAAAATGCCTAACAGTAAAATTTCGTTTCGTTTGCTGCGGTTGTAATTTTTTCTTTTTTTTTTTGTATCTTATTTTTTTTTGTTGATGTTCTATCTGCTGCTGGTTGGTTTTGTTGTTGTCTGACCTCTTGACGACGCACGCCGCGACTGCGCAGTCAGCAGCGAACAGGCCGCATTCCAGCGCGCTGTTGCCGAAGAGCGGGGAGGTGGGGGTGGTGGAGAGCACACTACGTTTTAATCAAAATTCACTCACACCAACAATAGAGTGTGTGTGTGTGTGTGTTCGATCTCTCTGCCTTACACTCTCTTGCTCTCTCTCTCTCTCTCCGTGTTGGCTACGGTTGTTTGTTGTTGCGCGAAAGAATGCCGTTTGCTGGGTTGTTGTTGTTGCTGGCGTTGTTGTTTTCTTCAGTTGTTGTTGTAGTTGCCGTGGCTAGTTGTTGTTGCCATCCGCGGGTAGCTCGATTTTTTTTTTTTTTTTGTATTTTTGACCAGCGCCAACTTTTTGGAGTTGGTTTTTGAGTTGATTTTTAGTGGATTTCAGGCGACTGGGACTTGATTTCTGGCTGGGAAAGGCTTTTCGCAGTCAGTTGCAGTTATTTTCGCGGTATCGGGACACGTTTTCCCCATCAACGAAGAACGATCATTCATACACTGGCTACACCGTACACACACCAACAAAAATCACTCCACATTCTTTTTGCACACTCGTTTTTATTTTCGTTAAATTTTTTTTTTATTTTAATTTTTTTATATTTTCTTCCCCCTTTTTTATTTTATTTTTGAAACACACTGGACGACAGATTGTAATCTGAATCTTAATCTGAATCTGAATATGAATCCAAATCCAAAATCGAAACGCGCTGGTTTTTTTTGTGTGTGAAAACCGAACTCCACTCTGAGCTACAGTATCTATGTGTGAGCCCTGCAGCTGTATCTGTATCCGTATCTGCAGCCAGCGGCCGTGTGTGCGCTTGGGCTTGGAGCAGCCAACGGTTCGAAATCGGAATCGGAATGGATCCGCTCGGATCGGAGTTGGATCCCAAACGCGACTCTACCACAAAATGAGCGTTCCGAGCTTCTGTATCTGTATCTGTATCCGTATCTGCAGCCGCATAACAGACTGTTAACAGCGAGCTCAGTGGCTGTTAGGGTGCTCATTCGACAAGTTCTCTCTCAATGTTAACTAACATTTCGTTCAATTGACGACGATCGTTAAAAGTATCTCCAAATAATTATGCTCTCTTTTTGGCTCTCATTTTACACTCGAAATAAAAGTGGTTAGAAGTGTTACAAATTAATATTTTCATAATATTAAATAAATAAAAAAAAAGTAAGTAATATATATTTTAATAACCACTTTTTGATTTACAAAAATTTTAAATCGAGATTACAAAACTAAACGAAGTCTGAACTTAACGAGCCCCCAAAAAATGAGCGAGAGAGCGCCTGCACTTGTGCCTTAAGTGGGTGCCAGTGTATGTGTGTGTGTGTGTATCTCCCACTGAGATTTGAGATTGGAATGCGTGATAGTGGCAGAGAGCAACAGAGCCGGAGAGCGGGTTCAGGCCAGGTTGGAATGGCTGCAAAGAATTTGGCTACGTTCAAGAAAAACAACACAACAAAAAAATTAAAAAAAAAAAAAACAACCAAACAAAAAAAATAAAACTCTCGCACACAGTTACAGTTACATCTACAGCCCCTATCTCAAATAAAAAATAAATAAACGAAAAGAAAAGAAAAACATTCGCCAGGCACACAAATCCAACAGATACAACAACAACAACAACAACAGCGCCACGAAAAATGTAAATAGCAATAAAAGAAAAACAAACTTCAAAGGAGAATCCCAGTAGCTGACTGCTGTGTCAGGGTGTCAGTGTCTTTCCTATATGTGTGTCTCTTCGTATGTGTGTGTGTGTGTGTGTGTGGAATTCCAATGGCTTATCTCGGGAGAAGATGAAGGCGAATAGGGTGGGTAAGAGTGGGGGAACGGGGGAGTCACTGGAATGTGGAAACCTTCAAGAAACCTTCACAATTCAAGGAGTTGGACATTTCAAAAGGATTCAAAAGATATATCTTTCTTAAGAGAATATCTTAGGAATATATCTTAGGAAAAAAGTCATAATAGTTATCATAATTGAAGATCAAGGATCAGGAGGTGCTAGGAGGTTCTAGAATTAAGTTTCCAAGCCCTCAAAGGACATCAAAAAAGTCTCAAAAATTCCCCAAAAAAAAAAAAAAATATCTACTGAAGGATCTATGCTTACTTTTAAATCTTAAAAAAAAAACTCCCTGGACAGTATCCGTAAGATAAAGTTAAGAAATGTGAAAGGGTGGGGGGCAGACCGCGGCTTGGGGTTGGGGGGATAAGGAGAAGAACCCCAGGGGCAGACCGCTGGCCATTTGTATGATCTGCTCTGCCACCGCCTCTGCTTCTGCCTCTGCTTCAGCTTCAGCCTCTGCTTCTGCTGCTGCCTCTGCCTCGACCGGCGTCCTCTGCTGCTACGATATCGTCACTTGGGCGCATTCCTCAGCATAATATGAGCTTGATTTGCTGGATTCTTTTTGCCTCGCTCGCTCTCCCCAAGCCACGCTTGAAATTATTTTTTTCGTGGGTTTTGTTTTCCTTGTTTCTCTCCTTTTTCTCCTTGGGCCAGCCCCAAGCCCCCCACCCCCTCCAGGCCTAGAAGCTGCTGCTACAAATATGCGGCATACACACGCCCCACCTCGACCATGGGGGAGGAGGAGGGGTGGGGCAGCCAGAGTGGGAATAGCCAGGAGAGTCTTCGACAAAAGTCGGAGAGTCGAGAACCGAGAATCGAGAATCAAGAGAGGTCGTCTTGGCCATGGTCATAACTTGTTGGGGTGGGGGGTAGACAAGGAGAAGGCGGCGGCGAGGCAGGTGATGGATGGAAACAGGGAAGCGAGGGGGCGGGGCTAACAGGAGAGGCGGGGAACCGATGGGAACTCTCTCTGCCCATGGCCTTCGATTTTTTCAAGTGTATTTGCATAAGTTTCAAGATCCAATTAATAGAACTTTATTTTATAAAAATAATAATTAAAAATAAAAAAAAGAATAATAATTTAAGTAGTTGTTGCTTTAATTAATTAATTGGTCTAATAAACGAAAGACGCTGGCAAAGAATGTACGGCAAATAGAGCTACGAAATGGAGAGAGAATTCTTCAAAATATTTAAAGTTATCAGGACATGGTTTTCAAAAAAATAATTTAAAAAAACTTTAAATATTTAAAATACTAATCTAGACCTAAACTCTTAGACTAAACTTCAAAAACTTTATTTTTTATCTAATAATCTTCTTAAAACTCTTAAAACTATAATTATCTGATTTAGAGTGTCAATATCTTCGACTTCTTGGATTTAAGGCTTTTCATTCTTAGTTTTTTTTATATTTTTTTTATATATTTTTTTTTTTCTTGGTGTTCGTTATTCTTTCGTCTTTGGTCGATCGCTGGTTCTCTAAGACCGGTTGTTGTTGCTGGTGTTTCTGTAAGCTGCCTTTTGGGCGCTACGTTCTTGGCCAACGTTGGTATGCACACGCACACACTGATACTGCTGCACACAGATATATCTGTATCTGTATCTGTATCTGTGAGATAGGTTGGAGCCTGGTCGAGGCCGAAGTCTCGACCGCACCACAAAAGAGCAAAAATATATAAAAAAAAAAATAAAGAATCAAGAAGAATTTTTTATGCAATTCCTTGAAGTCGATTTCAGTCTCCGGGTCCAGAAACTCTTTTGCGGAATTGGCGCGCAATTCTGGTTGTTTTTTTATAATTTTTTTTTGGTTTTTTTTTTTAAGCAAAGCGATCTTGCCTTCAGGAGCAGCTGCCATTGATCCTCTTTCTATTCAAAATTCCTAAGGTTTTTTATTGTATTTTTTTTTTAAAGGCATTTTTTTGCTTTGTTTTTTTGGCCAAAGCCAAAAGTCGTTGATGATATGGCGAGTAGGCCTGGGGAATATATTGAATAAGTCGGCATATGACGCTGGTCCCCAGTTGTTGTTGGTTTTGGGGCTGTTTGGGGCTATTGTTGTTGCTATGGGTTGGGGTGTTTTTCGTTACGCTTCATTGCTGTCGATCGGCCGTCGATATCGCTGATTGTCGCATACTTTCTACCCTTTTACTAATTGGGGAATTCCAACTATTTCAAACTATTTTAAAGTCTGGTCTCCTTGGTTATTCCCTATTCTAATCACTTATACAACTAATTGGAGAGTTCCAACTTTGATGGAGTATTTAAATTTATTTGCTAATTCTATTTTAAGACTAGAATTAATTGAATTATTTTGGTTGATAATTTTTTTGATAAGAAACTAACCTGGTGATTGTATGTATTGTCTATTTCCAGGAATTACCTGCACTTTAAATACTTATTTTCTTTTTTTTCAGCTTTATCTTAAGTCCGTAATATAACAATTTCCCTGGAAAGAACCTTATCGATCCAATCCACTGATCAAGAGTATCGGAACCTTCGTTGAGTCGTCAATAAAGTTTCCGTTTCAATTCGTTTGCTCGACTCGATTCGATTCGCTTTGTTTTTTGTTCTTTTTTTTTATTTTTTATTATGGCCAAAAATATTTGTGCTGGCCACGATAATGTTAATGGAGAGGCAGACCCCCCCAGACCTCTGCGTTAGCCCTCGTGTTCTGCCCATCATCATTCCTTCTGTCGAGGTATTTTTATTACTTTTGTTACACTAACTTACTTCCTATTCGGATCGCTGGCATTTAAGCTTAACTTTTTTTGTTTTTGTTTTTTTTTTTTATTGTCTCTGAATGTAAATAAAAAAAAAACAGAGAGGTGGTGGGCGGGGGTGGGTCACCTGAATGGGCGTCATTCCACAGTTGATTGGCTTTGCTCGGACCGAGAGTTCGAATACTTCAACTCTGACCTTTGACTAGGAGGGTGTTGAGTTTGTTTTTTTTTTGTTTTAGAGAATGTGGAATGTTAAGCACTACCCAGAAAATATATATAATTTTTTTTTAATTTTTAACTAAGAAATGTAGGAATCTATTTCATTTTAAATCTTTTATTTCTTGGTTAGATTTTTATAAATCTATTTTTTTGTCTTCACTCTTATGTCTTATTTCTTTCGGTGTTTTATGGGTCTCCAAGTTATAGTCAGATCCAATCGAATCTCATAGCAGAGTCTAATCTGCCTACCCTACTTTCACTCCATTTCCAGTCGGCATCGAGACTCTGTGGCATCTCATTCGATTCGATTCAATTTATTCGAACTTGGGTCTCTCTTTCTCTTTCTCCCACTCTCTACCTGTCTCTCTCTCTCTCTTAGTTTTAGGGGGGACTAGGGGAGTTGGACTAAACTGCAATGAAATTTCAGGCTGCCAATCGATTTTGCGGCTGCTGTAGCTTGGGATTTGCCTTTTTTGGGCCTTGGAATGTTGCATGTTGCTGCTGTTGCTGTTGCTGTTGCTGTTGCTGCTGTTCCTTGCTAAACCCCCGAGCAACATCAACAGCAGTAGCAGCAACAATGTGTTCTAAATAAATTCCAGTGAAATGAAATTCAGGGAGCAGGAAGGGAGCCAAAGAGGAGACGCAGATGTATGTATCTTTCAGATACAAATTCTGTACGCTGCGCGCAACGTGATTGCAATCTTTAGCATCGTCATCATCATCAGCAGCAGCAACAACAGCAGAGGCAGCAACATTTAACAAAAATTTAGGAGTTTTTTTTTAGAAAAATATATAATATTTGTATTTTAAATTTAATAAAAAAAGGGAGGTTTAAAAATATACTATTTTTTAGTCAAGTATTTTAAGATATATTAGCTTTTTATGTATCCCTGACTGGATACCCTGTAAATACCAACTGGCAGCAAGAAGAAGCGCAACACGAGGCACGAGATTCGAGGTTGCAAGGCCCCCAAGGCCCAAAAAAAAAAAAGGAAGACACACACACACACACCATCGCGGCAGAGGACGCCAACGTCAACGTCGCGCGTGCGCAACTCGAACGGATGTTTACACTGTAAAAAAATTAAGTAAATAGTTTGCAATAAAATTTAAAAAAATATATAATAATTAAATATAATATTTTTTCAGTGCATTTGTTTTGCCTGTTATGTTGAGTTACCTGTTTTGGTCTTTCTGCAGCCTTTCTTCCTTTGGTGGAGATTTCTTCCCCCGACTTGGGGAGTCGGGAGAGCGGGGGGGGGCTGTATGGCCGCAAAAAATCGAAAAAATCAACCAAGGTCCGTACAGTAGCAGCTCGGTTTGGCTGCTCTTTTTTTATGCTTTTAATGAGCTTTTATATGGGCTGCAGGATCGATTTTAAAAAAGGTATTCCGGGCGAGGAGCGAAGGGCATGGGCAGAGGCAGAGGCAGAGGCCGAGGCAGAGTCATGGGCATGGCATCCCGAAGCAACCAACCAAATGCATCTCCATGTCAGCATCCGAAGAAGACGATGATGATGATGCTTTTTGCTCTTGCGGTCTGGCCCAGGATTCTAAAGCCATCAATGGATTGGCGGGTAAAGTATTTGGTTCCCATGGGTTAAGATTGCACGATGATGGGGGGAGGGGAGGGGTAGGTAGGGTAATGATTATTATGGTAACACAGTTTTGGGCAAAAATAGAAACAACCACAGGGAGAAACACTTGTCAAAACAAGAGCCCGAGGGGATATGAGATATGAGAGCCAAAAGGCAATCTAGAGTTACTGACTCAATCAATAGGGGTTTCAGATAATTATTTAATACTTTATTTAATATTATTTAATATTATTTAATATTTACTTAATAATTATTTTAGATATTCATTAAGTTGTTTATTATTTAAGATGAATTAATAATGGAAATTTATTTTTAAAACATATTTAGAGCCAAAAGTCAAACCTATTTGTTAATTCGAATTAAAAATCTGAAGAGTTCTTCTAAGAGTTTAAGTATTATATCATAACTTCCTTTGAGATAGAGCCTCTAATCTCATAGTAGAACATTAGTTATGTTAAATAATATTCCATATATTTTTTGTTTTTAATTTGTAACAACATTTCACTAAAAATTTCTAGCTAAAGAATTTTTGTGAGCCAACTTTAAGGCACTTTCAGATCCAGATCTTGAAAATGGGTCTGGAGGGAGGGGGTCGGAGGTATCTGGAGCCCCGGCGAAATACCTTTCCCGGTCGCGACAGCTCACGGCTCAATCTGCAGCTGTCAGGTGTGGCCGGCTAATTGAGAGTCGCGTTACGAGATCATCTTGACACTTTGGATTTGGTCGGGGGGAGGGGGGGCAACAGCGAACCAGCAATCGGTGGCAGCAACAGCAACAGCAACAGCAACATGGCAACATGGCAACAAGTTGAAAGCCGCCACCTGCCGCCGGACGAGGCAAATCCGCTGGTGATTAACTAATCACAAGGAAAAGTGACTGTTCAAGGGGCCAGGGTGGGGAAATTCGCGGTCATGTCTGTGATAAAAAAAAATACTCAAAGCCGTCAAGTACTCGCAAATGCTGACGCATTCTGGCCCAAAGGCTGATAAGGCCCAACAAAGCGAAACTCTCCTCGAAACGGAAACGAGCAAGTACAAGATACAGATAAAGATACAGCTAGATGTCTAGATACAGATATACATTCACTTTCCGACACAAAAAAAAGGCAAGTTCCTAGGATTTCTAGGATACCAACTTTGAAACTATTTCGGTTAATTATTAAAAAGATCAACAAAACACAATAACTTGGCCTTAAAATGATAACATGTGCTAATGCCACTTTATGACATTAATTTGCATTTTTCTTCAATCGTTATTTTTTTTTTTTTTTCAATAAGCATATCTATAATTCATGGAATTAATGGTTTTTCCGACTGTGTGTGAACTGTAAGTTGAATAATTTTGTGTTTTTTTGGCACAACTGGAATTCGACTGAAAGAGGCCTCTCGCGAGTGTTATTCAAATTTCGATTAGCATCTTGGCCCCCTTGGACCATGGACCGTGGGAGCTGTAATCCCCGGCTAAATAGAACTGTGGCCTCAACCCCACCAGTTTCTCCCTCACCTCCCCCCCTTCTGGTGCTCCACTCCACTCACTTCTAGGCTGATAAATATTTGGCTTTTGCATGCCAGCCCGATGAGTTCAACGACGTATGTATGTAGATCTTGTTGTTGCGGCCGCTCATTTAATTTTCAAACATTTATCAACAAATATTTGGCGCTTATCATTTGTTCAAGTCAAACAGCCGAGGATCGGCTGTGACACTCCCAACCAGAAGCAGATGATCATCATCCAGCAGCCACATCTTCTCCCCCTAGTGGGTGTGTGGGAGGAGAAGTAGATGCCGCCGCATCAGCAGATTTGCTGACCCGACCACCTGACAAATGGCCAAATATGCTAATGTGGACTCCGCCGACTCTCTGTTGAATTTTTGCACAACATTTGCCAAAGCTCTGAGTCTGCTAATTAAAAAGAGGTTTCCAGTCTGGGGTCTCTAAGGTATTTGGCAACACGCCCACATCATGAATCATGAATTGGTTTTGGACGGAAAACGAGAGTCATTCATGAAGTAGAATCGTCAAGTACCTCCTCACTCACTCGGCACTTCAATTTGATTAAAAAAGGTTTCAACAATCCAAAATAATTAATAAAAAATATATTCAACTTCAGTTTATAGAATTATAACTTATAGTGGACATCCATGTACTGAAGATTGGCGAGGACCTCCTCGGCCTCGGGCATCACATCCTTGGCGGCATTCAGATAGGACTTGGCCCCCAAAATATCACCATTTTGGGCTGCCAGTACCGCCAGATTGTTCAGAGCAGCTCCGTTCTGGGCATCCGAGGTGAGGCAGAGCTGCAGGCATCTTTTGGCCAAGTTGAAGTCCCCAGAGGTCTGGAGAGAAAATCAAACATAAGGACATATATTTTATATTTAGGAAGAGAGTCCTTACCACCGCCACAAAGCTGAGATTATACCAGACATCGGCCCTTTGTTCGGGCTGGGAGGCCGTGGCCAGGGCCCTCTGGAAACAGGGTAGCACCAAGTCGATTTGTCCGCCGTACAAGCAGCACAAGGCTATGTTGCAGTAGAGCTCCGGAGAATGGGCTCCGAGGGACAGAATGCGGCGATAGTACATGAGCGCCATTTCTGGATTGTTGTCGTAGAAGTATCCCACGGCGATGCTGGCCAAGGACTCTATATTAATCGGCTGCAGCTTAGCCACCAACCTATAGAGTTGCAGGCCCTCCTCCTGCTGCTCCATGGCCTGGTGGATCCTGGCCTGTTCCAGGCGGTAGATGACATCAAAGGGTCGCTGATCGGCAGCCTCGCTAATCAGAACCAAAGCCCGTTCCGGTTGCTTCAATCTCTGGTACAGCCTGGAGAGAAGCAAATAGGTGTCCGGATGCGGGAAGCTGGCCAGGGATTGCTGGAGGAACGGTTCCGCTTTGCGGGGATAGTGAAGAGCCAGGAGGCAACGCCCCATCTGCTGGGGCCACCACCAGGAGGCAGAGTTCTTCGACTGCCGTTGGACTTCCAGGACGGCCTGGCACAGCGAGTGGGCCTTCTGGACGTCCGCCTCGTGGTAGAAGAGAAACTGGAACAGCGCCTTCACCAGGGTCTCCCGTTCGGCGTAGATTGTGGGATTGAGCCGGGATGCCTGGTACAACTTGGCCGTGGCATCGCCCACATTGAAGGCCGCCGCAGAGGTGGCTCTCACCCGGGATGCAGTGCCGCATCGGGAGGCGGGACGGGCACCGCCCAGCGATGATCCCGGCCGGCTGAGATTGGTGCCGGGACGAGCCACCGCCGCTGATCCTGGCCTGGAGCTGTTCAGTCTCCCATCGCTGGAATGGGCCACTCCGGTCCCCCGACTGCGCTGCTGCCGTTGCTGGCTGGTGAGGGGGCGTGGCTGGAAGGCGGTCTTAATGCTGCTGCCAGGACGAGCTGCGGTGGCAATGCGCTCGAATTCCACTTCCTCAATGGCTGGAAACGAAAACAAAGAAATATAAATCTGTATAAAATATATGTTTCTGTTTTAACCTTAATTAAAATAAAAAAATATAAGTTATGCCACTAAAATTTAATTACTACTCCTGGAGGCCATCGACTCACCTTCATCCCCGTTCTCGTCCACCTCCAAGTCGTCCAGGTAGACACGCTGGGTTAGGGCCCGCATCTTTAATTGCCACACGCCCTCCATCAGCCAAGTGGGCATCATGATGGATGCTCCCGAATCCGCTCCAGCTCCAGATCCAGTACCACCACCAGCTCCTGCTCCAGCTCCAATTCGTGGCCTGGGGCCAATGCGTTGCAAATTGCTACCGAATCTGCTGCGGTTTTCGAGCTCCGCCTGCTGCTGGTGGTGCTTCGGCTTCTGGTTCTGCTCCTTTGCCTTTTCCTCCTCCTCCTCCTGGCTGTGCTCGCTCTCTTTGGTGGCAAACAGTTGGACATGGCCATCGTGACCGGCCTGCAGGAGGGCGTTGCACAATTCGGCACATCTCTCGTAGGAACGGCGCCGGTACAGGGACACCGCCCTGAAGTAGTCCAGCTCCAGTGTCGTCAGCGTAGTCATCCTTGGACCATTCAAAGTTTACCCTTTTTTTTTCAAACAAATCTTGTACAAAATATTAATATTATTATTTATAAGCATTTTTTATGTAACATTTTATTTTTTGTGTAGCCTTCCTTTTTTCCCCAAGTGCTTTCTGTATCTGTGTCCAATTCAAGTGTCTGAATTCCTTGGCTTGGTTCCTTTTTTTTTTGGGTTCTTGTGCTGCTGCGATGGAATTTTAAAACCGGATGCGTGTCATTCCTCTGCCACATGCCCCTGCCCCGTGCCACCCTCGAAAATGCAGAGGCCATCAGGAATGTGGCTGCTGCTTCCTGCGGTTCTCCTTTTGGCTCACCTTTCTTTGGTTTCTTTTTTTTTTTTTTTGGGTTTTGGTTTCTTCGGTTCCCAGTGCCCAGTATCCAGTACCCAGTTCCCAATTCCCAGTCGCCAGTCACCAGTCACCAGCCACCAGGCAGTTCCCAGTTGGCATCTTGTCTTAGTTCTTGGCTCGTCTGCATGCCATCTAATTTTTCTATGCCCATAATTTGTACCTCGTCCCGCCTACCTCTTCTCCTCGGGACTTAATTTGTGGATTCCTGCGGCAGCGGCACTTTTCTGTCTCGACAACTCGCTGGCAGGTATATTGGAAACCATATGGATAGGTATGAAAGGGTCTTCGTCTTCCGGTTCGAGGCCTCGATTGCCATGGAGACCCGGCCAGCCCAAACATTAATTGGCTTGTGTATTGCGCCTGTCCGATGGGGGGGAAGTCACCCTGTCCGCCTAAGCCGGCCACCCTGTTCGGTTACCTGGAATTCTAAATCTAATTTGAGTTCTAATCATTAATTTTTAATAGCCGAGTCGGTAATATAACTACCATAACTATTAAGTCAATACAATCTCCCCGGAAATAACCGAAAATTACAAAAAAAAATTCCTTAGCTATGGGAAAAGGTGATTTAAGAGTTTTATAAATTTTATTAAGATTTTTTTTTAAATAAATTGTAAATAAAATATTAAAACAAATAAACCATTTTAAAACCTTTTCGAAAACAACTTAGAGATCTCTTCAAAAATATCTTATAAGAGTATAAAAACTTTTTGATTTAAAATTTACTTTAAAATGTATAAACTTTCATAAAAAAAAATCATAATTTTATGGCCTCTGTAGCCAATCATAAATGGGATCCAATCCTACTTTGGTCACGGCACTGGCCTCCACGATGGTCACCTGCTGGCGAATCTGCTTCTGCAACTTGGACATCTGCAGCATCAAGAGCGCCTCGTTCCTCATCTGACGGTAGGAGTAGTCCATCTTGGCCAGGACCAGCAGGATCTTCACTTTTTGCAACCGGGGCTCGGTGAGTATCGAATAAAATAGAACTCCCGCGGCAGAAATCTGACACAGATTGGATGTATCCACCACGTAGATCAGTTTCTTAACATCCTCGAAATACTGTCGCCACAAGGGAGCCATGCTGCCTCCAATTTCCAGGATCTGAATGGATTTAGGCAAGTTTTTGCCTCCATGGGGTATATTGGCGCCTTGGGCGGATCCATCGGCTGGCGGGGGCTTGGGTTTGTCGCTATTTGGGGACTTGGTGGGAAAATGGATGCGATATATTCCCGTTCCGATGGTGGGCATGGAGTAACTGGTCTCATCGATGGAATCGGGTTCCTGCAGAGCTTTCAGAAGATGAGTTTTTCCGGCTCTTTTGGGGCCCAAACAAATACAAGATGTCATTTCCCTATTTACTTGCTTTATTTATTGATAAAATAATAGTTGCCTTGGAAACAGAAAATCAAAGATAAAATTAAGGAAAATAAATATAGTTTTCCATTTTTTAATTCTAAAACAATCGTGACTAAAAAGTTCTGTAATTTACTTTTTAAAAAATTAAAAGGGAAGATAAAATTAAACAAAAAATAACTATGTATAAAACGGTTCTCTAAAAAATTAATCAATTGTTTAAAATAAAATAAAATGTTTTTTAATTTCAAGCTATAAGTAAAAGATTTTAAACATGAAATTATAGCTACTTAACTAACATTATTGTAGCAAAAAGTGTATTACATAGAAATATATAATAGGATATATAGAAAATATATTCAAAAGGATACAAAATAGTTATAAATAAAAGTTTAAATTTTCGTTTTGAAGCGAATGTTGGCGATTTCCAACCCTAAAAACTAGCGCCACCTAGGATATCGATAGGTATCGATATTTTGAATGCCTTATGGTCACATTGATTGCTGTCTCATGCTGTAAACAAATTGAAATCCCTTTAAAATTTTACACAAAAATGACCCCAGATGCAACCCGGGAGATTGGATTCGACAGACAATTCGCTGTGGAGGTGAACGGAGTGCCCACGGAAATAGTATTCCACGGCTTTGCCAACAAATGGTTTTTGGTAGTCACTCAGTTGGGAAAGATTCCCGGCATTTTCAACGTTGCCTTCGATGTACGAAAGGACGAACGCATCCTGCCGCTACTCCATGGACCCGTGACCAACCCCGAGTTCCACGTGTCTGTGGGTATAAATATGACTTGCTGTCTGGGCCTGGACACGGACGAGATTCGCAGCGCCATCCAGTTTCTGGTAAACCGGACGGGCCTCAACAAGTGCCCCACGGAATTTGTAATCGGACTTGGCCTCAAGACCATCGACGGACCCAATCTGCGTTCCCTGGCCAAAGTTCTCGAGGAGGTGGTCTTTTAGTTTAAAATTCTTGTTAATTATCCACTAAATAAAGACTGTCTGACAGGGATTACACAAACTCTGTTCTCCGTACGATATTTTATTTGAAACTCTGTACAAGAATCATCCTAGAAAATAGCCATTATAAAAAAGGATAACACCTGTTTTACCTTATAAGAATTGTATAAAATGTTGGCTATAAGTGGCTTGAAGAGAAATCTACTATATTACTATAAGCTATACAATAATCTGTAGATCGATGCCAACAATTGCGACAGACTGCCTGTCTCTGTGGTAGTTTCTTTCATAGATCGTGTAGATAGATTGGATTGTTAAATGAGGAATCTGTACAAAATCTATAATTTTTTCACTAAAATCATGTCCAAAAATAGTCTAATTTAATATTATTGCCAATAAGAAAACTCAGGAACTGGTCATATTATAAAATATTCATTAATTCTAGAGGGTTTTAACTTTCATATCTTATTTCAAAAAAAGTGAAAAGAGAAAAGTACATTTTTAAGTTCCAAAAATCATAGTTCTTAATTTTTCAGATTTTTTAAGACTTTCATAATTCATAATTAATAATCATGTATTAGCTAGTCTTTACAATCCCTTTCGCTTTTAAAAACTTGGCATTATAATTTATTTTCCAATCTTTCAGCTCAGATAGTCTTAATGTCCCTCAGGATCCGTGCCTTCGCCCACTATTTTTCCAAATATTTTCATAAAATTCACAGTTACACCACAGGGATAAATGAAACTATCACATTTGTTTATTTTTTTTAGCAAACGTTTTCTATATTTTCGCGATGGAGGTACATTAAAACGTGTACACTGATCGGAAAAGACGAAAACACGTCCACCGGAGGATTAGAGCACAAACACAACAGTTGTCAGGTCGGTATGCGGGTCCTGGGACCTCCTTCGGAGAATGCTTAATCGAACAGACCGAAGCCCATGTCATCGTCAGACTGGTCGGATTCCTCCTCCTTCTTCTTCTCTTCCTTCTTGGCCTCGGCGGCGGGAGCAGCACCACCAGCAGCGGCAGCAGGGGCAGCTCCAGCAGCGGGGGCGGCACCAACGCCGGAACCGATGCTTGTGATCAGGTCCTTGACGTTGATTCCCTCCAGGGCCTTGGCGAACAGACCGGGCCAGTAGGGCTCCACCTCGACGTTGGCGGCCTTCAGCAGGGTGTTGATTTTCTCACCCTAAAATAGTTGGGAAACAAAAAATATTATATTCGATTGATGCTGCGCATTTAACTCTTTGGCGGATCTCTCAAATCATTCAAGAAGCCGGAGCATTGCCTCCGATTTTCAAAGATTAGGATTTCCGATAAAAGTCATTGAAGTTGGGGCTTACAGTGACGGCGACATCATCGTCGACCAGGATCAGGGAGGCGTAGACGCAGGCGAGCTCGGCTTTGGTAGACATATCGAAGTGCTGTGACTAATTAATTATTGTGCAAGTTGCCAAAAATTAATTTGTTTATAAAAAATGGCCTTAGCTCGGGCGAGAACAAGCACGCTGGTCGAAATCTTAAACCGGAAAGAGCTGTAGAAGGTTGCCAGACAGCAGATGTCACCACCGGTGTTATCGGTATCTACACAAATATCGATTATTTTAATATCATCTCTGATATTTGTCTTATCGTAGTTAATACAATATATCTATTTTAATTTTATTAAATCTATTTAATCTTACTCCACATAAAAATAATGGCTAATCAGGTATAAATAGTATTTATTAAATATATATATATCATAGTATCTGGAAGTGGTTGGCTTTATTTGAGTCACCACGGTCACACTGTTAAAAAGTAAACACAACAGAGCGCGCGAAAATGTCGGACCAGGAAGACATGGAAATCAAGCAGGAAAACGAGACTATTGAGGATATAGACGAGGAGGAAGACAAGCCAGAGGAGAAGGACATTGTGGAGACCAATAAAATTACCTCTCTGAAGTCCCTGGGACCGTTCATTGCCTCGAAAGAGAACAGCAGGAACACGGTTTACCTGAGCGATGTACCGGCTGTCTGCAAGGATAAACCCTGTATGTTGGGCGTTGACGAAGCGGGGCGTGGTCCTGTCCTGGGACCAATGGTATATGGAATCGCCTACTGTCCACTGGAGAGCAAGAAAGCTCTCGAAGATCTCGGCTGTGCGGATTCCAAGCAGTTGACCGAGGAGAAGCGTGATATCATATTCAACGACATAAACACAAAGGACTACGCCACCAGCTGCGTTGGCTGGGCTGTCGAAATTATTTCACCCAACACCATCAGCACGAGCATGTACCGGCGCTCCAAGTGCTCGCTGAACGAGGTATCCATGGACTCGGCCATGGGTTTGATCCAGCAGGCGATTGACGCCGGCGTGAATATATCGGAGGTCTACGTGGACACAGTGGGTCCTCCGGAGAAGTACCAAGAGAAGCTCCTCAAGCGCTTCCCCACCTTCAAGATAACAGTGGCGAAAAAAGCCGACTCCACGTACCCCATCGTTTCAGCTGCTAGTATTTGCGCCAAAGTTACACGCGATCATGCCTTGAAGGTTTGGAAGTTCCCTGAGGGTTTGGTCATTAAGGACAATGCCTTTGGTAGCGGTTATCCCGGTGATCCGGTCACCAAACGCTTCCTGGCCGAGCACATTGATCTGGTGTTTGGATTCCCACGATTAGTCCGGTTCAGTTGGTCCACGGCGGAGAACGCCCTAGCCGACAAAGCTTTTGACATTGAGTTCGATGAACCGGACACGGATAAGCCCAAGTACGCCGGAACCAAACTCACAAAGTTCTTCAAGGGCACCACCAAGTCGGGAGAGGTCATCCGAGAAGAGTGCCGCTTTTTTAAGCAACGACATCTGGCAAATGTCGTCGATTTTTAAGTTTTTTATAATACATCTACTTTAAAGTTTATTATTTTTATGAATAAATATTAAAAATTAAGATAATTGGAACATAAATTACTTACAAATACAGATAGGATCGGGAAAGGTTACATAGAAGTTGCATACGGCCAAGTTCTTCTTTCCAAAGTCAACAAATTTTAAGAAAAATATGCACTGCCCGAGATTCGAGCCATCGCAGATCCAGGACAACCACGCCGCCATCAGAGGCACAAGCTACAATTTTAGTGCCTTTGGAGTACCCATCACCAGCAGCCATATAGCTGTGCACCAGTTGTCCCGTCTACGCCGCCAGTGGCTTGATGCTTTCCTGAAAAACAAGTTGCGGCAGGCATTGCTCCGTTGCTTTCCAGCAGAAACTACATAGTGCTCCCTTGTGCTGCCCCAAAGTGGAGACCAGCCGACCATCCGTGTTCCAGATCCTCGCGTACCATCGCACTTCAAAGAGATTTCAAAGATTAGCACTAAAATCGATGACTATTGGAGAAGATACTTGATCCCAAGTGGAAACTCATTCATAAATTTTAGCTTTAATGTATCTTGCTGTTGTTTTTGTTGTGTTTTCGCCATTCCTCGTGTTATTTATAATCCTTAGGGTTAGGTTCGTTTTACAGACTACTTGGGGATGCAGTTACACTGTTCTGAATGTATGCGTGAATTGGTCCGATCTGATCTGAATCCTTGTCCCCACCGTCACTGGCGGATGCGGACGGAGGGAGGGGTGTAATTCTTAGTGGCTTCGGGGTGACATCATCGATCGACACAATAACAAAATGCATTAAGTTATACTAAACGATTTGTGTATAAAAAAGGGTATTTTCTTAAAAACATAGATCTTAAAACTAATTTTAAAAAGAAGCGAGTCACGTTCCAAGGGTCAGAACAGAAGCACAACCAAGTTGTGCCCCGAAACGAGTCCCTGGAACTGCTCATTGGTTATATGACTCAGGACTAAGCGTACGAAAAAAGGACAAGGGACAAATAAACCGAATGGGAATCTCGGGAATAGAATCTTAAAAAGCTAATTAGAACTTAAAGCAGTTACAAATACAGATTGCAGGGGCGGGATAGCTTAAAATGATTTTTTATATACGGCCGAGCTCCCAAATCCAAGCTAATTGAATTTCAGAGAAACAGAATAGATCCAACTTCACGGAAAATTTCCAAATTGTTTCCACCTTCCAGGAGCCGTCTCTTAAAAGACGAAACTCTGCTGCAGCTGCACAGCCGGAGATCAGAACTTTCGCAGATCCAGGACAAACACACTGCCATCAGATGCACTGGCGCCCACTTTGGTGCCCTTGGAGTTCCAGCACACCTCAAAGATGCCACCGGTGCCCTTATAGCTGTGCACCAGCTGTCCCGTCTGCGTGCTCCAAATGTGCACGCACTTGTCAAAGCTACCAGAGGCCAGATGCTTTCCGTCCGGACTGAAGGCCACCGAGTATACCGGTTCCGTGTGCTTGGTCAACGTATGGATGCAGCTGCCCCGCTCCACGTCCCACAGTCTCACCGTCGAATCGAACGAGGCCGAGGCGAGGATCAGGTTGGTGTTGGGATTGTTAGTTCCCGGGCCCGTCGGCGACCACTTTATCGTGTAGATCTCCTTGGAGTGAGCCTGCAAGTCGTGACAGCATCGGTCTCTGTTCATGCTCCAGATTTTCAGGGTCATGTCGTCGGAACAGGAGGCCAGCAGCTGGCCCTGAGGACACCACTTGATGGCGTTCACCTCGTTCGTGTGGCCCTTGAAGGTCTTAATTGGTTCGTTTATCCCCAGCCGACATACATGGATGCGCTGATCAGTACTGCAGGATGCGAAGGCCTGATTGGTCTGCCAGTCCACATCCAGGGCCGGAGCGTTATGGAAAGCGAATTGCTGAGTGCATTGTCCGGTAGAGGCGTCCCATATGATCGTCGTTTTGTCCACTCCGGCGGAGAGAATGTAGTTGCCGCTCTTGTTCCACTTCAGCGCAAAGATTGGACCCTTGTGCTGGCCGAGAGTGGAGGCCAGCCGACCGTCCGTCTTCCAGATCCTGGCGTAGCCATCGTAGCTACCCGTAGCGAGCAGAGAACCATCGCACTTTGAAGAGATTTCAAAGAATTGTAATAATAATCCATGATTATTGAAGAATTACTTACGTTCCAGTCCAGAGAGGTGACATCCTTGTTGCTGGGCACCTCGGCACCACCCTTTTGGATGCAGTGCCGCAGCACCAGCTGGTTGGAGTTGCTATTCGCGTCGGACATGTCCCAGATTCGGGCCGTGCTGTCGCCCGAGCCACTGGCCAACAGATCCCTACTTGGATTCCAGGCGCAAATGAACACCTCACTCTCGTGGCCGCGCAGCACCCGGGCCTTGGATTCGGGTATCTCTATACTTTCGTCAATCTCCATGGGCACAAGGGGAGTTCCGGTGCCGCCGCCGCCGCCGCCGCCGCTTCCAGTCGACGAGGAGATGGTCCCACTGGGTGCCGTGTTCTGGGCTGTATTCGAGCCAGCTTGCACGTTGTTGCCCTGCGCTCCCACGCGAATGGTAACAGCTCCTCCGGCCGCTTTCGCTCCTGCTGCATTGCCTCCAACAGCCGCTGCATCCGGGTTGGAAGTGGAGACGTTTCCGCCGGCAGGTGCTACCCCGCTGGAAGGCTGCTCCACGCTACTAGATGTACTGCTGTTGCCATTTGTCGATGTGGAGGAGGCTCCATCATCGGCGCTGGTGGAATTAGCGTTGCCGGCATTGCCTCCACTGGAGCTCCCTGCTTCACTCGAGTTTGGCGCCTTTTTCTGGCCAGTTCCGGCCGCGGTGGCCGTGGCATCTCCGCCAGCTGTGGTACTGCTGCTATTGCCTCCTCCGCTGGCGGGATTTGAACCGGATCCGTTATTTCCAGAGCTATTGCTACCCGCGTTGGTGCCAGAATTACCACTCGAGTCCACCTCGACGGTGGTCTGGTCGGTGGGCGTGCTGGTTCCTGTGGTGCTGCCGGCGCCGCTTTTGTTTCCTGCACCAGCTCCCGCTGCCCCAGTTCCGGGCTCAACTTTAATCTCGGTCTTAGCGTTGGTATTGTTTCCTCCGGCAGGAGCTGATGAGTCCACTGATCCGGGCTTTCCCGGCTCTGTTTTGACCACCGGCTTCAGAGGCTTAACCTCCGGCATTACGGCGTCAATGAGGGAGAGGCCCTCGACTGGTCGCGCCATCTCGCCATCCTCCCCGACGCTCCACTCCACCTCTGTGTACAGTAATCCTTTCTGCAGGATGGTGAGCAGGGCAGCCGGCGGCACCAGAGCTCCATTGATATTGCTCTGTGAGATGTGCGACTCGATGCCAAACACATAGGCCGAATGCAGGAAGCCTGTGAAAACGGGAAAGACAATCAGACTGAGGGGGTGCTCCACTGGAAGGCATGAAGTCTTTACTAACCTGACTCCTGCAGATATCGGTAAACAAGGAAGTTCACCTCGTCGCTGGAAAAACTCATGGCTCCCGCTCTCACGATGGTGACTCGCTAGCCAATCTTTCAATGCCAATAATTATGTTTTTGCGGTAATCGAGACACATGAACTTCTGCTGCGTAACACATGCGTCTCATCTAGCACGCTCTCGCTGGGGGCTTCCGCTCTCTATCTCTCTCTGCTCCTCCTGTCGGATCTAGAGCTGCTCCTGGTCACCGATTGTCGCTTTTTGCTTATCCAGTCCTTAATGGTGATATATTTTCCAGTTAGCCGCCAGATGCGAGAGCATTCTACATATTTTTCCACAAATAAAAAACCAGCGCAAAAAAATGGCGGAGTTTGTCCAGGGTGTCGTGCGTTTGGGGTGGCGCTAAGCGGCATTTTGTGTGCACACAGTGTGACGTCACAAAATTCTTGGTAGATGGAAAAAGATGTATGTATTATCTTTTTACCATTTTTTAAAACAAATAAATATTTATTTAACAGTTTTATATTTTTTTTTTTATGTATAAAAAATATTATCTTCTTATGTAATCAGGTAAACTGTTATTAAATATTTTATATTATATTATAATCAACATTTAAAAAATCTGTATCTCATTGTTTATGTTTTAAGATAATGACAACTTAAATTAAATTTAATTAGTGTCATCCTCTTAAAACATTGAAACATAAGGAGGAAAGGAATGTATCCCTGGAACTGCTGGGCATTCCACGAAAGCCATTCAATTATGTTGTTAATTATTTAATTTATCTTTTTAAAAGACAGAAAAAATGGAAATGAATGCATGAAAATAAACTTTTAAACAAGGAAACAAAAATATATACAGTTTTTTAAAGTTATATTCTCTATAAGGTTTCCGCCAATTTTTGGTCCTTTGGTGATCCGGCTTTGAAGTGGTTCCGGCCACACTAATCCCGCCACTCGCGCCCACTAGATGGCTCCACTCACTGGCAGCGAGAGAGAAGAAAAATCAATAGAAATTTTCATTTTAGTGGAACTGCTCTGCATTCGGCAAAAGTTAATAACAAATCGCGGCGATCAGCGAGGCGAAGCGCCCAGGCAGGTGGAGTTACATAAAGTTCGTTACCCGCCAAGCGACCCACACATTCCGAAGCCAACACCCCGCATCGCCTTGGGTCAAAAACAAAAAAAAAAGAAAAAGAGAGGCCAAGAGACGCTCCGCGAAACTCCGATCTCCTCCTCCTCCGCCTAAGAAATTCCAAAGCGAGCTCCAACGATTTTCCCCACGGCTGCTGCTGCTGTAAAATAATCTGAAAAGTAAGCTTCCCCAAAAAAACCCACAATATACGCCCATTAATGTTTGTTTCGGGGGATACGCTGATATATTTTTTTGTTAGCGAACGAAACGCCTTCGTCATCCAGCAGAGAAAAAAAAAAGTGACGTGACATGAAAGCCAGAAAGAAAAGAACGAGCGCACAAAGAGTGAAATAAAAAACAGAACATAAAACGAAACAGAAGCCGGTGGTCGTCCGAAAAATAATGCACAAGTGCACAAATCTCGCATCGTCCACAGTCGAGCGAAAAAAAGCGAAAAAAAGTCGAGTGCGAGGTCAGAAAATCTTTATCAGCGCTCGAATGCTGCCAAGTTTGCAAATAAATCGTTTGCCAAAAGTGCGGGGGAGTTCCACCACCACCACCACCCCCCTTCACCCACTCCTCACTCCCATACCAGAATGTCAAAGTTCGTTTAATAATAAACGCAGAGACTAACTTAGATTCCATTCATAAAATTATCATTTTATCTTGAAAAGTAAAGAGGGAATTTAATGAAACTAAATATTATGAATAAAAAACTATATCTAACTTATTTAATTAAATATTTAATTAATTACATTAATGTATCTACCATTTTAGGGCGAGAAAGCGAGACTCTTGTCAGAGAGTGGAGGTCCCCGGAAGCGGCAAGAGAGAGCAAATACTATATATCTCCGATCCAACGTCGAGTTCGAGCGATAAGAGCGCCTCGAGACTCGGCCGCCTCCCATCGAACATTTTCTTGCGCCCCCAGTTTGCATAAAACCAGCGAAAATTAACAAGCTAACTACAATGGCGCCGGTGCGGGGGGATGGCATGAGAGGCCTGGCCGTCTTTATATCGGATATAAGGAACTGTAAGTGCCGAGATCTTGGGTAACCCAACTGTCATTAAATTCAATTGGAATTGTGGCTGGCGAGCGCAGGGCAGCGAAGAGATTTTTCATAGGGGCGGAATCAACGCTGTTTCTTTATAAATTGCCAGGAGAACCCAGCACTCGGACGGCAGAGAAACCCAAATACAGTAGACAGTCGATATAGCAAATATGTATTATATTTTAAGTAAAGATAAAGCTATCTATAATAGCGGAAATTGTTAAAATTCTATGAAAAGTAACACCTTATCCATAGCGCACTGTTGTGCCCAAAAATGTAGAAAATTGTTGACTTGACGCTCCACTGTCCACTGTATTGTGTGGCATTATCGTCGCCAGCAACGCTGCTTACTGGTTGTGTGCGACTGGTTTGTGACCAGCATATCAGCGTGCCTCTGCTCCGTAGCTGCGGATCGGTGACTGGTACTAATTGGCGCCTATGTGACCAACATGGAGAGCGTGGCCGGCTGCTGCTCTCCCAGCGGCCCAGCGAGCAACGGAAAAGAAAGCAAAGCTTCCGTTGATGAATTACTTCAATTTTATTGTGAATTTCCTCTTATGACCTTGACCCACATACACTTTTAGTTAATATTCGGTCTTGTCCCTTTTCCCAGGTAAAAGTAAAGAGGCGGAGGTGAAGCGCATAAACAAGGAGCTCGCCAACATACGGAGCAAGTTCAAAGGTGACAAGACCCTCGATGGTTATCAAAAGAAGAAATATGTCTGCAAGCTGCTCTTCATATTCCTACTGGGTCACGACATCGACTTTGGCCATATGGAGGCCGTCAACTTGCTGTCCTCCAACAAATACTCAGAGAAGCAGATTGTAAGAGTCCCAGAGCCAGGCTTCCAATATCCTTTACTAACTTTTCGTTCTTTCCAGGGCTACCTGTTCATTTCGGTGCTGGTGAACACGAATAGCGATCTGATCCGACTGATCATCCAGTCGATCAAGAATGATCTGCAGTCGCGCAATCCGGTGCACGTCAATCTGGCGCTGCAGTGCATCGCCAACATTGGTAGTCGGGACATGGCCGAGTCGTTCTCGAACGAGATACCCAAGCTGCTCGTCTCGGGCGACACCATGGACGTGGTGAAGCAGTCGGCGGCGCTGTGTCTGTTGCGTCTGTTCCGCTCCTCGCCGGATATTATACCCGGCGGTGAGTGGACTTCGCGCATCATTCACTTGTTGAATGACCAGCATATGGGCGTGGTCACAGCGGCCACCTCGCTGATCGACGCCCTGGTGAAGCGCAATCCGGACGAGTACAAGGGATGCGTAAATCTGGCCGTCTCTCGTCTATCTAGGATAGTGACGGCCAGTTACACCGATTTGCAGGTAAGATATTCAAATATAACTTAAGGACATAACTTTAAGATGTTTTTATCCTTGCAGGACTATACTTACTACTTTGTTCCGGCACCGTGGCTGTCTGTGAAGCTTCTCAGGCTGTTGCAGAACTACAATCCCGTGACCGAGGAGGCCGGTGTGCGGGCTCGCTTGAACGAGACCTTGGAAACGATCCTTAACAAGGCCCAGGAGCCGCCAAAGAGCAAGAAAGTGCAGCATTCCAATGCCAAGAATGCGGTGCTCTTCGAAGCCATCAACTTGATCATTCACAGCGACAGTGAGCCGAATCTATTGGTGCGGGCCTGCAACCAGCTGGGCCAGTTCCTCAGCAATCGGGAGACCAACTTGCGTTATCTGGCTCTTGAATCCATGTGCCACCTGGCTACCTCGGAGTTCTCGCACGAGGAGGTGAAGAAGCACCAGGAAGTTGTTATTCTCTCGATGAAGATGGAGAAGGATGTGTCTGTCCGTCAAATGGCGGTGGATCTATTGTACGCCATGTGCGATCGCGGTAATGCCGAGGAAATTGTTCAAGAGATGCTTAACTATCTGGAGACGGCCGACTATTCCATTCGCGAGGAGATGGTGCTCAAGGTGGCCATTCTCGCGGAGAAGTACGCCACGGATTACACATGGTAGGTGATGGTTTGGATGGCTTCCTAGGCATTCCTTAACTCTTTGCTTCATCCGATCTAGGTATGTGGATGTTATCCTCAACTTGATCCGTATCGCCGGCGACTATGTTTCGGAGGAGGTGTGGTACCGTGTCATCCAGATAGTTATCAACCGAGAGGAGGTGCAGGGCTATGCTGCCAAGACGGTTTTCGAAGCCCTTCAAGCGCCAGCTTGCCACGAGAACATGGTGAAGGTTGGGGGCTATATTCTGGGAGAGTTTGGAAACCTGATCGCCGGGGACTCCCGTTCAGCGCCGTTGGTGCAATTCAAGCTGCTACACTCTAAATACCATCTGTGCTCGCCGATGACGCGGGCCCTGCTGCTCTCCACATATATCAAGTTCATTAATCTGTTCCCGGAGATTCGCACTAACATCCAGGAGGTGTTTCGCCAGCACAGCAATCTCCGGTCCGCAGATGCGGAACTCCAACAGCGAGCCAGCGAGTATCTGCAGCTGAGCATTGTGGCGTCGACGGATGTGCTGGCCACAGTGCTGGAGGAGATGCCATCGTTCCCGGAGCGCGAGAGTTCTATACTAGCGGTTCTGAAGAAAAAGAAGCCCGGACGGGTGCCGGAGAACGAGATCCGGGAATCGAAGAGCCCAGCTCCGCCATCCGTGGCACAGAATCAGAACAATGCCCACGTGAACAACTCGCACAGCAAGCTGAACAACAGCAATGCGAACACTGATCTCCTTGGGCTAAGCACACCACCATCGAATAATATCGGGAGCAATAGCAACAGCACCCTCATCGACGTCCTGGGCGACATCTATGGCAATAGCAACAACAACTCCAACGCTGTCTACAACACCAAAAAGTTTCTGTTCAAGAACAACGGAGTTCTGTTCGAGAACGAGATGCTGCAGATCGGTGTGAAGAGCGAGTTCCGCCAGAATTTGGGTCGTTTGGGGCTATTCTATGGCAACAAGACTCAGGTTCCCCTAACGGTCAGTTCTATTATTTATTTAAAATATTTTAAATAATTATATTAACATTATTCTTCTTGTAGAACTTCAATCCCGTACTGCAGTGGTCCGCTGAAGATGCGCTCAAGCTAAATGTGCAGATGAAGGCGGTCGAGCCGACCCTGGAGGCCGGCGCCCAGATCCAGCAGTTGCTCACAGCCGAGTGCATCGAAGATTATGCCGATGCGCCCACCATCGAGATCAGTTTCCGCTACAACGGCACCCAGCAAAAGTTCAGCATCAAGCTGCCGTTGAGCGTTAATAAGTTCTTTGAGCCAACCGAGATGAATGCAGAATCCTTCTTCGCCCGATGGAAGAATCTCAGCGGGTATATCAAATAGTTCTCAAGTTTTTTATGTTCTTTAATTACAAAAAAACATCTCTATTTTAGGGAGCAACAACGGGCACAGAAAGTGTTCAAGGCCGGCCAGCCGCTGGATCTGCCTGGTGCCCGCAACAAGCTGATGGGCTTCGGCATGCAGTTGCTGGATCAGGTCGATCCCAATCCAGACAACATGGTATGTGCGGGCATCATACACACGCAATCCCAGCAGGTTGGCTGTTTGCTGCGATTGGAGCCGAATAAGCAAGCTCAGGTGGGTGTCAAAGTGTCCTTTATGGTAAAGTATATACTAATATTTCTGTTGCAGATGTTCCGGCTGACGATTCGGGCCAGCAAAGAGACGGTGACCCGGGAGATATGCGACCTGTTGTCGGATCAGTTCTAAGCCACAATCATGGACGGCGGGGAAGGGAGGAAGGGGTCGAGTTGGGGCTACCAAGCCACTAAGCCACGGCGGCAACCACTTTATAATGCACAATCCCAATCAGCTAGATGAATATCAGAGCAGAACGGTCCCTTAGTTATTGCCAGCCGCTCCCATCTCTTAATACACGTACCTTTCATCTTCTCCAACAGCAGCAGCAACGATGGTGTTGCGGAGAGAGCTTTACCAACCTGTCTATCTGTCCTGATATCTGATTCCTGTCTTACGTTTATATATTTGAATAATCCTATTTTTGTAATCCCTGTAATCCACTTTTCCCCCCAAACACTTTTCACTCGTGTCCCCCGTATCACCCGAATCCGTATCAGAATTCTTTGTAAATGTTAAGCTCAAAAAGTTCATAGTAGTGAGGCGAGATAGAGAGAGAACATAATTAGATTATGTTTAAATGTATGACAAATTATATATTGTTGCATCATTTGGAGGCAGTAGCAATTGGATATTATATACCTATAACACAGATATACATTCATACAAACCACATACATATACCTAGTATATACGTCGTTGTAATAAAAACAGAAAACAATACTAAACTAAAGGCGGATTAACTTTGCTTGCAAGCAAAACTATTAAACTGCAGGCAAATGACAAATATGCAAATCGTTATCTAAATATTTATACATGTATTGATTATTGCAATTGCATCCAAAACGAAATTCATGTTTAGTGTTTTTGATTGTGATCCTTGTGACCCTGATTCTGATACTGATCCTCATGGAACAGAAATCTCATTACAACAAAATAGACAAATAACTAGAGATGGATCATAAAAAATTACTCTTTTTTGATTAATCATTGTTGAGAAAAAAAAATAAGAAAAGCAAAAATATTTAATAGAGAAAAATGGGAAAAATCATTCAATATAATTATTATACGTATAGCAGAATTTCTCAATCGATCCTGCGTATTATTTCGTTTCGTATGTGTACCATAGATAATGCTGAGAATAACTAAATGTTGTGCCGCTTCCCTTGGAAGGGGGGGAATCGATCTTATATAGCACCAAGTATTAACTTAGCCGATCAGCATCAGCAGCGAGCCATACACCACCACATCTGCTGGGAATTAAGAATATAACCTCGATGCGGCGAGGCGGCAGCCGATTATGAACAAAGAATTGTAAACTAAAATATACATTATATAGATACTGATACCGAATACCGATACTGGAAATTACTGGTCGTCGTATACTTATTATCACTCAAAACTCTCAATATCTTTCGTATCCATGTCGTCAGTTGGAAGTGCAATAGTTAATTGTTACAAAAATTCCATGAAAATTCCATTAAAAAAAACACACACACTGAATACACTGAGACAAAAACATGTTTGACATCAGAACGGAGAGAAACCACAACTACATATAGCAAATGCAGGAATTTATCTGTAAACGTAAATAAATATGTATTTAAATAAATAAATAAATATAAATTGAAATCAGTCAGTAGTTTGCACCTTCCCTGCTCCAAAATTACAAAAATCAAGAAAGGATATAGCTTTCCTATATAACCTATGTACCGGATCGTATATAGTTGGCCGATCCTTATGAGAATTTCATCACAAAATCATTTTTCTAAAAAAAATGTTGCAAAAAGACGTAAGAATCTTTAAAAAAAAAAAGCAGGGTTGTCTCATATCAGATCGTTTATCCGATATATGGCAGCTATAGGATATAGTTGGCCGATCCTAACAGAAATTTAGTAGATCGGATAACTAAGCAGAAAGTAGAATTTATAGAAATTCCCATCCATCTAACTTCAAAAACAACGAAGTTATGGCATTTCCGATCAATCAGTTATATGGCAGCTATAGGATATAGTCGACCGATCCCGGCTGTTCCGACTTATATACTTCATGCCAAGAAAAGAAGGATGTGTGCAAAGTTTCAAGTCGATAGCTTTAAAACTGAAAGATTAGGTGGCTTAGAAACAGACGGACAGGCGGACAGACGGACATGCTTGTATCGTCTTTGGAGATGATCCTGATCCAGAATATATATACTTTATGGTGTAAGAGATCTTTGACCAAAACTATAATACCCTCTGCAAGGGTATACAAAGTTACATTTTTTTTTAAATATTTTTTTAATATTTTAACTTTATTTTAAAAAAAGAGTAAAATAACTAAGAGTGTAATCTAGAAGCCAATTAGATCTCGTTCAGCTTGAACCTGGCATTGATGTTGACCGAACTCAGTTCGGTGACCAGGAACTTGAAGGAGAAGGGTATCTCTATCATGGAGACGGCACTGCTGTCCCCGCACAGACGACACGTCTTCGGATGGGCGGAGAGTCCGCCCGTCTCGTTCCTCTTCACGATCTGCTGCAGTGGCGCCAGAATGGAGCCACACTTGTGGCACACCAGCGTGTGCGTCTTGTCCGAATTGTGGAACAAGCGATCCTGCAGCAGGAACGCAGCTCCATGGGAGATTAGGGCATCGCGCTCCATCTCTCCGAACCTCACGCCACCACCCCGCTTCCTGCCCTTGATCGGCTGATGGGTGCGGGCCTCCACGGCGCCTGTGGATCGCACCTGCCACTTGTCGAACACCATGTGCCTGAGTCGCTGGTAGTGAACCACTCCGAAGAAGATGTCGGCCGTCATCTCCCGACCATCCACCCCGGAATAAAGCCTCTCAGTTCCGTAGTAGTTGTACCCGCCAGCCTCCAGCATCTTTCCGAAGTAGTCGATGGCCGTGTTCTCCTCGGAGAAGCGGAACGGCGTGGCATCATACACATTTCCGTGCATGGCCGCACTCTTGCCGGCCATCGTTTCGATCATCATCGCGATGGTCATACGGGAGGGGAAACCGTGGGGATTAAAGACAATATCCGGAATCAAGCCAGACTCCGTGAAGGGTAGGTCCTCGGCGGGGTACTTCTGCGAGCAGATGCCCTTCTGGCCAGCTCTGGAGGCAAACTTGTCGCCAATGGTCGCCGGTCGAGGGACCCGCAACGTTATGGCCACCATTTTCTTTACGGAAACATCGAAGCTGCCAAGCTGCCGGATACTGTCCACAAAACAGTCCTCCTTCTCGTCCATTTTAACCACCTTGTAGGTGGCCACCTCGCCGTCAAAGTAGCAGTACAAGGGGTTGCCGTAACTCAGCTTAGAGCCGGGATGCGGCAGTCCGTCCGTATCCAGATACTTTGCCAGTTCCGGCATGTGCGGGTGCCGGCAGAAGTAGCTGCTCTTCTTGTCCAGCGTCACAAACTTGGTCTTGTAAATGCTGCCGTAGGCGAAGCCCCTTTCGTAGGCCGCCTTGTTGATGATCATGGCATCCTCCATGTCGTAGCCGGTGTAGGAGATGACCGCCACAATGGCATTGGTGCCCATGGCAAAGTCGTCCAGCTTAATGTTGTCGTAGTGGACGGGTCGGAATAGAGGCGTCCCGGGCGTCTGGAGGCGGTACAGTTTGTTGGCCGCCTGCTTGGGCCAGTTCAGGCAGGGAGTTCCCATGGTCTGCTTGCCCATCTGGCACTGGTACATGTTACGGGGCGACTGATTGTAGTCTGGCATGGGAATCAGGTTGGCCAGGTTGCTCATGAAGTGCGTTTTGGCCAGCTCCAAGTGGGTGGTGAAGTCCGGGTACATCTCCTTCGGGTCGATTGCAATCTCCATGTACAACTGCTCCAGGGTTCCAATATATTCCACCTTCTTCCACTTCAGGTTCCAAACGGGCCGCATCATCCGGGCAGGACCTGTGGCCAGGAAGAGTCCCGGAAACTGTCCGTTCTTCTTGAACGGAATGAAGCCGATTTCCATCATCTGGGGAAGACTGTCGAAGATCTTTCCGTGGCGCAGCTCCTCGACTATTTTTGTTGCGTCCGATTGGTGGATGTGACCCAAGTGCCTGCCATCCAGGAAGACCACGTAGAGCTTGGCATCGGGATCCCGGCGATTGGACAGGGGGAGCATGCCCATTTCTATAAGTTTCGAGGGAATGGCCTGAAAATAGGGAGTAGGGTGAGTGAGAATGGCATCTCAGGGAGATAAGAGGGGACTCACCTGCACTAGCTGCGGATCTGGACGCTTGGAAATCTCACAGGTTAGGGTCAAATGATTGAGAAGACCGCAGGGTGTGCCGTCGGGCGTGTGGACTGGGCAAATGAATCCCCAGGCATCGGGCAGCAGCTGTCGAGCTTCTGTGGTGCGCATCGTGGTGAAGTAGGAACCTCGATGAATGGCCCGGAAGTGGGACATGTAGCGCATCCGGTTGATGTTCTCGGCCATGATGACCAGGCCACTGTTTTGCATCAGGCCCAGACCAGTGCGGCTGACAATGTTGCCCGTGGCCAGAAAGGACTCCATGGCGCGGCCCACTCCTCCCGCCTGGCGCATGCACTGGCTCATCAAGGCACTGTTCAGCAGGGAGTCCGGGGTGGTCAACTTCTTCTGAAGGCAGCGACGCACCTGCATCATCCATGTCTCTATGCGTTCGCCTATGTACTTCTGATAGAGGATCCCCGGGACGAGCACCTCTTGCATCATTGCCGAGTCCACGTTCTCCACTTTCTGCTTGCCCTGCGCGCACTGGAACAGTTTCTGCACCATGAACACGATTAGCTGAAACTTATCCTCGTAGCTGTCCAGATGAACCATGATCCTCTCCTTCAAAATGAAATCAGTCACATCCTCGTCGGGCTGCCATTCGGGAACCTCGGGGAACCGGGACCGGAAGAGGTTGCCAATGAAGCTCCTGCACTGCGAGTGGGTGTAGACATTCTCGTTCTGGACTTCTCTCAGCATGCTCTGGACGCAGGACAGGTAGTACTGGTCGGATTCGTAGCCCTGGATGAGGCGATTGTATATCTCCTCGTCCGTGTAGTCCATGAGGCACTTGAGGATCAGGCAAACCGGAACGTACGACAATCGCTTCACGTGGGAGAACATGAACTTGGCAGTGCCATTGTTCAGGTAGTGGAGTACATTGTTGAAGGAGGTCTCGTCCTCGCGAACGGTCTGCACCAGCACACCAATGTCGCTGAAGTTCTGGCCGCGATCCTTCCACGAGGAGCGCTTTATGCAAATGGGATGATTCCTCCTGGTCATGATCAGCATTCGGACAATCTTTTCGTTGCCGCGAATCACAAAGATGCCGCCCCACTCGGTGTCGTGTTCGCCATGCTTCACCATTTCCTTGGGGGATGCCTTGCCGAGATTGCAGGCCTTGGAACGCAGCATAATGGGCACTTCTCCCAGGTCGGCGTTAATTGGGGCACTTGGCACTCCATTGACACTCCAACCCAATCTCACGGAGCACATTCCCGAGTACGAGGCATGCAGCTGCCTGGAGTCGGTGGGGTACACCTGCCGTGTTCGCACATCAATCACATCCTGTGGCACCTGCGGCTTCGATATCCATATGGCCTCCACATTCAGGGAGATTTGTTCGCCGGCGGGACTCTGCCAATGGGCGGGTACCATGTGCTTCGCCACCAGGTCCAGTCCCCCTGTGAGCATCTCGTCAAAGGAGTCCACATGTGGTGCACCCAAATTGGCTAAATGCTAAAAACATAATAGTTGAGTGGCGCAAAGAGACGAAGTACTTTTTCTAGTTACTCTGTTTAGTTTCTTGGGAATCTGCTTGAATTCCGGCCGAGAATTCGTCAGCTCCGGAATGGTCTTCATCTGTTTCATCTCCTCCAGCATTTTGACATCTGTTTCTTTCACCAAACCCGCTTAAAATAAATAAAAACGAAGAACTTGTGCTGCACGTGTTTAAAATGCTGAATCCCAAGCTGCCACAATTTTTAAAATGAACTAGCTTAAGTGAACTGGATCGTGAACAATTTTAAATATATAAGCAATTTCTATTAAACATTAAATAAGCTATTATTTGCGTTGTGTTTTATTTTACTGATTACATTGTTTTTAACTACTTTTAACTAATTTTTAATTATTTTGAACTATTTTTAAAACCTTTTTGTAGTTCCAAAATAAAAAGTTACTCAGCACAATTTACCAGCGTTGCCACCTAGGTTGCTGAACTTGGCGCGCACATCTCTTATCAATGAAATTTTGAATTTACTCCAATTTGTGAGTGATTTACTTTAATTTTAAGTAAAAAGACAACTCCAAGAAATGAAGATAATGACGTGGAAGCAACTCCAAATGCATTCGTGCATTATTTGCATAGTTATCGGGGTACGTGTTATTTGCATGTAGGACAGCTCCTGCGGAAATGAGACTTGGCACCGGAAATGTCAACGTGTTGCTGTCTCCCTAATCAAGTTGTTGCATTGTTATGCCGTATATAAGTCAAAGCCACCCTTAAATCCACCCACACTTCCTGCTTGTCTGCTAGAATACTAGTCCCTGAAATATATGCAAGTTTCTTTGGATTCATGAGTTGAAGAGTGTTTAGATATTTTAAGTTAAAGGATTTCAGGAAACAAACTACATCCTTTGAAAGAAGAGCTTTAGTTTTAAAAGGTTTTTTGAATATTATGAGATTTCTTGCCGTGTAATTAGAAAATCCTTTTTCTTATATTGTCCTTGAGGCATGCCTTAACTTTGACTTTGGGTTTTAAGTTTTTCTAATTAATCGCAGACTTCAAAAGCTGTCTCCATAATGAAGGAGCTTCCTTTTTGTCTATTAACTTGAGAATATTTTGAAGTTTAATCTTCAGAATCTTCAGGACTATCTGCCTCTGCTTGAGAATAGACAGTTAAATATCGTTAGCTGTGAAAAGAATTTGTCTTATATTTCAGTTAATTTCTTTCCGTAAATATTTAAATGAAATTATAATTAAAATTATAAAAAGGACATAAAGGCCTTGCAAGGAGTTTTGAGTTCTTAATCTGAACCCAGTCGCTTCGGTTTATTATTCCATTATAATGAACATAATGCACATTTTCTTCTCACTTTTTCGGGGGTCCGTGTCCTTGCAACTTTTGCAGCACACTTTCCTGGATGCAATCTCTGAAAAAGTTTGGGGGGGGGCGGCTGGTCCAAACTTTCGCCAGGCGGTGTAAGTTTTTAGACAGATTTTTGTTGTTTTCAGTTTCAGCAAACAACAGAGAGCGCCTGAACTGAAGAACTGAAACTGAGAGAGAAGCACATCGGCAAATTGCATTGTTGATTTTCATTTTTAAGCCTGAGCTACGTTTCTTCCTGACAATGGCGTTGGCGATGGCGACACTTTGCCAAATGTGCACTTCCCTCGTCCTGCAACAACCGGCTCACCTCTTTCGAAATATACCCACCCCCCTTTTTTTGGTTCCGCTCAGAATCATTGCTGCGTGCTTCCCCCCTTTTCAAATGCGCACACAAAGCCAGTACAAAAATCAGCTACCAAATGCATTTTCATTTAAAAGTTTTCCACCAAATTTGTTCCCCGATTCGGATCCAGACCCCTGATTTCCACTAACAAAAATTTGTTGATAAGGATATTATTAGAAATGATAATGCAAGTGGCTGCAGGAGAATAAGAATAATGGTTAGAATGATTAAAAAATATGGGTTGGAATTTAGAAAAGATAAAATCGAAGATTCTGGGCCTCTTAACTTTAAATAAAATGTATAATTAATTGTCCTTTTTGAGGACTTTTTAAGGCGACCTTCTAGATGTCACCATTCCATCATTGGTCCTTGACTGTTGATTGCGAAATTCATTGTCTTGCCGCGAGATTTGACAAGTGTTTTGTTTTCTTTTCATTAAATCCATTAGTCATAATTAAAGTGACGCGTGGATCTAAAATTAAACACCTTCATGTGACAGATTCGTCTAATTAAAATGCATAAAATCTTAGAACAATAATTAAGAAATATATTATGGGGGAAGAGTCAAGAGTTTTTCGAGGAAAAGTCCCAGACCCAGACCCTCAGAATAATTAGTTTTCCCTATAAACATGTAGTACACCATTTTCACGGAGATTCCCTCCCGAGAGACTGAAAATAAATAAGAGAGCAGTACAATAGTGGGTTAAAAATAGCCAAAATCTATTCGACGTGTTCTCAGTTTTTCTCGAGCTGGCCAAGCGAAAAGTTCCGTTCGACCGTCGAACGGATAGAAATTAGAATCGAAAAATTTTCCAACATTTCGAATACATATAGATTTTTATCATATGTATACTAGATAGTTAAATATTACTTTATTTTTAAGTTAATTCCCAAGTGGCCTCAATAATGGCCTATAAAAGTAATTCATTTTGAAGAAAAGTAAACGAAAATCCTTGGCTGAAAAGTAAAAGTCAATAGAAAATTGCGAAATCGAAAAACTCGTGTGGGATCGGACACAGACATCTGTACATAGATATAGACACCAATATTTTGTGTGTGTATATTGGTCTCGTATCAATTGGAAGTGATCTGTAGAACGGTGGACCGTTGGGTCGTCTTCGTTCTTTGTGCTGACGAAGAGCTTCTTTTTCTAGAAGAAAAGTCGCATTAAAGCGTATCGTAAATAAAAACGCTTGCCAGGCGCAGACCATCAACACAGCCATCCTCGTCGTTTTGCATCGGTAAATAGATCGCCACAACCGCATACCAGAGATTTTCGCCTTTGTTCTGACTCGATCGGGAGAAAAAAAATGGGTAATACCGAGTCCACAGAGTCGCCAGATGAAACGCAGAAGCGGAGGCATTCGGCAGCAGGAGGCGCACAAAGTGACGAGCCCTGGTGGAATGACATCGAGCATGAGAATCTGATTCTGGAACAGGCCCCCCAGGAAATAGCACCCAAACCGGAGGTGGTGCCGCCGAAAATTGTTGGAAAAATTCAAGAAATTCCAGTCTTGGATGCAGCTGCTAAAATGGAAGACAAAGACCAGAGTCTCGAGGAGTTCAAGGAGGAGCTGCGTCAGAAAAGAGAAGCTCGTCAAAATGCTGTTCAGGATCTGAGAGACGAAGTGGCCAACCTAAAAAGGCAGCTGGCCAAGGAAAAGGCCGAAAATCGTCGCCTGAGAAAGGAAGAAGGCGGAGAGGAACAGCCCGAAGAGACTCCAGAAGATCCCAACATGGATCCAGATGACGAGAATCCCACTGCCAGAAGTCGACATGCCAACATAGAGCTGGCCAATGCCCAGTTGGCCTTGCAACAGGCCCAGGCCGAGAATCTGACCCTTCGGGGAGAGGTGGAAGTGGTGCAGCGCCAGGTGGGGACACTCAAGGAGGTCATAACTTGTTGCAAGCAAATGTTGAGCGTCAAGGAGGAGCAGTGTGCTCAGGTAAGCAGTAATATCTATTACCATTTCTAATAATTGAAAGATTTTATTCAAAAAATTAGCTCAAGATGAAGCTCACCCAGATAGAAAACTCCTTCAGCGAGCGGGAGATGAAAATCATGTCGAATAACTTGAGGCAGGAGTACGAACGTCAGTTGGTGAACATCCGACAGTTGAGGCAGCTTTACGAGGAACGCCAGAGGGTGGCGGCAGCGGAGTATGAGAATCTGCAGCGTTTGATTTCGATCAAGAAGGACGAGCTCATAGCCGAGCAGGAAAAGTGGGTCCTCGCACCTAACTTTCATTGCATTTTAAAATAATTTTTTCCAATTTAGAACCAAAAACTTGGAGGAACGCAACCAATCCCTTTTGAAGGAGGTGGAGACGGCCAATGATGAGCTGGCCAAGCTGAAGGAAGAGTGCCATGAACACACGTTTGAGAAGCGACTCCTCAGCGAGCAAGTCGGCTCTATTAACATGGTAAGGATACACTTTTGATTTCATAATTCCAAACCTAGTCTAATCCCCCACTTACAGCTCTTCAGTCAACTCATCATGGGCTTCAACGGCAAGAGCAACCTGGACATCGATCGCCTGAATCAAATGCTGGAGGAGAACCGCCAGCTTCTTAATCAGATGACCCAGGCCGAAGGCAGCTGCAGCGATGGCGCCACTCTGCCCAAGTTGCTCTTCGAACTGGTGGAACAGGCCACCGGCCATGGGGATTCCCCTGACGAATCTTCGGACAAGAGTCGTAGTGCCACCCCCACGCCCATGGCCGCAAACGAGGACACCACGGACAACTGTAAACCAGAAACGGCCGCTACTGCCGGAACGGGAGGAGAAGGAGAAGGAGGAGCAGTAGCAGCGGTAGCAGGAGTCGTCAAAAAGTACAGAAAGAGGAGCTCTGGAGGTGCTGGAGCTGCGGGTGGCACTGCGGCTTCGTTAAAAAGCCATGAGCCCGAAATTATGGGAAAAGTTGCCTCGGCCCAAGAAATCATTGGCAACTTGCCAAAAGTTTGGAAAGTGTTGATGGAGCTCTTGAGCCACCACAAAATCGAGCGCGTGCAGTTCGAGGAGCTGCCATCCAGCAGCGGTGGGCCATCCTCAACGTCAGTTTCTGGAAGGGATGCTGGCGTTGCTGTTGCTGGTGTTGGTGGAGATACCCACCGCAAGCCACCGGAGCTAAGCGTCAGCAAGACCTACATTAAGCTGAAGGTGAGCCCAAGTCTTGGTTGTTACACTGAAAAAATATATGTATATCTTTGAAATGAGGTCAGGGAGTTTAGGAGGATTTTAGGAGTTTTTAAGAATATTTTCATTAAGATGGAGGTCGTTTATGAAGATTATTTAGAGAGAATCCCATTTTAAATTTAATTAAATTGATTATGTTTAGAAGCCTTAATATTTGTAGGAAGTTTAAATATTATTATTTATTTTTTATATTCAATTCTATATTATATTTAGTTTTTTTTTCAATCATTTCTGGGCATCCTTCGCTTCTACTTTTCAAGAGCTGCGGACAATCAGGCTTGTTAGTTGTCGTATCCGGTTTTCTGATGAAGTGCAGCCTGCCTGCCAGCCTGTGCCACCCCCTTAGTACCCCATCTGCCTCTTCCGCCCTATTTTCAGCCCCTTTCCCAGCTTCGTCTGTGGCTGTTGCAAAGTTTTGCATTATTCACTTAAGCGCTTTATTTAGTCGAGTGCCGAGCCAGTCGGCCGAGTACGAGCAGCTTCATTATTGCTGACGTCCTGCCGAGTATCGAGTGTAAACAGGGGGAGGTGGGTGGGTGGGTGGTTGGTTGGGCAAGGTCCTTGCAGCCCGGCCCGTTGTTGTTCGCATAATTGAATTTATTGGTCAGTTGCCGTTGGCGGAAAACATGTTGCATGCTGCAGCTTCCGAACTGGTCAAGTAGACATTTTTTGTCTCTGGGATATTAGGGTTTCCCGTCATATTTGGATCAAAGTTCAACTTTTCTAGACTTCTGAGCTTTAAATGACTTTATGAAAAATTTGAAGTGGCTACTAGCCATTTATTAGCAAATTCCATTTTCTGTTAAATAAGAGTATAAAATAATCCATTTCTAGAATTTATTTTGCAGATTATTTTGGTGAAAACTTCAAAGTCTAATTGATTGAAAAGTTTCTTCGATGAAGCACTTTAAAAGTTTACCCCAGACTGGTGGAAGTTATTGTTGCTTAAGTAGTACCTATAGATTAATCCATCTCCTTATCTATTCCCTTCCAGGATCTTATCCTCGAGAAGAAGTCGCTGGTGAAGGAGACCACCCGCCTGAAGACGCTCAACAGCCATTTGGACTACCGGCTCAATGAGCAGGAGAAGCGCTTGAGTGCGGTGAGCTTGGAGTTGACGAAGACGTGGCACCTGGTGGGGAAGATGCAGCGCCAGCACCGCCAACTCCACACCCAGGAGCAGATCCTGCGCTACCAACTGCAGCAGAAGAGGCGCCTCTTGAGCGAGCTGAAGGATGAGCTGGAATACTGCCGGAGGAAGTGGGCAGCTGCCCGGGCCAAGAACGACGAAAGTCAGGAGCAGTGCGACGAATGGCGCAGGGAGTTCGCCAGGAGAAAGCTGGAGGACGCCAACCATTCCGCGGAGAGTGGTTACAGCGATTCGGGTCCGCAATCCGACGAGGAAAGGGAAGAGGTGGCAGTTCCAGAAGAGCCCACACCTTCAACCTCAGCTTGCCGGCGAAAGTTGCTCCGCGACCAATTCGAGCACACACGCAGGATTAAGAGGATGCAAAGTACTTCGCCAGGACGACAAGCCTTGGCCGGGCAAGATGACGAAATGGAGGAGATTGTCCTGCGCTGGAACAGTGCTCCACCGACCTGCGGATGGAGAGAGGTGGATACAGAGCCTGCAGAACCTCCCGAAGAGTCACCAGATGATGAATCAGAAGAGGATGGGGCACAGGGTGGTGTCCCAAAGATGCCCCACAGTTCCAGGAGCCGGCAGAGAGGAGCCATGCTCGTTGAATCTTCAGAGTCCACAGATGGCACCGCCAGTCGCATCCAGCGACTTGAGGAACAGTGCAAATCGCTCATCCAACAGGTCCTGGAAACCTCTGGTAACCGTGAACGGCTTGAGATTCAGCTGTGCCAGTTCCAGGACGAAATCTCACCAGCCCAGCATGCTGTTCCCTTGGAGGAGTTCATCAATCGGAAGCGATTGGAGCGGATGACAAGGGCCAGTTCGGCTCCAGCCACAGGGACATTGACACCCCGGGAAGAGGAGTACACCAGGCGGCGGTCGGAGAGACTGGGACGCCTGGAGGAGGAATCCCGTCAACTTATGTCTAGAATTCGACGCACCGCGGATAGAGGACATTACCTGAAGAAGTCCCTAGACAGGATTCGCAGAGCTCCTAGTCGTGAGGGCAGCTTTGAGAGTAATACAGAAGAGGAGGCACCGACTCCCACTCCTGTGCCGACTTCTGAACCGGCTCCATCTTCCGATACAGTTCACGAGGAATCCTCATCAGCTGCTTCGCCCTTGACCGCCGCCGAGGAGGCTTATACGTCCCGGCGGGCTGCTAGACTCCAGCGACTGGAACAGGAGGGTCGTCAGTTGTTGACACAATTGGCCAGGAATACGGAAAGGGGCGACTCGTTGGCCACTAAGCTGGAGACTCTACACGAACAACATAATCCGGAGAGGCAGCCAGAAAGGCCCCAAACATCGGCACAAATCTCGCAGACCGTGGAACAGCGACTGGAAGACATTGAACGGGTCTCGGCCCATCGAGCCGAACGACTCCGGCTGCTGGAGGTTCAGGGGAATGAATTAATAGCCAGGTTGAGTTCCACTTCCGAACGGGGCACCGCCATGATCAACAGGATAGCGGAAAGGGAAGCCATTCGCCGCCAAGAGGCGGAACTTGTAGAGCAAACGTTGCCAACGGAGGAGTTGACCAGTTCGGTGAGCCCCATAGCCTGTACCAGGATTGTGGCGAAGCCGGAGGATAACGGGGATGAAGCCGCCTGTTGTGTGACTGTGACCACCACTTCCAGCCGCTTGGCCACCCAACATCAATCCACGGGAGCCATTCCCAAGACCACTACTGCGCAGAGAAGCAAGCCCCAAGCTCAACTCTGTGCTGCCACTCGTCAGGATGATGCGGTGAAAAAGCGATCCTCCGGCCGGGAAGTTGCCAAGGAAGAGGCTCCCGAAACGCTTGAGGATATGGTCCAGCGACTGAGAGCTCTTCCCTTTCCAGAGAAATCCAAGGAGAACTCTATTGAGAGGAAAGAAAATGATATTGAAGATCAGTTGCCAGAATCCACCTTAAAAGAGATTGAAGGAAAGGATCTAGAAGACCACCACGATTCTCATAGTAATGAGATTGAAGATTGTCCTGAAAAGAAAGATGAGGAGGCGCAGGAGAAGGATCAAGAGAAGGACAGTAATGATGACGTAGTTGAAGAAAACTAAAAGATGTTCACTAGAATAAACACGATAACGAATACTCGCTGAAAAAAACTGCTAGGACCAGAAAAATAAATCCATATATGTATGTCAGCTGCACAAGAACTTAAAAAATAAATATATACCAATTTATTTGAATTAAAAGTTTTTTATGTTTTGCTTTAGAAGGTCAGGTCCTTCAATTATAAATAATTAAATTTTTATAGGAAGAACATATCCTCTATAAATTTATTCGCTTCTCTTTGTCGGTTGCCTTAGAGCCTCATTATTTTAAACCGAGAAAAGGAATCGTAATCCTTTCTATTCGACACCCCCTCTGGCACTCATGCATATATCACTAATCAGCAAAGAAAGTGGAACTGTCTGTTTGTGTCCTTGGCGTTACCTCCAGCTCCCTCCAGCTCCCAGCCGAAGGAGCCAACAACAACCGGTTCGTCTTTCCGGGGGACTTATGTGCTCTCTTAGCCACGCACGCAGCCATGACATTGCACGGAAAATGGGAAAACGGAATAAGGAAAACGGGTACTGCCACTGACATGTGCGGGTGGCTGGTTGGCTGGCTGGTTGGGTGGCAAGGACGTGGCCATTGGGTGGCAATGGGCGGCGCATTATCTCCGCATATGCAAGTAAAAATGCCAGCGTCCGCTAACAAGTTGGCGACATCGTCACCCGAATCCTCCGTATCCTTCGAGTCCACCGTACCGACTCCCTCATATCCCGACAGTGCAGCTTTATGCAAATGTTTTGCCCCCTCAACTCAAGGCGTGTAAACAGCAATTGTGGGTGAGCTGGGGCCGGGGGCAGTGGTGAGTGCGGTGTGGGTGGCGGCGAGTGGGTGGTGGCTCTGCTCAGGCATAAAGACAACATCGCCTCATATGCTTTTAAAGCGAACAGAGATTGTACATTAACTTATCCGCTGTCTTCCGCCCAACAGCAAACTGTCAACAACGGGAAGTTCTCAATCTGGCTAGCCAGATAATTCCACACACCAGACAGGCCAACAGTTTACAAAGGACGCGTAGCAGTGCTGTTAGAGGCTTCCAGTGTCCTGGGCTTTTAAATTCTTGTAAGAGTTCATTATGTTTCTTAACAGCTGGGTATAGCTCCCCTCTGAATAATGAATACTTCCAGTAGGATATTGGGGTAGGATTTTTAACAGAACTGAAAAATTGACATTTTCGAATTGGTTAGAAGTTTTTAAAAACAAGCCAGATTTATTTAGCAACTTTTCTATAATATAAAATTTATCTTTTAAAAATTTATTAAATCCTAACTAGTTAAGAATAGTTTTAAAAACATAATTTTGATACATTGTTTGAATATAGGTTGCAAAGGGGCAATGTTGCATCCTTTAAAATAAATTTTACAGTTTAAAAGCCAACAAGTTTGATGTGCAAGATATGTCCTTTAACGCTTCCAGGAAACCTGTCTGAAAGCCCCTCCAACTTGAACAAGTTAGCAGCGTATAAGAGATGTCGCCATCTACCGGATACCAACAAAGGCTGGAAAAATGTTAAATTAGCTTTTATAAGCTTTTTTCTTGGTTATAATATTTAAATATTTGAAATTAAAAAAATATATATAAATCCATAACTGATAAACATTATTAAATATTAAGGCCTACGCATCACTTTGTTAAGCCTTCTTGAAGTTCTAATTGCCAAAGTTAACGCCCCTTTGTGGCTTCAACAAAATTTGGAGCTAAAAAAGTATACAAATTGTTGCACCGTTAACTGGTCAATCCGATCATCTGGGACTGCTGGCCTGCAACTGGAAACGTCAAATTAATAAACTGCCGGACGTACCACAAGCTGTGAAAAAGCAATCTTTGTCTGCATGCCAGGCTCTTGGGCCGCCGAGTATTTTCCAGCTTGTTAGTCCAGCTCTGGACCCCCTTCGGACCCGCCTCTGGCCGCCCCCTCTTTTTGGTAGGGATTTCGAGCCTTTCAAGATTTATGCAGTTCGCGCGGATGTCGGAGAACCGAGGAAGCCGAGGAAGCGCCGCTCCATTTCAAAATCTGAAACCAAACAAAAAGATCCAACGTCAAGATCCACTAAAAAAAATTCTGATTTTAATAGAGAGTGTCTGGAAATATTGGAATTCATATCACAGCTAAGCTTAAATATTTTCTCCCCAATTCATCAATTTTTGGCTTGATTTTTAAAGGAGGCTTACTTATAAACAAATCTTTTGTATCCGCATATTTAATTTTATTTTCTATCTTATGATGTATTTTATTTATATTTTTAAAACATTTAAAACCTAATTTATTAATTTTTTTATCAGTGTTTAGTTGAAGAGTAATCTAATTTATTAAAAGTGCAGCCCCTGGCAGGCTGAAAACCAAAAATTAAAAAAAAAACAGAAAACCAGAGCGAGAAAGCAAGTCTCGTTTGGGTTTTGATTTACGCTGAAATAAATTAAAATATCATAAAAAGGAAATTAAAATTCACTCGCACAACAAAGCCGGACTCCGACTTCAACTCCAATCCCAGCTCCGACTGCGACCCCGAGTCGATTTCCAGGCCCGACTGGGGGCTCTTAGCTAATTTCTGAACAAGTAAAAATACAAATAAATATTTTAATGTGTGATTTACGACAATGGCTCGCACAGGGGGTCGACTTCGGCTTCAAAGTTGTTTATTTTTTAAGCTGCAACTCCGACTCGGACTCCGATCTTCAGATGGAGTTGGAGTTGTGGTGTTGGTGGCGTCTTGGGCTGCGTTTTGATTGGATTTCTGCGCTTCTGGCGCTCGTCGGAGTGCCAAGCCCGATTTCCAGCCCAAGTCCCACATTGAAATACAATTTAAGCGCCTTTAATGAACTGGCTTTGGAGGGGACTTTAAGAGGTATTTGTTTTAAGGAATTCTAAAAAATAATTCTATTATTTAGTTTATCAAATTTAAAAGAATTATAAATAAAAGCAATATAGTTTGAAAAAAAAAATTTTTTTTCGTTTAAAACCGCTTAACAAAACCATCCAGCTTTTTGGATTTTAATAATTTGAAAATAATTTTAATGGGACATAGAGAATTGTTATTGGCACATCAACTGGACAAATTTAATGATCGCATCGCATCGTATCGAATCGAAACGAATTAAATCGAGTTGGGTTGCATTAATGGCCGACAATCAATTTCAGATTTATGCCAGTCCCCCCCGAGCGCTTCAACATTTTGCATACGAAAACGAGAGAAGCTCGTAAAATATCAGACATCGAATCTTGGCCAGCCCCCGAAAAGGGGGGCAGCCCGAAAATGGCATGCAATTAATTAAAAAACCATTGACATTCATAAAAAGTAAATTGTGGCAACAGGCAAGCGGAAGCAAACATAATGTCCCACTATTATGAAATTCATCAAACAATTTTACAGCACACCTCCCCAGATCCTGGGCCTCAGAGGGATACCATACCGGTATTGGTACCAGGCGATCGAGTGCCAGGCGATGAGTATTTATTAACAGCGAATCGATCGCCGCTTCGATCCCGAAAACACCTGCCAGGCACAAAATTTCCAGATAGAGATGAGTGCGTGATGGACAGGGACTACAAGTTTTTAATAATAATATTATAAAAAATTATATTTGAAATAAAATTTATGCAAGAGAGAAGAAATAGCATGTCCTATAAGAGAAAGGGAACTATGTACTAACGAATAAGTTAACAAAAAAGTAAAAATATGTTTTACAAAAATACACGTTGTCACCTTTAAACAAAAAAATTAATGGCAGAAAGATGTTGATGATGACGGTCTTTTGGGGCTGGTGATGCCTCTGATGGAGATGGTGATGGCCAAGACATTGGGAGGGTTGACTTGGAGGTTGGTAGACGCAGGAGCCTCAAGCCGGTAACGAGCGCGAAATAATGCGCGAAATGTAGAGCAGAGAAATGGACTTTAGTGGACGGGACTCGACTGGCCTGTGACTGGGACTGGAGGACCCAGGAACCCTGGATCCATCAACGGTGGCGACTGACAGAATTATAATCAATTAGTGGAGCGGCCGCGTGAGCGCATAAAATTATATATTCCACGGCAACGGGGTACTGCGACGGCTGGTCGAACCAAATTCGTGTAACGCGTAGTGCAATTTACTTTAAATTAAAATAAATTCAATTACGAGAACATGAAAATCCATTACGCAAATTATTGTCATTAAATGTGCAATTTGGTTGGCCAGCGTTTATGAAATTTTTGATTAAATTTCTGACGCTTCGCTCAAAGCCATTAAGCCACCAAAACAGAAGGCCAAAAGTAGACTCGAGACGAAAGACTCAGGCAACGAACTTGCACATGTCCGCCCATATGGTGAAAGAGACGGAAACAGAGACGGCTAATTAATTAATTATAATCCCAGCGATTAGCATAGATTTCCTCGCTCCTCTTTTTTGGATCCCCGAACCGCCACAGCCGCTTTCATTCATAGATCTTGGGTGCCCAGTTTTGGCCAAGTCACACGCCACTAAAAACGGGTTAGACTTGCTAAACGATTCGTTAGATAAGATATGTGTTTATATGTATATATATACGTAAGTGATCGCATATGGTCAGCTCATTCACTCGCTCATTTGGTGCTTAGTTAGTGAGTTAGTTAGTAAGTTATTTAGTTAGTTAGTCGGTGACTGACTGACTGACGCGTCTGATGGCAACAAGCTGCCGAGTGTCGCACTCAATTTGTTTAAGCCAGCCGCAAGTCACTCCGCTAATCAGTCTTTGCTTTTTAGGGGACACCACTTACGAATTTGGGCTAACTCCTAATACCGGACATGAGTAATACTAATTGCGTAGTGAAAAAATTGTCTATTTGAAAGGGAGAAATGGTTTTAGTTACTTTACAATAAAACTAAAAAATATGTTGTTGGATTTCTTTTTTTCACATTTTTTGGGGGATCCCCCACGTTACGTCACTTACCTGCAGGGCCGGATTCTGTCTTCCTTCTACACCGGTCACATCTTCACGCATAACCCTGGCTGTATCTCCAAGAAATTTGGCACTAAATCCTTTCCACCGCTGTGTTCATCATGCAGTCTCTCCTGGCGATCTTCCTGGGAGGCTCCGACAGGATGATGGTGGCTCGTGTCCTCATAGATCTCTGGCCTCCGGGCTCCGGGCAAACAATGCGCTAAACTGGATGTTGGGTGGTGGTCATGTGGCCACCATCATGGTCAATCATCTGTCGAGGGTGCTTCTTCGGAGGAGTCACCTTGAGGTCATTTGGTTCATGATCTTTGTAAGTAATTTTTAATTCATTTTTAGTAATTACTTACTCTTCCTTGCAGGCTTTCCCGTGCTGTCGTCGCATCCCTTGGTTCGGTCATTTCCATGGTGGGCGCCTCCTATGCCGGCTGTGATCGTATCCTTGTCGTCATTCTCTTCACCATCTGCTTGGGTCTTCTGGGTATCTTCTATGCCGGCATGAAATTAACTCCTCTGGATAACTATACGGGCTCGAACTACACGGGTACTTTAATGACCACCACCTACGGCTTTGGTGCAATAATGGGAGTGATCTCGCCACACATGCAAGAACAAATCTTCGTGTTAATCTAATTAATTTATTTAATCCTTTTAGGCCTCACTGGCTGTATATTAGTCAATTCGTTTCTTTAGCGGAAATCTTGAATCGATTTGAACATAGGACCTTTTGGATATAGATAGGACCAAAATCTATATTTTGATGCAAAGATCCATCTAGAATTCGATTAAGGTATTCCGCTCAAGAATCGGATGGAAATTGGCCAAGATTTAGTGATCGTAAGGTGCCACATTATCCTCCCATCACTTTTTCTGAATTTTAAAGGGGACCACCCAGAAAAGTTTACAAAAAATCTATCAAAATATAAATATTTTTTCGGGATCCCCCATATTACGTACCTGTAAGGCCTGATCCTGTGTTGCTTCTACACCGGTCACTTCGTCACTCATATTCCTGGCTGTATGCTGGGCGAGAAACTTGGCCGTAAATGAACCCTGGCCATTGGCATCCTCTCCACCGACGTGTTCACCATGCTGTCCCCCCTTGCGATATTCCTGGGAGGCTCCGACAAGCTGGTCGGGGTTCGTGTCCTCATGGGTCTCTGGTTGCCCGGCTCCGGGAAAACAATGCGGTAAACTGGGTGTTGGGTGGTGGTCAGGTGGGCACCATCATGGGTAACCTTCTGTGGGGAGTGTTTCTTCGGAGGAGTAACCTTGGGTTCACTTGGTTCGTGATCTTTGTAAGTAATTTTCAAGGTTTTTTGTTGCTATCTTGTATATAACTTACTCTTTCCTGCAGGCTTTTCCGTCGTCGCATCCCTTGGTCAGGCCATTTTCGTGGTGGGCGACTCCTATGCCGGCTGTGATCGTGTCCTTCTCGTCGCTCTTCTTAACATCTGCATGGGTCTTATGGGTGTCTTCTATGCCGGCATGAAACTAACTCCTCTGGACCACTAAACGGGCTCGAACTACACGGGCACTTTGATGACCATCACCTTCGGCTTTGGTGCAATAATGGGAGTGATCTTGCCACACATGCTCGGAGTGGTGACACCAGATTTAATTATCACAAGAAAAAGTCTTCGTTTTAATATAATTAATTTATTTAATCCTTTTAGGCCTCACTGGCTGTATATTGGTCAATTTCAATTCGTTTCTTCAGCGGAAATCCTTAAACCATTTGAATATGGAAAATTTAAGAGATTAAAGAGCTGCGGCTACTTGGTAGGGACACGTGTTCCTCGCTCACGGGCAGCCTTAAAAACAAAAAAAAAAAAATTACAAAAAAAAAAAAAATTACAACAAAAAAAAAATTACAAAAAAAAAATTACAAAAAAAAAAATTACAAAAAAAAAATTACAACAAAAAAAAAATTACAACAAAAAAAAAATTACAACAAAAAAAAATTACAACAAAAAAATATTACAACAAATGTTACAACAAAATATCAAAAATACAAAAACAACAACAAATACATAAGCTTCAATAAACATTACAAAAAGAAGAACAATTACTAAAAAAAAATTGCAACAAAAAAAAATTACAACAAAAAAAAAAATTACAAAAAAAAATTACAAAAAAAAATTACAACAAAAAAAAATTACAATAAAAAAAAATTACAACAAAAAAAAATTACAACAAATGTTACAACAAAATATCAAAAATACAAAAACAACAACAAATACATAAGCTTCAATAAACATTACAAAAAGAAGAACAATTACTAAAAAAATGAATTATTTTCCGTTTTGAGGCTTGCTTACATGCAACCTATGAGAATCGAGGAGGAGGGCGCTATTTTTTAAATAATTTTTTTAATTTTATTAATTGAATTGCTGCCAAATAATAAGATCTTTAGCAATGTTATTATATCCAAAAAAACGGTAAAATTTTACTCTTCATTATTAATTGACTTTATTGCGCTCTTAAAAGTAGGCAACGGAAATATTAGTGTTTACTTTTTCAGATATATAATATTTAAAAAAACACGTTTTCGTTTCAAAATTTTAAAAATATTTAGTTGTTGTACAAGCTTTGTAAGCTTATACAATTTGCCAACTATATGTCGGATTATAATGTACAGTTATATGGCTGATTTATTAAATTGAAAACAAAAAAAATCATTACAATCATCCGCCCAAGATTTGCGTGGAAAGTTGAAGGATAATGCCATCTCTTGGGGACAAATTGTCCTCCCATTCCTTTTACAAACTTTTTTAAGCTTTTACTTAAAACTTTTTTACACTTTTAAGTCTCCTATTTCCATATATTTTTTTCTCTTTGCTAAGCAAAGAAAGATCCTTCTATAACTTTTATTTACCCAATTTGGTTTTTATCTTTTTTCTGGTCACTCGCTCGGTTGCTAAATGATTGCTGGGCCAGCTGCAGAGCTCCGGTTGAAAATTGCTAGACCAAACAAAAACCAAACTACTTAGCCGCACACTCGCCGCATCGGTAATTGAAAATCGATAATCTCTTTGAACCAGTTTGGTCTGCTGATCCCCTCTCCTGGCCCCCTTGCCCCCTTGCCCCCTGGCCCCTCCTGGCTAACTTGTGGATCCTCCAGCCATGTTGGCTTTTGTGCTGTTTTTTTTTTTTTGCAAACCGCAAATCGTCTGCAAATTGTAACCGCAGATGGAGGTAAATTTCGGCAAGGGGATCGTGGAGGAGGCAATTGCGATTGATTTTAGCACGCTTAATGGTTATTGGTTTAGCTATGGCTGGATCGGGAACTTCACTCTGCCATGATGATGCCCTCCTCCTCCTCCTCCTCCTCCTCTCCTCCGATGGTAATAATCCTCTCCTGTTGCTGCTGCTGCCACACCATAAATTACAAATAATTCGATTTACACAAGATTTTCACTCTTAATGGTCGAAAATGGCCCCGGCCGTGAAAATAATGATGAAAACAAACAAAACTTAATAAGATTTTAAGCGAACTGCTGCGGGTAATTGCCCATCATCCCCTCTGTCTGCTGGCCTGATTGAATAATCAGACAAATAGCAGAGGAATATGGCTTGAAATGTGACCAATTCCTTGGCCAGAGGTCCACAAACCTTGTTGCCACATTTGCCACATTAAGCCATTAAATTTCGGCTGCCTCTGCTCTCGCTCCTGTCACCCAAATGCCACAAATGCCCAACTAAATGGCAAATTAGTGACTCGAATGGAGCTAAAAAGGTAGGCAGGACAGTTTCTTTTATTTTGTTTCTTATAGGAGAGGGGGCACACCCAAATATGTCACAAAAAGGACACTGCAGAAAAAAAGGGGAAGAGATACCTTTTGGGAAAGAGATTTCTTAGTCTCACAAGACTCTTTATCGAAAAGTATCTTTATAGTTTATCTTTTATTTTAATTGAACTATAATTCCATTAATATATCTACATTTTTTTCAGTGTTCTGTGGCAGCTGCTGGCTGCGTCCTATTTAATTTCACATTTCACATACATATTTTTATTATGCTGCTACCGCTTGTCAGATTTTGCACCGTCGCATGCCGCGGATGCCACGCCGGATGGCAATTTTAATTTGTGGCAAACTCGAATTATAATTCACATTGCAGCATGGCCGTTGGCCAAGTTAATTACTCCCGTTGCAATTATCGAAAGGCCATAGTGTATCGGGCTCTTGTTTTGATCTCCAATCTTGGATTGGAGTTTCTCGTTTTCTATCTTCCAGTCTGAACCCCCGTTTTCCAGTTTCGACAGATCCAGCTGATTAGCCTAATCTAATCTTACACGGTGCAACACCTACGACCAAAAAATGGTTTAATCAGCTCATTATCGATCCTAATGCCAGCTGCGTGGGTCTCGGGTCCCAAGTCGAACTGGAATATATGCTAATGCGGCTAAGCGATCGGATCTCTTACACATGTTGCTCGCAGATAAGCTAAGGAGGCGTAGATAATGCCCGGCTAGAGACTTTTATGTTTATTTAATTAGCGCATTCATTTCGATTCAACCCGACTCGACTTGATTCGATTTGATTCGAATTATGAATTCACAGCCCGCATGGGAATGGGTTAGTAGGATGTTACACATAGAGGTCTAGACTATATATAGGATGAACTATGCCATGCCAATTATGAACTATTTCAAATAGTTATTACTTGAATTTATATTATTAAATCCCTTAGTTAATCCGGTAATAACTCTTTTGAACATCCAATCCCTGACTCGGAGCCATAGCCTCTCTAGTAAATCTGTAAAGTCACCTTGCGTGCCTGCAATGTCTCGTGTTAAGTTGTTGTTGCTTCTGCTGCTGCTGTTCGGGCTACCAATTGCAGGTTGCAACAGCCTCTCTTGGGGATCGGGGATCTTGGAATCGTGTGGCAGCCATACATATGTGTCCACACACATCCATGCCAGACACACATGCTCTATGCTCAGCTCCACTGACATGTCGATAAGGATCAATGTTTAGCTGGGCTACGTTTCAATATCGTACCGGACTTGTACCGGCGGCACACGCTGCCATGATTTGGGGCGGGTCTATAACAAAAAAAAATATCAAGGAGGTAGTGGGGGGATTCCAGTCTCCATGCTCAAAGTTTTTTACTTACAGCAACTGCAGTAGTCGATTGCAGTTTCTGTTGCTCCTTAAGTGTAAGTTTTTGTTTGTATTTTTTGGAGCCCATATCGAAGCCATGATGAGTCATCATTTATATGGATAATGTCCACTTTATATAGCTTTCCCGATTCCCCACACAGACACACACTCTTGAGTTCGTTCCTCTTGGGTTTCATTCTCTTTTTGGGTGGCTTCGAGTGCTTTGACTTTTGCTTGTCAATGCGCGACGTCTTTGATAACTAATTGCCACGGCGCCAAATGTTTCTCATTTTGTCTTCTTATTCTTTTCTTTCCTTCCTTTTTCCTCCTGTTTTGTCTTTTTTCCCTGTGTCTGTTCATTTACTGCCCTTTGGTAGTAATAAAAGTCACATCATTACCGTTTTGTCGGCGCTTTTTTGAGGCAAGAGTCCAACACTTAATGATTTATGTTTATTCGAAAATAAATAAGTAGTAACAAAAAAAATATATAAAGCTTAAAAAAACATAAAAATTATTACAAGTAAAAAGACAGGTTGCAATTAGGATACAAAAGTCAATAAAAATGTATAAACTTTTAGTCTTAAAAACATATACCCTCTTGGAAATAAAAGAAAGCATAGAAATAATACGAATATGATATTCCATTATTAAAAATCAAAATTAGAAACTCGAAACTGACATGAAATTTCATAAAAAATAACATCTTAAAAATATCTCTGGGTAAACTTATCTTTCAACAAGGTGCTTCAAAGATAATCTGATACATTTCTGCCCAATATTAAAATATCTAAGATTATCTCATCACTGATCCCACACTACATACAACTGGCCCGAATATATATGCATATATGTAACTGGATTTCTGATTTCATTCACATTCGAACAGTTTTTATGTTTCTCACCCCTTCGCCGCACCCTTCCCCTTTTCTATCCCTTCGTGTGCGTCACACGCAGCATAAAGTTCGTTGCCTAAGTCTTTTGTTTGTCTGAATGAATTTATAATTTCCTGATTTTGCTTCCCATTACTTGCTATAAAAATTAACAGATGTTTGGCTATGATTTTATAGGCAATTTCATGATATATTTATATTTTTCAGGGCCAAACAGATTGGATTTTACGTGCAATTCCGAATAAATTGAATTAAGATTTCTGCGAAATTTCATTAGCATTTAACTGTGCTTTGGTTTCGGTTTCAGATACTCCATTCCCCGGCTTGTGGTTACTAGCTTTTCAAAAATTGCAAACATTTTCGTTTTCGTTTTCCATTTTCATTTTCATTTCCATTTGTTGTCCGGCCAGGCTTAATCAAAGTGGCGCTAATTAGTTTGAGTCGTTTGGATAATTGCAAATTAAACGCAAACTTAATTGCGCCGACACACGAAACACACACACACACCGCTCGCTCGCACACACACTGGCAATTACATTATCCAGCAGATACAAAAAAAAAAGCTACAACAAAGCTGCATTTTGTCTCGCAAGGCAACAAAATAATACATACACGAAGAAACAAAAAAGAAAATGGGCAGAAAAAAAATTTCCTGAATTAAATATTATATTATTTAGTTGTTGTGGGGCAGTTGCTTCTGATGTTGTTGCTGCTCACAACTCGTGGAATTAGCAATTAAGCTCGTGTTGTAGCTAAATTGAATTAAAACTATACAAAAAAGCGCTTTAATCGAATGTTTCTGTGCAAATTTGCCAACAAATTAAATGCACTAACTAAAATAGAATAAAGATGTTAGACAAATAGCTGGCGTGCACTGGCAGAAAAACCTATAAGCTATATAATTAACTTAATTGAGTGGTAATTAAATGCAAACAAACCTGGTTAACGTTTAAATCTGTTAGGATATATTACTGAAAGCTAACAAAGGCTAAGTAAGTAAAAAATAATATTTATTAAGTGTTATTAAGAAATTCAAATAATTTGTTAGTTCCTTGAGTATTAATATTTTTTAAAATTGTTATATATTTTTCATCCAAATGTATTGTGCAATCCGTAAAGTCAGATAAAAACAAATAACTAATCTAATAGCATATCAAATCGAAGGTGGAGTAATTAAAATGCAGTCTCTTAATGTCACCGTTAATTAGCCCCCTTAATTAATGATTATTAATATGGATGTTCTACTTCCTCCTTTCCTCCCTTTGCCCCAAAGCCCGATGCCATATACTTATACCGCCTGCCCCTTTCCTCTTGGCTTGATTATTATGCAAATTAATTGTTTGGATCTCGCGGTTGGGTTCTCTTTTCTCGTTCATTTTTTTTTCTGCATTTGACGAACTCATTGAAATGCATAAAATGTTTTCAGTCTCGAAACTGGGGCCAGAGGAAAAAAATTATACAGGCCCAAGGAGGGACCGTCGGTTAAACATGATTATCACAGTTCCACCTCATCGCAATTATCAGGCCATGTGAGGAGGAGCCCTGTCCGAGACTTTTACTCTCCGATCGTCTTTTTTTTTGGATCGATTATTGGGCCCACAGAAAAAAAATGAGCCTCTGAACAAAAAATCTGGTAATCGAATTAGGCAACTTCGTGTTTTATAAATGTTATCATAAATATTCCATTTTATTAATTACCGCGCATAATTCACCAACAAAAGCGAAGAGACTGGGCGACTTAGGGGAATACAGACAAAGAAATCGCCAAAGATTCCAATGTTACTCCTCTCTCTTCGAATCTGACTTTGATTCCGTCTCGTCGAGTCTCATTAACATATTTAATTTGTTTCTAATTTATTCATAAATTTATATTTGTGGCACCCTCCCCTTGTTTTTGTTTTTGACCAAGACTCCTTTCTCCTCCCCATTCCGCTCCGGTCCCTTCACTCGCTGATTTATGGCAAGACCACTGATTAATGGCAGCTCCGGCTCCGGTCTTTAGTCTCCAGTCTTTTGGGGCTCGGTCTCCAGTCTCCAGTCTCCGGTGCGCCGGTACTCCCAGAAATCCGACTGGTCGGACTGGGCTGTGAATCAGTTCTCGCTGGTTACAAATTCTCTTTCATTTTTCCCTAAGTAGGTGTTGTTACGCACATTATAGTGGGGCTTTTGTCCATCAGGCCCCGGCTTATGGCTAATTTGTGGGAATTACCAATACAAAACAAAGAGATGATCAAGAGCTTCGTGTTTCATTGGCCTATGCCAGGTGTGAGGTATAATGGGGTATATTAGTTTGATTAGTTATACTGGATTTATGGTCTTATTTTTGACTGGGAATTCTGGGGAAAGGCGCAGTTATAATTTGAAGAATTCTACCCTTCTTGGGCTCGACTTCTCAAAATATATATCAAGAAGTAGCATCATACAATTTTTTATTTATTTTACTTTTTTAATTTATTTGAAATTATTTGTTAAATACACACAGTTGAATAATTTATGGGCTTAGACCTACAGTGAACCAGTAAAGATTTTGCACTTGAATTTGGAATATCCGCCTCGAACTCCTTTGGCTTCTCCGTCGGCTAGCTGACCACATCGTTGCCATGTCCGTTTTGGCGCAGCAGCTCAAGCTTCAGTTCGTGCTCCCGCGCCTTCAGACGCAGTGCAGCAATGGAGGAGGTGCGGCGATCCTCCGGAGGCGTTGCAGATCGTGGAGGCGGGGGTAGAGACACCACTGGCGGTGGCGGCGGCGGCAACTGGCGCTGAGGCGAGTGGGCCAGGGTTAGGGCCACGGGAGATGTCTGGGTGGGTGATCCGCAGGGCGCCTGGTGGGTCAAGGCGATCCCCACCAGCTGCTGGGGCGACAATTGAGCCGGCTGCACTCCCAGTTGGGGAGGTGGTGGTGGCGCCACTTGGGGCGGTGGCGGATGGATGCTCGGGTGCTGGGAGGCGTGGCCGGAGGCGGGGGAAGTGGGCGGCGAGGCGAGCAAATGGTTGGGCGAGTGCAGGTCCGGGGATCCCACCAGTAGGGCTGGTGGTTTTCCAAGGGGCGGACCCCTGGGCACCGCCGTCATATTGGCCAGCAGCGATTGGAAGGAGCTGGAGGGATACATTCCGGCCATTCCCGGTGGCAGCATGTGGGGAGGTGCTCTGTAATTATTAAGAGAAATGATTTTGTTAAAAAATTAAAAGTAATTCGTGTTTCTCAAAGTCAGAAATGTTTTTTGTAAAACTGGTTATTTTAAGTAGGCTTTTAACTAAAAATTTTAACTAAAACTTTATGTTATAAAAAACTGCCTAAAAAGCTCTGTAAATCAAAAGTGACACTCTGCTGCTCACGACTTTAATGTTTAAATATTAATGTTCCTAATTCAATGTTTATATCATAGTTTTTATGAATTTAAAATATTTTTTTTTTAAACAATAAAGCCTATTAGACTTAAACTTGAACTGCCAAGCTGTCAAAGACATTAATTTTATTTTTTTGGCCGTACAATGGCCTAACAAACGTAGATAGCCTAGTTTTAAATTAAAGTACAAATTATAGGATAGACTTCCTTCTTTAAACTTAATCCTCCTGGGATTACTTACCTCTGGAATTGGTTAAAGTAGCCCGACGGAATCATGGGGGCGGCGGAGAGGTGCGGGTAGCGGAAGGCGGCCAGGTTGGCGGCGTGTTGGGCGTCGAAGGGCTTGCGCAGCTGGAAGCCCAGGTGGGTGAAGGGATTGGGCGGAAGGGCGGCCCCCACCACCGTCTGCATGCTGGCGGCGCCGGTTGGCAGGTAGGGATTGTACGGATGCGACTGGGGTCCGACCTTCTCCTGCTTGCGCCACTTGGCGCGCCGATTCTGGAACCAGACCTGGAAAAAGGATGATGGGAACCATGAGTTATGCGCCGCTGGCAGGCTACTGTATCCGAGTATCCAGTGTCGAGTGATCCTATCCCTGCTACAGTGTCCCGGTCTCCACTCCCGAACCATCATCCAATTAATGGGCGTTGTTATTGATAACGCCCCTTTAATTAGTTTTTAACATAACAATCTGAATACGGTGCCCGGCTACTGATTGCCCGGCTACTCCAGTCGAATAGGAGTCCCCAGTCGAAATGGATATAGGCAAATAATGTTGTTTAGCATGAGCAGTAATTAAAAAGAAGCGGCTATAGCGACGTCCCGGCCATAAACTGACCGGGCATGTAATGACTGGCACTAAAACAGAATTAAATGAATTTCTCCTATCCTCCTTTGGAGTTCCTCTAGAGTCTAGACCCCTCTCGCGTCTATCCGTCCATCTTGGCTGTCAGTCTCTAGCTTTTTCTCGATTTCATTAGTAGCGACATGCTCCATTATTTTTCAATTTTCAACATTGTTGGCTGCACGTGGGCCACGCGAATTAACCGCAAATCTGTGCAGCCTCAAGAGCCCTGAATTCTCCTCTGGGGCTTACCTGAATGCGCGCCTCGGTTAATCCAATTTTCATCGCCAGCTCCTCTCTGAAAGAAGATGAAAAAGAAGCCACTGTTAGTTTAATAAAAAAATGCAATTGTTTAGGGCAGTAAATCAATTGGAATGCTTTAGAATCAGTCCAAAAAAAGGCCAGTATCTAGGCCAGTTCTTGAAGACTAGTGCCTTTCTACACGCTTCTCACACTTCTGACCTCAGACTTAACCGCTTAAAGCTTTTTTATTAAAATTTAATTGAAGCCTATATTGTAATCAAAGGTGATTTGATTTATTTGCTTAATTAATTGCTAAGCTAAGCATTTAAATAAGCCCGCAGCCTAATGAATTGTAAACTGTTGGGATACTGGAAAAAAGTTGATCTAATTGTAGCTGCCATTGACTCTGTGAGCTTGTGTTTTTTGTTTCGATTTTTGTTTAAGCTTCGTGCGGTCTCAATTAGCGTTCACTTTGGTTCCTCGTCTGAGAAGTGACTGACTTTTAATTTATGGCAATTACTGTAGCTGTCTTTCAGCCGCATTGCTGCATGCTAATTGCGATCGTTAGAGTTTCGTAGGGCGAGGAGTCTGGATGGCTTTGGTTTTATGGCCATCATCGCAGAGGGGGCGAACTCTGCTCCGAATAAGATCGATCGATCCACTCAGGGGGGGTCGTCGTAGTCATCGTAGTGGTCCTCATAAGCATTATTATTATCGCCTGAACGCTCTCGTTTTAGTCGTATCGTAAAACCGAGAATCAACTTTCGAGCCTTTTGTCGCGCCTCGATGAGCGATTTATGCAAATTTCTTTTCTTCTGGGCCAGCCTGGCCGAACTGGGCTTTATCGCACTTTGTCATATGTTACTCACCTCGTAAACACGTCGGGGTAATGGGTCCGGGAGAAGGCCTTCTCCAGCTCCTCCAGCTGAAAGCTGGTGAAGGTTGTACGATAGCGCCGCTGCTTCCGCTTCGGGGCATACTCGTCCGCCTCGCCGTCACTGTTCCCGTCCGAGATGGGGCTGTTGGTGCCGCCACTGGCTCCGCTGGCCGCACTGGCTGCACCGCTGCCAGAAACTGAAACCGTTAGCGCCGCACCGGCCGCCGATGATCCGGGGGCACGATCCACCAGGGCGACGGCATCCGGGTGCGCTAGCTTGGCTTCTTGCGGTAGTTCCTCCAGCTTGATCTCCTCCGATATGCCCATAATCCAAAAGGGGGCACTCTCAATCCTTGAAGGCAGCAGCTGCAAAAATGTGATTTAAAATATTTATGATATTTTCCCTTTTTTAATTAAATTTAATTAGCAAAACTATTACTTTGTTGTAAGATATTAAAAGATATTGTTGAATGTTGAAAAAAGAGGCAGAGTTGGCTAGTTAGACGCGCATTAGAAGCTCGTAATTCAATAAACGCTAAACGTACAATTATCGTGCACTTTATTATACCAATTTCCGTAATTTGCCATCTAGCCATGACCAAGTCATCGGCAGGGTCGGGACTCGCCACTCGAGGTTAGCTGCGGTTACACTGGCCAACATGGTTACGGTCGGGGTCTGCCAAGGTGTGGCGGAATTTGTTGTGGGAAGTTGGTCAAAAACCTTGACAGTAGGACTATAGTTTAAAACTAAGTTGGAAGAAATGGTTGAAATGCTTTTCCAACATACTCCCCTGACTTCTAAGAATATTAATCTTTTTTATGATGTTTACATTTTTTAAAAACTAAATAGACTACAACCAGAAGCAGTCTGTCAATAAATCAACATATCCATCAACCCGCTGCCATAGAAACTCGTTAAAGATTTATCGCAATACACGCCAATAAAACGTTGATTTATTTCTCTTTCTCGAAGGGTAACCCCCTTTAGCACCAAATCCCGACAGCTTAGTGTTACTATCTTATGGGTTAGTTAACTCTTCTGCGGTCGCGAAGCGTGCCTTATGGCCATGGCAGCCACCGGAGAGATGTAGAGATTCATCTGGGGGTCTCATCTCCGGCCTGAGGTTTCCACTCAATGCCTGCCTCAATGCAAATCGATGACCACAGCATGGGGCAGTGGCAGGGGCAGGGGCAACTGTCCGTCAGCTGATCTCTTCCATCAACACGTTCCAAAAGCGTTGAGTTGGGTTTATTTTGCTTTTTCCAGCAAACATCAGACAGTAGACAGCAGCCACAGCAGCTTTCATGTGCAGATCGTTTGGAATTTTAATTAAATTGGGCGGCACCTTCATTTTCATCATCATCAACTCAACGGCCGGGCGAGTGAGTGCAGCCGGTTTTCGGTCTTCTATCAGATCAAATTAATATCAGGTGCCAGTCTCTGGGCCCCAACCCTCTTTGGGCTGTCCTGGGCAGTTTGGCTTTTGGTCAAATTCATGTTTTGCTAATTAATATACGACGTCGTTTAATGACAACTAAATGGTTAATGCGCCGGCCGGTGTAACCTTCTGCAAGATGTTGCTGCAAGACCTTCGTCGATGTCAGGTACATCCTAAGACCCTCGGTCCGGGTCCGGGTCCGGGTCCGGGTCCCATGCCCAAAAAGCACACACATAGCCCGGCTTGATTGATGGCCGTCGTGGCTGCTTTCGGCCGCCGTTCGTTTGACATCTCTACATATATCAAAATTGTCCAAATACCTTGTTAAATGGCAAATTAGTGTGGCTCTGATTGATTTAGTTGCATTCTTGTTGCACGGAATGAAGTTGCAAGCGGCAAACAATCGAAGACAGTCAGTACACATGGAAAAACCATTAAGACTTGTAGTTTGAAGTCTTGGAAGTCATGGGAAGATAACTACTAACTATTTTTAAAGTGCACTTCAACTGGTTCATGAGGTTGTTGAATGTCATTCCTGCCCAGCTCCTGCAGTGGCATCTTTCTTCACCATCATCCCCGGGACTACTCATACCTCAAAACTAAGACTCATTGTCAGTTCATAACTCATTTCTTGGCTCGATCATAACTTTCGTTATGAGTTGCACTGTCAGTTGCCAATGTTGTCGACGAATTCCGCGCATTGGCAGCTGACAAACTTAATTTGCGGGCCGCAAATTATTAAATTAGTTGTACGAATTGCAATTATGCTGCCCCCTGTTCACTCCCTCCTCTTCCCAGTTGATAAATTTTTGTTCGGGTTCATTATAGGAGCCGCACTGATTAATTCATTGCATGCGAATCCAAAGACGAGTCCCAATACGAACTGTAGAGCAGCTTAGAGCCATGGAATTATGTGGGGAATGTGTGCCGTTTGGCTTTGTTGTGCTGCCGCCTTATAATTGTATCCGCGTTACGACTTTATTATTGCCACTGGAGCTGGAGGAGGAGCAGGAGGACCCAGAGACGGGATCCTACACTGATTGACGTTTCGTTGGGTAATTAAAAGGCAGAGAGTCAGAGTCAGAGCCAGAGCCAGAGCCTAGTTCAGTGGAAACTGTCAAGTTTTGACGTCTGCCTACCGATTTGGCCAACTCACTGGCATGGCTTCATTTAGCCATTTGGCTGCCACAGAGACAACTAATCAAGTTAACGCTGCACTTGCTCTGCCCAAAAGCAGTTACCTGTCGTCTCTCCAGGAAGCCACGTCTAGCGATGTGAACACCCAAGGGAGGAGAAGGCGGAGCAGTCTGGATGGTTGGGGTATTCCTCTCGAGCGGGGGCGATTTCGTGGCTAACATTTTGACACAACTTAGTCCCTGTATGCTAATCAGGCCAAGCGCCAGCTCAAATGTCTCAGACTCTCCAACTCTTCTCAGTTCCAGTCCGAGTCTGAGACCATGTCTGAGTCCAAGTCCGAGTTTTGAGTTGCAGTCGGAGTCTGGCAACTTGTTTGCGGTTGCTTGTTCCGTTTAGAGATAAGCTCCATTAGTGTCTGGGGAAATATTTAAGAGCAACATTGTTGGTTGTGTGGGTTTCCTAACCCAGCCCAGTCATAAAGGCACTGAGAGAAAAGGGTAAGGTTGTTTCATTTCTTCTTAGTTTCTTTGTAGAAAATGGTGTATGAGAAGAGGCTTGAACTTTAAACTTTTCTTCAAGCTAAATCATTAAATAAAATATTAAAGAACACTTAATCTTTACTCCTTAAACAACACAAGTTATGTATCATTTTTTAAACTAATAATTTATAAAAGAAAAACCCTAAAAATTTTCCACAGTGCTTAACATATGGTAAATTAAGAAATTAATTCGCAATACAGGACAAGTGTAGTGCGGTACTTCTATTCGGTTGTCCCTTGTCCGTTGGCCAGTGTCCGTTTGTCCGTTGTCTGTTTGTCCGTTGTCGTCACTTCTGTCATCTCGATAAGCATCAATGTTTCTGCCCTGCCTGGCTGCTCTTTCCACAACTCAAATCCCCAACAGCTCTCCTGTGCAGCCGAAGACTCGTCTTCTCGCTGGGCTCCTTCATGTTTGGTGTCGTTTTTATGGTTGCACTTTTGTGTTTTTAGCTCCTCCAGCTTCAGCTCCGAGTCCAGCTCCCGATCACTGGATCGCCCTGCGATTCCCCGAGCTGTCTGGGGACTGTTGTGCTGGCATATTTCATTAAAAGCCGGACGGCGAGAGGGACGGGCATCAGGTAGAACAGCAAACAGAAGCTCTTTTCTGGCATTTTGTTAATGCGTCTCCGTCTCGGAGCCCTCTTCTGGCCCACACTCTATCCGTTTCCAGGCTCCAGTTTTCCAGTCTCGAGTCTGGCCAGTATCTGGGCTGCTTATTTATGGGTTTACATTAGGCTAAACCACTTTAGTCACACTTTGATGATCGGCATTGTAATTTCCCCAGTCCCCCCTGTCTCGCTGCTCCTCCTCTGGATAATGGCAAGCATTTTGGGTGGCTTAACATTTGGCCCCGGGCCGAAAGCTCACTCGATCCGATGTCCGATCGCCCAATGGCCCGATGTGGTGGTCCACTCCACACTTGATCGATTGTCTGCGCGACATTCGGAACTCTCTTCCCTAATAGTCTCGCGGTTGATAAGGTCAATTATTAATTTGTGAGTCACCCAGCAGAATGCATAAAACCGATATCGAAAGCAGCTGAGTCTTTATCCCACTTTTTAAGCTGCACCTGAGCTGAGCCGAAGTCGGATTTGGATGTTCTGTGTTCAGAGTTCACCTTCCAGTTGTTGGTTGTTTGTTTCTTGGCGCCGTCTTTTTGGCCAGGTGCGATAAGGCAGCATTCTTGTTTCTGGCCAGGCGCCGTCTCTGTCTCCATCTCTGGCCGCTGCCTCTACCTTTACCTCTGCCTTTGTTTTTATTTTTATTTTTATTTTTAATCTTGGCTATACGTTATGGACCTCTAATGCACACACTCCCAATTATAATTAGTTTATTCATATCCTGTGTCGAAGCTGCTGCCTCATTTGTTGTTCTTGGGGCCAATCTTAATTCAATTTACTGGCTATCAGTTGAACTTTTAAAACGAATATGAAGATGCTCTTCCTTTAGCTTTATTCCTACTATTATATATGAATGCTATAGTTTATAATATTTTGGATAGTTTGTAAAGTTTAGGGATTACTTTAGAAGGTAGTGTTATATTTTCTAAATTATTTTTGTAAGCTAATTTAATATTTTACAAATTTATGAAATATTATACATTTTAAAGATTAATAAAATATTTTAAATCTATTATATCTTATTTGATATTGTATTAGGTTCAGTTTAGAATATTTCCCGATCTTGTTAGGGTATTTCAATTTCATTTTATTGCCGCGTATCTTCACCTGTGGCCACCCTAATGGAGGAGATTGCTGGACGGTAGCCCTAAGGTAGTAGTCGCAGGTTCAACTTGTGAGTCAGTCCCGGGTCTCGCAACCCAGATGTCTGTCTCGCTGATCCGTCCGTCCACTCTGAATGGTGATGGTGAGGTTGTAGCTACAACCTTAGCCTGATGCTGATGCCTGATGCCGAGATGCAAGGCCAATTACTCATAAAATGCATGTTAAAAACAGCAGTCACTGGGGTTCACAAGGAAGGAGGATCTGGGGGGGATTTAGGTGGATTGTTGGACAACTGTTGTCCGACGCCATCTCCATCGTCAGAGCCAGCTACAGCTACAGCTTCAGTTCCATTCTGCCCTTTGTCATTGTCTTGTGCGGTTTGATAAGCGAATCCGAGGCAGACGCTGGGCAATTTGAAGTCGAGACGTTGATTTCTCATGTTTGCATGTTCCCTTTGGAGGTGGGGGGTTAGGGAATTAATGAAGCACATCTCAATGGAAGCTGGTTGGTAGAGGGAACTGGGAACTGGCGCCAAAAAAACGAATTGCGACGATTGGTGTGTGGCAATCACTTATTAACCATCGAAATGCCGGTGCTCCCCTTCAAAAGGCAGCGCCCACAAATTGGGAGTTGTCAAACAATCAAATCAGAGAGTTCATGTTCTCAGATAACTGCCAAAAAAAGGGAAAATACTTTTGTTTGTATCTACGAGATACGCCGGCAGTAGTATCTTCAAGAGTATCTGGCAACAAGTTTTAATTGTTTGTTGCAGTAATTGAATTGAACTAGTCGGAAGCGTCAGAACATATTTTAATTTTGGAAAGCTACTAGCTGCCCCCACCCAAAAAGGCCAATCGCATCTCCTTGGCAAGATACTATCTTAGAGATACACAGACCCCAAAGCTAGTTATTTGCGTCACCGAAAGTCACATGGCTATAATTATTAATTAAATCAGTCGGTCCAAGTACTCGATTATCGCTAGGAAATGGAACTCCCCGATCTCACTGACTTGCCTTCTTTGTTTTGGGTCTATCTAGCCCAAAATATCTGTCTATATTTGTGTTTTTGTTACTTATAGTTCGAGGCCCTTGTCCACGTCAAGAAGTGAAGTGGTCAGGGGGCTTTTGACAAGATTATCGACGTGTGATACCCCCGGCCAGTTAATTTCATTTATTTTGTAGATACACTCGAGTACATGCAGAAGACTCTGCCCCCACTTTTCCAGTGCCTGCTCTGGTCTAACAATAAAAAATATTATTTAGAAAAAAAAATCAGTTGGAAAAAACGTGATTTATTGGCACTGACTGCGCCGCTGACAATTTGTACTCTTTAATGGTGTTTAATTAAATCCAATCAGTGATAAACCCATCCAGCTATCAGCAGGAACCAGAGTCTTTTCAAAAATTGAGTTAATCAAATTCTTATTTCATTTGCTTCGATTTGCCTGATATTCGTCTGATTTGATATGTCCAGGTGGGAAATTAATCAAATTTAATGATATTTAATTTTTGGTTTACTTTTCTTTGTTTTTTACCCTCTTCAAGCTCATCGAATAGATTAGACAGCGAATTATGAAATATATATGTGGGTTATACTTGTAATATTTTTGTCAATCATGGTGAGAAGTAGGTTATCGAGGGAGTTTTGGTGGCAGCGTAGGTTTTATTATCATAAATGGGATGGGAGTAGTTTGGAAATTAGTTAGAATAAACATAGTTTTTGAAATTTGTTCAGTTTTATACTAAAATTATATTTTAAGATGGCTTCAAAGTTCCATACCTTCAGAATGAGTTATGAACTTGGATGTTATTTTTATCGTATGACATTAAACTTTATTTTATGTGGAATTATATTTTAAATATAATTTTATTTGAATATATGTATGTCATATATGAGCCATATACCATAGGATATGCCAAATAGGAACTCTATAAGATAATTTTAAAACTGTAGAATCTATTGACGATCCTAGGATATTCTAAATAGAATTCTATTCGAATTTATACAATCTTTATTACATATACCATAAACTTTAAATTAGTACTTTTAGATAGTTTTTAGTTATTGAATTTCAAATTTTACATTTTCCATTTATGAATGGCACTCTAAAATTTTTATTTGAAACTCCGAAATGTTGTAGGTTGATTAGACTTACAATAGAGATATTATTAGAGATATTATGAATGATTTTTATGAAGTTTATGGAGTATGAGGTTTAAAAACAATGCTTAATAATATAATTCATATTTTGATTAATAGTTATACAGATATCTATGAATAGATATAATTTACTGATTTCTACTTCTTTCAGATTCCTTAGACTTAGAGTTTGAATCTATTTTTTGAGATCAACTCACCTTCCTTATCCCTTCACTATATCACCGAAATCTCCAAGTCCTTAGGCTTATGAGTGAAGTGAAGTGATCTTTATGATGTTGATAATATTTTCCGACTTTCCCTATTATTGCCGTCTCTGTCTCCGGCGGTGTTATCAGTCCTCTCACCCTCACTCACAGAAACCCCAACACTTTGCCGTCGGGCTTTGCTCACTGGGAAATCCAAAAACCGGCAAAGATTGCAAAGTATCTTTTGGGGCTTATCCCTGTATCTTTGTTTATCTTCCAAGTTGTTGGCACTTGCACACTATTTGTTTAAAAAACGATTAACGATATATGTTTACCGTTCGTATCGAATCGAAATCGGATCGAATCGAATCGAAGGTGGAACAGAACCGAACGCGACGACGAAGGTGACCGAGCTGTTTGAAAGCCGCCAGCGAACTACACGGCCGGCAGTCGTCGCGCCGGTGAAAACTCAGGTGGGTTTTGGGCCAAAAACAACAACATCGGCCAAACCAAGAACTGGTTGTTGGAGTTAAAGTTGTTGTTGCTGCCGGCGCAGAGCGAGAGGGAGCGATGCGATCAGAGCGTGTCGATCGATCGTCGCAGGTGTCGCAGCAGGTGAGCGAGTGGAGAGACCCCGCCTCTCCTTGCTCTCTCCGTGCGTTGGTGGGAAAGAGTTAGCGAGAGTGGCAAGCGCCCAGCCTATGAGAAGCCAATAATGGCGGAGAGTGTGCCTATGTGTGTGCTGGTCCCCTCTCTCTCGCTTAACTGCTCCCCATCGCCCCATCTCTGTCGCTGTAATTGAATAAGCTCCGCACAAAGTGCAATAAATTTGATTAGCAAAATGGAAATTTATTTGCCCCCTCTTCTTCTTCTTCTTCCTCATGACTTCCTCCTGCGTTTCCATAGATGCATGCGTTTGTTGCAGTTGTTGCGGCTCATAAATTAAATAATTTAGCCAAGAAAAGAGTTTCGAACGGTGGGTTGGGGGTATGGGGAGATGGGCCGAGCCCTCCATATAGGACCTTGGCTAGTGTTAAGGGCCTCGTTAATGACTTTGTTGGCTTTATTGGATGATTGCCGAAGTCTGACGCATCCGTAAACTGTCTTGTTGGCCCTTTGGAGTTGGGGTGTCAAGTGACTCGAAATGCAATGGCCCGTGGAAAGGGTTATATAATTATACCAAAACTAAATAATACCATAAACGAGAATACAAGAATGGTCCTCACTATTCAGCCTTTAAAAGGGTAGAAATAATGTCTATATTTCAGAAACATAAACATCTGGTGAAAGGTGTTCCACTAAATGGATTCTCTTTAAGATTTCATTTTATTTTTTTACTTTTAAGTGAATTCTCTCCAAGTCACATACTATTCTATGAAAATAATTCGAATTAAATTACTCATACGCCCTGTGTGCACGATACTAATTGTAAATTTCTTTCCACCTCACTATTTTCTTTGAGAAATTGTTAAAAATAAATTAATTAGAATTAGAATAAGCATAATAGCTAATAAGAATGTTTGTAATTTAAGAGCTTAATTTTATTTTAACCACAAATGTAATTATTTTAACCACCTTTGCTTCCAAAATAAATAAATTCTACAACAAAAACTCCCCCTTAATAGTAACCCATTCTTTTAAATGAAATAAGCAACTACCCCCTTCCGGCTACTCATTGTAATTCGATTTAATCGTTTTAATCCAATGTAAACTGTTTCTCATTCCACTGTAAACAAAAAAGGTGAACCCAGGCATTGCCATTTTAGAGTGAACCTAACAGATTCCATTCCTTGATAACTACTTCATTAGGCCTGATATAAGCCGGCCTTATATATCGACAGCTTCATTCCAGCAGCCCACAACTCGGTGACTACCCCCCACCCACGACTCCACGGCCACTCTGCCACTCGGCCACCCCCCCTGTGGCACACACCCCGTCTGCCATTTGTAGCCCAATTTGCTCGTATCGCAAGGCAATAAATAAAGTGTTAATGGCAATTGCATACAAATAGTTTGGTGTTGCCATTATATTGCCATATTATCCCATTGTCGGGGCCTTAACAAGAAGTAAACAATGCGACGCTCTCTGTCTCCATCCGATTCGAGTTGCAATTGGAATGGAAACGGGACTGGAACTGGGAATGGGGGATGGGGAATGGGAACAGAGTTGGCGATCGGAGTCGACTTGCTGCACTGCAGCCAATTTCACGCTTCATTTACAGGCGAAATGCAAACAAAAGAGCGGCGACCGTCGAGGAGTGACCGTCGACCATTTGGCCATTTGCCGGGTTCAATGGACAGCAGGTCGGAGCACAGGAACAGTAACTTGGACTGGACTGGGAAAGGCCCCGGGATCGGAATCGGGATCGGGCAAATAGAGCACTGAGCTCTCAGTATCTCGTCCCCATGTGGCCGTGTCAATCAGCTCGTCGCGCAAGGTGTGCACTCGTTATACCCTGTAATTGGGGTGAGAGAGTGTATGTGGCTTATGTCTGATATTTACAAAAATAGGGATCTTAATGTAAGTTTTTTAATGAAAGTTTTTTTGATATTAAAGAGTCACACACATGTCTGTTGCACACTGTGGCAAATGTATTTTTCAACTAAAATCTAAACATTTTTCAACTTAAGTATCATTTAGTCGAACAACATACTTTTCCTTCCCATTTTGGTCACGATTCGGGTCCACTCTAGGCTGGCTCTTGTCCAGCTCGAATCGCTTCACATGGCGGAGTCTCGCCAGGAAAAAAAAAAAAAGAGCCAGAGACAGAGACTCAAAGTGAGAGAGTCGCGCATGCGCGCACGTCCTAATGTAATTATTATCTCAACAATTGAATTTCCGGTCCCGACTCTGGACTCTGGCTGGATCCACTCCTGCACATGGGACAGATGTCGCGCAAAACGTTACAAATGCTCACTTAATTGCGCAATTAAATAATTTTATTTCTGCTCCGCGTTTTCCCTTGCTTTTCCCCTCATCCTCTCATACCACTCGTCCATTCGATCCTCCTGTCCCTCGGTTGGCAGTTTCTCAAATGTTTCTCCTTGGGCCGATAGCAAACAAATTGCAGCCAAGTGGCCAGGTTGGCTCGAACTGTCCCTATCGACTGTCCTAGGTGTCTTATTCATTATGGCCATTATGCAGCTTAGATAGAAGCATTTACCATTTACCAGATTCTGTTTTTAGCCATTTGCCAGCTGGGAAAATGGAATTTTGATGTGTGGGATTTCCATTGGGTCAGTGTAGGAGGAGATTAATATATTTTTAATAGATTGACAAATAAAAAACCAAATTAAATTATATTCTAAAAGTATTATCTATTCAGTAACAGGTTTTTGAGATTGGAGGACTTGAAACAACTTTATAAGGAGTATTACTTTATACCTAAAGACACAACTCCCAAATAATCATTGTATTTAAGACAACTTTAAATTATAAAAATATTAAACTTTATTTATTTTTAGTAAAAACCCATTATATAAATGTTATTATATCATATTTCTGTAATAATCCTAAATCCCCCATAATTTATTCGATTAATGGTTGTGGAATTTGTACTGAAGCTTGCCAATTACTGGCATTGCTTTGACATAGATTTCCCTTTAACCACCCACAATATTCCGACTCCCACCCAATCTAAAAAACAAAACCAAAAAAATCCAAATAAAAGAGTGAAAATGGTGGAGCAAACGAAACTCAACTGTAAACGATACCAAATTATATTTAATTACGTGCGATTAGTTAGGGTTACTGGAGTCGCGCGATGAAATGCCGTTGATAAGGCTCCGCCCGTCACCTGGCCCATAAATAGTACACCCAACCATCCAACATTACTACGAAATCCAACAACTATCCGAATAGCGATCCCAGGCCACTGGCATTAATTCAATTACAAATGGCTGCGGTGAGCAGGGCGTGTGACATAATCACCCAACAAAACTGTCGCTGAAATGGAAACCTAATGGCCGAGTACCAGGTAACGCTGGCATTTCCTTGGCCCTCTTCCCCCATCCCCCCAGATCATTATTTGGTAATTTGATACGACGATTTGTCTTGCTTTCGTTGCTTTCCGTGGCTTTCCGTGGCGACATTGCATTTTCACTCAATTGTCAATTGTCGTGTAGGCCCGAAATTGACTTGGCCGGAAGCGCGTTATTAACTGGTTTATGCAACCCAAAATCGCCAGATTTCCAGCCACCGATAAGGCCCGTAACTCTGACTCTGCTTGGCTGATTATGTGGGTATATGGGAGTATACGAATAAATAAGCCAGCCAGCCAATAAGCAGCCAGCAATTAAAACGAAAGCAAAGTAATTTCATTTCTTCGTAAATCTAATTGTAGAAACTCTCTCATCGTCTCTTCGTGGTAACAAAAAAAAAAAAAATATAAAAAATATATATAAGTATAAAATTGTGAAATGCTTTGGTAATTAGTGCGTATACCGAATGGAGTCTTAATTATTCCCGATCCCCTGGCCCCTTTCGATTCCAGTTGCGTTGAATTTGGCGAAACGATCAACAAAAATTTATATTTCGGTTAATTTGAGTTTAATGCGCATCAATTAAAATTATTAAAATTTATCTTTCATATTGTTTTTAAAGGGAATTAAATATAATTGCATTTCCTTGACCAATTGATGATTCGTGGACCGTTTCAATTTTTTTTTTTGGACCCTCATTCTGATGGAATAAAATGTCGATTTTTTAAACGACTGTAATTATTTGTCAATGTTGAAATTACAAATTCCAAAGTCGTTTAATGGCAGTCAGTATAAAATTATTTAAACTGCATTTAGTTGCGGAAGTAGGAACCAGTATCGTTTATAAACGAAAAAAGTTTAATTCATTTATTGCAAAACAAATTATTAAAAATAATTTAATATTTGGAGGTACACTTTTTACATAATTATTTTCCAATTTTAATAGATATGTTTTGATAGAGGTAAGTAGTTTAGAGGAATTATTAACCCTAATGGTATTGCATAAACAATTTCCCTTAAATAAAAAAATGTACAACCATTACTCTAACCTATTCCATCACTGTTTATCCAATATAATAATTTTTCTCTCTCACCCACCTTCGATTGTTATAAACTCATCGCTTTCCGTCACCTTTTGATATTATCTTTATTTCGGAAAGGGTTAGATCTACCGTCTTAGAATATATATACCGCCTTAATATATCTTCTGCCCTGATCAGTGGCAGCTGCCTGGACATCCGTTTTGGTAACAGCGTCCTTTCTTATCCCTTTTCCCCCCTCTATTAGTTGCATTTTATATAATTGATTAATTAGAGGTCGGCTTCAGCTCGAAATCGATGATTAGAGCCCCTTCTGGTCGGGGCTATCGTTAGAATTATAATTGGTTTGTGGCTATAGGACCTGCGTGTGTGTTTGTGAGCTGGTCCTAACGATACTATCCTGGGTGTCTGTTGCCTGTCGGCAATTTGTTTGTTCTTCGGCTTCCCAAATTGATTTTATTGACTTGTAAATGATGTTGAGCGCCCTTTCCTCTTTTTCTCCTCTTTCTCATTTGCCTATTTCATTTTTATATTTTTCCAACTGGCTTCTGTACGCTGGGCCACGCCCCCTTTCGAGTTGCATTTGCAGCTCTTAAATCCAGGTTTGTTTCCTCAACTTCCCCAGCCCCTGAATCGATATCCAGTTTGCATATTTAATTTATTGATTTCACGCGGCCTCTGCAGGAGCACCCTCGCTAGTAGCCTCCTGCCTGGCCCCCTCCTGGCGCCGTTTGTGGCATTAACAAGAGTTCACGAATAATTACTTTTTGTAATTAGTTGCAGGCCCCAAAGAGAACCGCCAGCCGCGCTTTGCCTCCAACGAGGGGCATAAAGATTGATAACGAGCTAATGAATGTAAATTTCATACGTGGCCTGTCAGCCGATCCGTCAGTCAGTCAGTCATCCAGGATGAGAGGGGGCGTGCCGAGGGGCAAGGGCGGAGATGCCCCTTCATTTATGAGTTGCAAAAACAAAAACAAAATGTAAAGGGAAAACCTTCTCAGAGCTCGCAACTTAAATTAAATTTCGCGCTAAGCCCGGCTTCCGTTTCGCGCAGAATCAAGCTTGGTGGTCGCCAAACCTTCTTTACGGTACAGTGAACAATGACTAAGAGGTAAATAAAGGAAGCCATTGTTAGAGGAAAGGTAATTAAAAAAGGTTTTTTTATTTTGTTACAAAAAGTCAACCTTTTTTTTTTATATTTGTTGATCGTCTTCTTAGGAGATCTTAAAATTAATATAATTTTGAATAATTCCTAAGATCCTAAAGTATATAAGCTTCGCTAAAATTATGATTAATTCTTTCTTAAAACTAAAATAAATTCAGATAAAATTATAACAATTTATATTCTCTAAATGCTATAAAACTTTTCAAGAATAAGCTATAAAATTTGCCAAAAAAAGATCTGCCAAAGTCCCTTCATTCCATAGCCCCACTGTAGCCCCCTGGTTAAAGGCCTCCAACCAAGGAGGTGGTGCAAGCCAATGCAATTATGCTGAAGCCACTTGCCAACATATATTGGTAATTAAATAGATGGACTGAGGTTACCACGGAGGAACTTCGGTAGTCCGGTGACTTTGACAAATGAGTTCATCAACAGCCCAAGCAGTAGCTTCTCTAAAATTGTTTCTTTTTTCCCCATTTTTTTTTTTTTTGTTTTTATTCGGAGAAGGAGAATTAAAAACTGTGTAGAGTGAAAAGCGATTTATTTTTCGCCATTTGAGGCTGGGTGCTGCGGTCGTTTAATAAACAATTTAATAGCGCGCATAAATTTTTCGAGCCATCATACTTATAATAAACCCATTTGTCTTCGAAACGGGCCAGCACTCTTATGTACCTACATATACCAATGTATGCATATAGTATACCTGTACGATCCCGGGGGTTATTAAATTATGCGGCTCAAGCGTAAAAATAAACCGTAGCAAATGATAATGTAGGACGCGCACCTCGGGACTTTAAAGTTTAAACTCTCTTAACGAGCCCTAATGGTAGATGGCTGGAGAATCACTGGCTCTCTGCCTCCACTTCTCACCAAAGACTCCCCGACTTTCTCCCCGCCTCGGAGTCGGCTTCAATTAATCAGAGATATTCGAATAAATCAAAAGCCATAAAAGTGACACAGCGTGAGATGCACACAGAGATGAATATTTAATTAGGAAGAAGAAATTAAAAATGCAAATAAAGTGGAACTACCAAGGCGACTCCTTTTATTATTAATTGATGGACTCTCATAATTAGCTGGCCATAACAAAGGCACCCCTTGATCTTGGCCATCTTTGGCCCAGTAGGTATTTCTGTGGGGGTTTTCTATTCTATTAGTTAATTGAAGATCGGGTCTGCGGCTTTGATTGCCATCTGTTAATGACGCGTGCTGCCCCGATTTTCGTATCAGAATTACAAGAGAACCTTCTCAGATGATTATTATCGACCAATTCCAGAGGTTGGGGAATATTTTGGAGGTAGAAGTACTCAACCACCCCGAACAAGTGAAATCAAATCGTTAAACGAGGTCATCGCTTGGTCACTTATTTATTTATTTCTACCGTAAAACGACAGACAAATTGATTTTAATTGAATATGATTGACGTCCGTGCCCGAAGTGCGATAATCTCACCTGGTTTTTGGTTACTTTTTTTTGGTTTTTTGGACACTCATCGAGGTGAGCCATCACCTAATCATAGTCGTGTTCTTATCACTTCGAACACAACATTCATATGCTTTTTAATTAAACAAAGTCGAGTTCTAGAGTACGAAATTACGACAAGCTATTCAATAAATAACTTTAGAGATTATATATTTTCTTGGTTAGTTATTTTCGTTGTGTAGTTTTATTTTATCGGAGATCTTTTGTCTAATATAAAGAAAATTAATTAACTTACTTGAACTTACTAAAAAAATAGGATTTATTTCACAATCATTTAAGGGGAAATAATCAAAACAAATATTTTAAAAAATATGAGGGATTTAGAGGAAAGAAATACTCTAAGATTTAAACCTTATTACCACTAATCTTTATTCTTTTTTTTTTAATTTGAAAGACTAAATAGCAGAAGATAAGATAGCGATTACCAATTTAGAGGTCAATAGGAGCATAGAACTCATTTCAAAATCAAGCTTAGTGATTATTTAGCTGGCTATCGCGACTCATAGCCATTTGTCAGTGGTTAGTGGAGATGGGTCCAGAATCCGCTTCTCAAGAAATCAGCGGAGAACAACTTAATTAAGGTTTTCGATCGACCGATAGACCACGGCCAGGCATCAACCAATTTGTATTCAGGTATCACACAGCAACAAGTCATTTCACACTTTGATCACGCTGTTTCTGCAGCTGCAATCCTGGCCCGTTCTGGCCTGTCCTGCACCGTCCTGGGCCGAAGCCTTGGCCTGGCCTTAAAAGGATTCGGCCGGGGTTTGGCTCTGGCCAACTCTGGAATGCGCCAGAGCCGCCTTGCATATATTAGTCGTACAGTCGCCAAAGAGTTCGATTCGAGGCACCTTCGCAGTAATTAACTTGTTTCAATAATTACGCATGCGCGCATTTGCACATGTTGCATGCCTCCGTACCCCGTCCCGGGCCGCCCACTTGTTACAGCTTGCAACAAGATTTTTGCATTGCGTGTGCTACGCACTGTCTGTGAGGGAAATGCCACTTTCTAAGGGGCATGATGATTGAGTAAGACAGTTTGGTGTGACTAAGATTTTTAATAAGATATGAGATAGATTATAAGATATTATTATCATTAGAAGATGTATTAGTTAAGATAAATATATGCTCTTAAAAATAATTAAAGATAGTCTAACCCTACTCTAAAGTTAAGAAATTAAGATGTAAAGTCTTGAAATTTTGAAAATATTATAAGCTTGCATGATTTTCCATGATTTTAAGCCTATCATAAGCTTTTAATGGACATCAGCCATCCTTGCCTTAGTTTCCACCACGCTTATAGGGTATCACCTAACCTCTAACCACTTTTTTTGATCCTGTCCAAGCCATTCGATTGGAATGTTTGTTTTTGGCTGCAAATTTATGCAGCAGCCGCCGCTTATTAAGAATTCGTTGGCCCCATGCCACATGCCCCATGCCACATCCAGCCCGTGTGCTCCGGGTTGGGGATCGGGATCCTCTGCTGGTCGACTCCCTTCTCCAGTGGCTGCCACATCGTCGTCTGTTCGACGAGGTGGCAGTGGCACTTAATTATTGATAGCATTACAAGCGCAGTTCACTGGGTCACGACGTGTACATGTCAAGGGTTTCCTTTCCGTTAAGCAGGAAGGGGAAATGGGGATTGGAACTGGGATTGGAACTGAAACTGGAATCCCTGACATCTTCATTTATTTATTTAAGACCCTCCTCACCATTAAAACAATTTATTCAAAACGAAAACAATTTTGGTTACACCCAAAACACAAAGTGAAGTTACCGGGAATGTATGACGAATGAGAGTGTAATGGGAATAGTATTCCTCTACATTTGTCCTGCGTCAATGTCCTTGACTTCCACTTGCTCCATTCCTGGAATGGACTTGACCATTTCGTTCATCTCCTCGGCAGTGGGTCCGTCGTCTTCTTTGGGAACAGAGGCGCTGATGCGACCTGACATATCACCCATGTCGCCAAGGCCACCGAGACCGCCTAGACCACCCATTCCAGCCATTCCACCCATGCCTCCCATACCTCCCATTCCGCCCATTCCCGCCAAGGCAGCCAATTCGTCCAGGCCACCCATGTTCATGTCCAGGCCATCCATACCGCCACCGCCTCCCATGCCGGCCAGTTTGGCCATCAGATCCTCGTTCCGGCTGTCGGTTATCACCACCTCAGTGGTGCTCAGCAGGGAGGCCACTCCGGCGGCATCAGAGATGGCGGTTCGCACCACCTTCGTGGGGTCAATGATGCCCTTCTCGATCAGGCGCCCGTACTGACCGCCCATGGCATCGTAGCCATAGTCTCCGGACTTGGTCATGACCTTGGCCACCACCATGGCGCCATCCACGCCGGCGTTCTCGGCAATCGTCTGGCAGGGCATCCGCAGGGCGTTGCAGATGATCTCCACACCCTTCTTCAGATCCTTGCTCTCCACCTCCATTCTCTCGAGGTGGGGAATGCAGCGCAGGAAGGCGGTGCCACCGCCGGGCACGATGCCCTCCTCGATGGCCGCCCTGGTGGCATTCAGGGCATCCACCACACGATCCTTCTTCTCACTCACCTCCACCTCGCTGATGCCGCCAATGTGCAGCACGGCCACGCCCTTGGTCAAGGCGGAGAGTCGCTGTCGGAGTCGATCCCTTTGCTGTGGCTTCGTCTTCTTGTCGGCCAGCTCGTCCTGGATCTGCTGGATGCGCAGCTCCAGCTGACCCGTTTTGGGCTTGCCCTCCAGAAGCATAGTGCTGTCCTTGGTGATCACAGCCTCGCCCACCTGGCCCATGTCCTGCAATTTGGCATTCTCTATCTTGGAGTAGTTGATGTCGTCGCCGAATATCGTGGCACCGGTGGCGGCGGATATGTCACCAATGAGTTCCTTGCGGTGCTCCCCATAGCTGGGAGACTTAACGGCGCAAACCTGGAGACCCATCCTCAGCTTGTTCAGTACCAAGGCATTCAAGGCCTCGCCGCTAATATCCTCGGCTATGATCACCAAAGGACGACGCTCCCTCAACGACTGCTCCAGTCCTTTGACAATTTGCGACAGGGCCGTGATCTTCTTCAAGGTAATCAGGACCAGGGCGTTGGAGAACTCCACCTTGGAGCCCTTGGCACTGTTCACGAAAAAGGGCGACACATAGCCAGTGTCGAAGCGCAGCCCCTGTATAATGGTCAGTTCGTCCTTCAGGCGCTTGCCGTCCTTGACGGTGATGGTTCCTTTGGCGCCCACCTTCTCGGTGGCCTCGGCGATGATGCGACCTATATCGGTATCGCCGTTCGCAGATATGGTGGCCACTTGCTGGATTTCCTCGCTGGATTCCACGGATCGGGACATTGCCTTTAACATCTCCTTGACCACGTCGACAGCCATCATGACGCCCCGGCGGATCTCGTTGGGATTGGCACCCAGGGTGATCTGATTAAAGCCCTCCTTGGCTATGGCCCTAGCCAGGACCGTGGCTGTGGTAGTGCCATCTCCAGCCGCCTGGTTCGTATTGTCGGCTACATCTTGGACCAGTTTGGCACCCAGATTCATGTGCTGATCCTTCAGGGCGATCGATCGGGCCACCGTGAAGCCGTCCTTGGTGATTTTCGGCGAGGTCCATGGCCGTTCCACGATGACGCTGCGTCCCTTGGGACCCATGGTTACGGCCACCGCGTCCGCCAGTACATCCACTCCCCGGATCATCATCGCCCTCACCTCGGGTCCGAAACGCACCTCCTTGGAGTACATCCTGGTGAAGAAGCGGCTGGATCGGATGGCATCGCGAACACAAGACCGAAACATTTTCGTGGAGCCAGCAATTACAATTATTACAAAATCAAACGAAAATTCTCGAAAACAAAATTCAAAAAGTAAAAATATTATATCTGGACAAGCCCGACTGTTCCAGCTAGATGGGTACAAACAATGTCGATTTCCTTTGGTAGCTCTGACAAATTGGTAAAGTTTTCAACGCAGCCTGCTTTCACTTCAAAAACGATTTTTAGAATGTTTTAGAACTATATACTATTGGCACTAGTTTAACATTAAAATCCAAGCTATCTTGCCTAAGGCATTGGAGCTTTTTTCAGAATCATTTTCAAACAAAATGGGGATCGTAAGGGAATATATGACCTCACTGTTTGGGTCTCACTTGCAAAGATTCCTTTGCATTACGCACTTTTCCAATTAATTTCATTTCCGTTTCGTAGTCGCGACCCCGGAACACATGTTTCAATCTTCAAAAGGTAGCGAAAACATAGAATCAATAATTAAGAAATGTCGAACAAGAAAAGAGGGGCCCGCGTCATATGATAAGGAGTACCAGAAGTATCAGTGGTACGAGGAGTACCCATGGAGGGTGTTGTCAAAAAGCAGAGACTTATTTTCGGTGTTCGCGTGACAAATCATAATTGATTGTTCGCTTAATTGAATTGGAGGCCGATAAGGCGAAGAATTCCTTTTGGGGCAGGTGAACCGATATGGGCAGGTGAGCGGAATGAGCTCCCAAAAATATCCAAAAACAGATCAGCTACGACTCCATGAGTCACGGCCACCCAACAGCACGTGACTCACAGAAGAACACGACACGGGATAGACAACACTAATAAATTGTTAATGGTTTTATCACAGCTCCGGGTGTACGATATAGCCGCATACAATGGGTCGTAAAACCATCGAAGATAAGCGGAGATTGCCCTCGAATGGGGCTCCTCTTCCGGGGCCTCTACTCCTCCAAAGAATTAGTCACTTGGGGGAAATGGGGAATGTGGAGTTGGGGACCCCTGCTCCTTCATAAGGATCTCTGCCTGTCAACTGCAAAATCAACTCATCAACATTGACAGGCGTTCTCCATCGCCATCTCCATCTGGGCAGCTCCGTATCGGAGCAGATCATCTTTATGGCCATTGGCCTTTGCAATTGACGCGTGATTGGCATTCGTATCTGTGATTGCCCCGATCCTTTCCAGCCAACGTCAGCATCCACATCAGCATCCACTCAACGTTCTTTCGGCCCCCAAAGATAGACATCGTTCGAACGGGTTCCGCCGTTGGTAACCAAACTGATCGAGCGATCGATCGATGGATCGCTGATCGGATCGTTTTTAAGGTGTCACCTACTTGGTATGGAGAGTGTGCGACCAGTTGACAGTCATTTAGCAATGCATATTCAATTAGTGGGTAGTGGAAGGGGCATGCAACCAGTAAGGAGGTGGCCTAGGATCTACATTCTAGGATTGGAGTGGAATTTGTGGGATAAATATCAGGGTTCTATAATGGTTAAATACTCAGGTGCGAAAGTATTTTCAATGTAAAGCATTAAATAATTTATTCCAATTATGTTTTTTTTCTGATTAGATTGTTAGATTATTGTTATTTATTTATGGAGTTCGGTTATAGAAGTTTTGTCTCGAAAATAAATGATTAAAACTTATTTAAAATAATTGATTAAAAACTATAAAAATAATATAACAAAATATATATTGCAAAAATAATAATTATGACTAACAACAAATCCCAAACCCATCCAAAGTTCAAAGCTTCCTTTGTGTTTTGTATCTGCCAGTTAGATTGCCGTCGCTTCTTCACCTGGCTTTGTCTTTTCTTTTATTCTTCATCTCTTTCCCCATTTCTACTTTAACAATCCCCTCTTTATATTCACCTCTTGGTCTGGTAATCAGAAACCCTAACAAACATTCAAACAATCCCAGAGGTAGCTTATTTAATTTGACTCAAAATCAACTCTTCCATTAGGCCGAGGCATCGCACCAAATTGCACCGGCGACACCTGCCGTGCTCACCTGGTCGAGTGACTCGACCCCTGCCTGGTTCGTCCTCTAACTCCCTCTCTGTCGTGGCTTGGCTCTCTCTCCCTCTCTCACCTGTGCCGGTGACTCTTTTTAGCCGTTTCGATAGGCCACTCCCTTCTTGGAGGAAGTCTGCCAATGGCAGAGCTTCGTTCCTCAAAAAGAGAGTTGGCTGGGCTGGTTGGTGTGGGAAGTTGTTCATTGTCGTGGCTGTCTGCCCTCTGGCTTTCGATGTTTGTGATATTGTTGCTGTCTGTGTTGTTGTTCTGGTTGTTGCTGTTTGGTGTTGTTGTCGTCGACAGGCAATTTACATGAAATCAAAATGAAACGCATAAAAGGGGCCGGGAAAGAGGAGCTTTCAAGTTTAGGCGAATATTAAATATTCTTAAAAATGCAAAAAAAAATATTTAAGAGTTTAAAGAAAATTATAAAAATGTCTAAATTAATATAGTAGTTTTTAAAGCACTTATTTAAAATTAGACCACAGAATTATAAGTTTTAATAAAACATTTCAGAGTACAATTTAATGGGGTAACCTATATCCTATAATAAGCCACCTTTTTTTTTAATTCTATCAATTTTTATCTTTAGTGCGACTCTCTTTCTTAACACTTTTTATTCGTTTTAGTAATTAGCAAACTTTTCCTAATATTCACTTAACCCCAATTATAATTTTTACCCTCCCTGTGCAGAATTCCACTCAACTTTTGTTTACTTAAACTTTTACCATTTTGGGGTAAGTGTTAAAGTGGACGCCAGTCAGAGATCCCTGCTGTTTCTGTTCCCAGTTCCCCGTATACCGTATACCCTGATCCCCGATATTATAGTGGGTGGAACTGGAACCTAGACTGGCTCTCTTTCTTGGTCCTTTGGTCGTTTGATATATTTTACGGTGCCATTGGCAGAGCTGATTGTTTTTTAAATTGTTTCTGCACGCGATTCGTGTTTGTCGGCTTTATGGCTGTAATAGCCATGGCCAACATTGTTGTTATTGCTGTAGCATAATTTAATTTGAATATGAGACGCAAAGTGGGTAATTGAATAAGTTTCGCTGCTGCCATATCGCAGTTCTTTTATTTTTTTCTAAATTTGATTAGCGCCACGACTCGAAAAGTATTTTGCACGTTCTCAAAATAGCGTGTGGAGGGTTTTGTTTTTTTCGGTTTCACTTTATTTTATTTATTTTTTTTGGGTAGTGCAAAATATTCCAATTTATTTTCTGGCCACCTTAGCTCTCTAGCAGGTTGCCACTCAAATTGAAATGTAAACGTATGGGGTTTTTAATGCCGCCCAACAGTTTGCTGAGTGGAGGTAAAATTTACACACTCGACTCGTGTAACCATCGATTTGTGTTTGTTTTTGTTCTTGAATTTGGCAGAACACAAAAAAAAAGGCGAAATAAAAAAAAAAACACGCCTCCAGGCAGGCAATTCGATTGCAATTTTTGTGGCTTGTAATCAAAATCGATTTCTCATTTTCTTCCACCTCTCGCGTTTTCTTGAAATTGGAAACAATTTTGGACATAAGGTATTACGGCACCCTCACGTACGAATCGAAGGAAATTGTTCTTAATATGATTAAAGTTCATTCATTTGGCGGATTATCCGGCGAAAATAGGGGTTCGCTTAAGGTCAGACACTTGATTAGAGTAATCTTGTTCGCAACTTATTATTTATTTTTGTGTTATTTCATAAGTTGCCTCTGTCATTGAACTTGACTGAGGCGGAAACGAAATCAAAGTATATATTTAGCGAATGAAAACAGAAATTGCAAAAGAAACTTGGCTAATTGCCTGAGAGCCAAGATCTGTGCCTCATTAATCATGCCAAATGCATATTTTTGCTTAGGCGGCTTTTTAATTAATTTGATTAGCATTAATCGTTTGAATGCGAATTATGAATCAATTTATGGCGGTGAGCAGCTGTCTCTTTCCCCTTGAGTTTCTCTCGTTTCCGACAGTTGTTGCCGAAACAAGTTCGTTGCCTAAGTCTTTCGTTTCATGCCTCGTTTTGTTCCCTTGCGAAACCCCTCCAGCATCATCGAGCCTTAATCATTTTGACATGTCTCGCCTTCATTTGCATAATTTTGAATAACGTTTAATACGGGACACGCCCCCGAATGTTACCGCTCTTGAGACCGATCGGGCGTGGGTCGATCTCGGCCATCGGGAGACGTTTATTGATCGAACGGATCATGAATATGCAGAATATGCCGCTATTAATTGGACAGCTCACAAGATTGTTAGCTTCTTGAATGTGGCATTGGATGTGGGCCATGCTTGCTAAGCTTAAAAAAATATTTTAATTACTAATCTACACTGCAAAGATTTTGCCAAAGATTATGGAGTGGTTCTGGTGGCTACTTCTGATTATTTGATGTATTTATAGATAAACTAAACCAGTTTATTTTAAGTATGGCGTGTCTGATTTTGAATAAAAAATTAAACATAAAATCTATCCACCACAAATTCGCGGAATTTATTCATGTGCAATCATGTGTTCACTTTCTTGTAGAATTATTAGTTTATTAGTTGAGTAAACAAGGCTCCTTGATTGATTCACTGGCTGGGAGATCGTCGCTAGCATGTAAATGCCACAAAATTCAATTAATAACCCCGGTAAACCCCCGTGTGTGAGTGGGGCGACCTACAGCAGAGCCCATGCCCAGTCATGCTCGGCTTGTTTGGCTTGGAGCTCTCCACTATCCAGCGGATCCCAGCTCTCACCACGTCAGCGAGACGGACAAATGTTTGCACAACACACGATAATGATGACAGGCCAAATTAGCTACTAATTTTCACACACACACACACACTTAGACTGGCTTGGTGCGCCCTTACACGAAACAAGGGTCACTCGGAGCGCCAGGACCTCACACAGCTGACGTTCGTTAATGCCAATCGCACCGGAAGTCTACACAGAGCGCGGGAGGTGGAGTTCCAAAGAGTTGGAAAGACTGAAAATTGCCATAAATCAGCATTTGATTATCCTTTGTCCCGCCTAATTTTACCTCTCGACTAATTTTCTACTCCCTTCTGGTGCCCTCACGAGCCCTGTGATCCGTTGTTGTCATGTGCGTGTTGGTTTTTATTTTTAATTTATTAATTACTAGGCGGTCCTGCTGCAATGCCGACTCGGATCTTGGATCTTGAATGGTTGGTCGAGAGGGCTTCCGCTATTAGCGAAATCTTCTCATCTGCTTGATGGGGGATCCTCCTTGATGTTAGGGATGCTCTGAAAGTAACGGTAGTGGAAGGCGGGAAAAGGCTAAAAGTAAGATTAAATTTTAAATGTTTAAGGCTTAAAAATGTTAGAAGTAATTTCTACAAGAACAAAGAGCTAATATATATGGCATTTTGAGAGTCTAGTAAAAAAAATGTGAGATAGGCGCTATAAAGTGGATTAATAGTATTATATCCTTTGACAAATTTCCACATCCTTAACAGCATTAGCCCTGTAATAGCTATAGTATCTTGTTAATTACAAACTCAAAAGTAAATCCTACAAAAAATTATTATTCATGGAAAAAAGCCATAAGTCCCATAACGAAATTGGCTTAAAGGCTAAAGCCAAGATTCTAATTGGGTTAAGTCCACACAACTTGGCTTAGAACAAGCCAAATGGCTTTCTTTATCGGATCCTCCACCCGCCCCTCCACTAAACTGCTGCTGTCAGGCGGTCCAGACAACTGCCACTTGGCTACCCGAAAAGCAAGCAGAGCACTCGGAGCTCGGAGCGCATCCAAGATCACCTCGGGTGGTCGGAGGACGTCACTCAAATTGAAGTCCGGCAAATGAGAATTGCTCGCGAGTGTAGAGTGAAAATAAGCGGAGGGAATGGGGAAGGGGTGGATGAAGGGAGCACACATGGGATCCACTGACCAATCTGCTGCATATCCATCTGTGAGCCAGAGTTGTTGGATTTTTAATTAAGCGTGGCCAGCACCCGAGGCCTTTTCGTCAAGTAGCTTTTCTCGCAACGGGGGGAAATGCGACGATATGCGCGCATACGCGGTGGTACGAGGCAACATTGGATGGTTCAGGGAACAGGTCTTGTTAGTAATTTTTAATTTGAGCTCTTCTGACAGCCAGCTGTCATATAAATTTAATTGAATTTACATTTTTATTAATTGCCAAGTTCGTGAGTCCGGAGTCGGAGTGCTACCCGTTGGCATGAATGGGAGATGAGTTGCTCAAAACTGACTGGCTACTCATCAACGCATCCACCATACCCTGCTCCAGCACTTCTCCTCCCTCTAGCCAAGATATCCGATCCCCCGGTACCACCTTTTCCCGATTCCGCCTCCATCTGCGGTTAACTCTGTGAATGAATTTAATTTGAGATGATTTGTTGATGGTTTCGTTGCGGTGATTTCTTGCTGACTAATTTAATGTGATTTTTAAATTGCCAGACGACCTGGGAGGCTGAGTGTGTGGCCTGCGGGAAAGTGCGATGGAAATCGCTTTTTTTGAGATTGATTGGGGCGTTTGGGTATGGAGCTGGTAACGTTTTTATGGAATTAATGAGATGACACGCCCCTCACTGGGCAGACGGCGATCATTATGAACTAATCTAATTTGCAAGCTCAGCGATGACAATCGAAGTTGGAGCAGAATCCAGGACTCTGGATGCCTGATGCCTACAATCCCATAACATACTCCCTTTTTATCTTTGCTTCTTTTTTCCTGCTGTCCAGTGCTAACGAGTGGCGTTTTTTTGCTCCTTTTCCAAGACCCTTTCAAAGTTTAATTCGCAAATCAAACAACCGCAGGGCAGAGCTCGGAAATTCGCGCATAAGTAAATTAAAAATAAATTTATGTCCGTTCGGAGGCGAAGCGCTAGAGCGAGATGCAGTGTGTGTAGAAACGGGTTCGCGGACGATCTCGAATGCAAATCCAATTAAAATTTCCCAACTTCCCGATGGATTCAGCTTGGGGGATGTGGACTGGGACGGGGGAAGTGGGGGGATCGCATCCTGCGACTGGCGCTAAGCCGTAAAACGAAGCTGTGCGCTGATTTAAAACACTGCGGGGCGTGCTTATTGATTAAATACAAATTGCATTCATTCATCATCAGCTCTTGTGGCCTGGGTGGATATTGGTGTTTTTTGATTGTGGCGGCTATTGCTGGCAATTAAATTACGATTTGTGGCGGATGCAACGCTGGTAATTTGCTCGTTTGCCAATATAAAATGTAATTAAACTTGCCAAAAGCTTCATAGCAGGAATCTGTTTTGAACTTTGCGCCAACTGTTAACTTAACAGTGCTGCCTAATTGGTATATTTTTGGTATTACTTGATAGAACTTCTTGGTTTACAAAACAGTTAAATAAACGTAATAATTTTACGAACATAAGAGCAAATTGGAATAAAACTTAGATTACGTAAATGGTAGTTCTATCGTTAACATACCAGAAATTAAATTTGGCGCGCAAGAGTGTGACCAAAAAGAAAATAAATCGATATACGATATTCGGAAAACAGTATATTACGGTATAAGTGTAAATCCCTACTTTTGTTTACGGTCATACTTAACAGATGTTTTGACGTAGACCCGTAATACCTATTATATTTTGTTTTGCAGTCTAATCAGCAATTAACGATCCAAGGCACCATTTTTTGTATTAAACAAAGCACTTTGAAATTAAATAATGCTGAAACTATAGAGGAAGCAGCCTGTTGCAGTTGTTTTGGTTCGAAGTGATGCGGAGTAAATGGTCGAAAAGTTGAGCGGGCAAACTCCACACCCTCAACGGGCAACACCACTTAACACACCCTGAAACTACAGAATGCCATCGCAAGATGACACTGAGAGGCTCCTGGACAGCACCCATGATGAGGAGAATGATATTGGAACGGAGGGCAGTTTTGTGCCCGCCTTCCGACCACAGGATCACCACCAGCCGTACAACCTGGCGGATGAGCGATATTTGCACGAAAGAGCCCAGGATGAAGTTGTACTGGTGTCCAATGAACCCACCAGCGGAAGACTCTTCACCTATTTTGTGTTCTATCTATTGGGCATTGGAACAATGACGCCCTGGAACTTTTTTGTGACGGCGGAAGATGTAAGTCAATGTTAATGAATTGTGGAAATTTTCCAGATAGCCCGCATCTGAGTCTGTTCTTTGGACACCATATGGATCTGGGACAAGCGCCAATCTAACTTACGCTGGCTTATCAGCATTGTTTTGCTTTTATGAATACTGTTGTCTTTTTTAGCTTTTCTTTGTATTTTTTTGCTGACTCAAGCCTAACCCTTCCGCTGTCTCTCTCTTTCCTTTTCTCGCAGTACTGGAAGTACAAATTCCGTAATACCTCGATTAATGTCACCGATTTGGATGAGGAACTTACCCCGCTGCAAAAGAGTTTCACCTGTGATTTGGCATTGACGGCCACTATTTCAGGAACCACTTTCCTGCTACTCAATGCCATTTACGGGCATCATGTCTCCCTGCGCACCAAGATGCTGGGCACGCTTTGGATGATTCTGGTCTTGTTTGGGGTAACCACAGGTTTCGTGGAGATCAATACAGACAAGTGGCAGGAGCAGTTCTTCTTGATAACCCTTGTGATTGTGGTGTTGCTGAATAGTAAGTATGAGTTACAATTCTGGCCAATCTTTATGACAATCTTATATTTTTCTTACAGTTTCGGCTGCTACCATGTCAGGAGCTCTATACGGAGTCGCTGGATTGTTTCCCTCTGAGTTCATCACAGCCGTGGTCAGTGGACAGGCTCTTGGTGGGATACTCACAGCGCTGGCTTTTATACTCGTGCTTGCATTTGACACTGGTCCCAAGACTACTGCCTTTATATTCTTTATTTTTGGCGGGGCCCTCATCCTGCTCTGTATCTTGTGCTATGTGATCCTGGCTCGCAAGCCCTTTTTTAAATATTATCTGGACGGTGGCGACAAGTACAAGGTGATTAGTGCCGTGCCCTCGCACAGTCCCAATGACGGAGCCGAAGGTGTGCCCCTGGAACCAATAATGCGTCAAGTGATGTCGAAAATCTATTTACATGCCAGTTGCCTGGCATTGTTGTACACCACAACGCTTTCCGTCTATCCAGCAGTGACAGTGCTCATGCAATCGGAGTACGGCCACAGTGAGTGGACAGGTAAGTCCGAGCAGAGTTCCCTTGAAACATTTTGCACCAAATTCTTTGATATATTTCAGATGTTTACTATCTACCGGTGGTCAACTATCTGTTCTTCAATTGTGGCGACTACTTTGGACGCCTGCTGGCGGGCTGGTGGGAGCGGCCGGTGAATCAAGGCACTTCGCTGCTCATTACCGTCGTGCGCATGGCCCTCATTCCTTTCTTCTTGTGCTCCAACTCCAGTGAGCACCAGTTCTTGCCCACTTTGGTCAAGCACGACTACACCTTCATCGCCATGATAATCGTGTTTGCCCTGTCCAACGGCTATCTGACCAATATACTGCTCATATCGGCGCCCAGGAGCGTGAAGCAGCACGAGAAGGAATTGGCCTCGTCCATTATGGCCGCTGCCCTGAGTTGTGGCATGGCGGTGGGATCGCTGCTCAGCCTGGTCTTTGTTCAGATGCTGTGATACCTTGCCCGGAATTTTAACGAGTCTGCAAATGGTGCCTTAGAAAATTATAGAATCTAAAGGTTTTATACTTATACTCATATCATTAGCGCTTAGTGTTTTTTATGTCCCTACCTCTTCCCTATTCTAATTCATTTCGATTTGTTATATTTTCTAATCTAATGTTCTAATTGCAAATCGAAACTTGAGATTCTTGTTTGTCAGTTTTGTCTAATCTAATCTATACTTTAACTTCTAGGGCTAACAATAAGATTATGATTTCGCCAAGGTGCTACTAGCCGACTTATTTGTATGAAAAACAGGCTTTAATTTCTTTTGGTTTAACGTTTATTTGTAGGATTTCTTGCGGATCACAACAACAATGGTGATTAATTTTATTATTTTTTATTTAGACATTTTTTTTTATCGATTTATCTAATGAACTCCATTGTAAACACTGTTTGACTTCAATTGATTTAAAATGTACAGATTAATTGTTTTTAACCGCCCTGAACTGTAAAGAATGTAGTACATCGATTTATCTCGTAATTGTTTCGATTTTGTAATTGTTAAATTTTGTAATAGTTAAATCAAAGCTGAATGTTTTAAATAATTTTACAATTTTAAGTCAATTAAGTTGAATAGTTATAGGTTTACATAAATATACATTAAAATTATACAAATAAAATATACAAAAATGGCAAATTCTCTTTCTTCGTAATTGAAGGTTTTCATACTTTTTCAGATTTTGTAAAATTTTCTTTGATATTTTCCTGTTTTATTTCGGATTTCTCCTAAAACAGAACATTACGTAGTCTTGTCCAATACGTAATATTACGTGACGACCCGCCACAAAGTATGCTATATTTTTTGATGATTGAATAAATCCTGTAAAAAATCCTGAACAGAAGAAAACAATCATAGAAAAAATCAAAAAATTATATGGATATGGATATGGATTTTCATATTTTGAATTCTATTCTATTGAAGATCGATTTTATGTTATCTTGAAAATATTACACTCTGGGCAGGGCGTAATTTAGTTGCAATATTATATTTTTTGAAGTTATTTTCATGATTTAAGTGAACGTTACGTTAAATTCTTGCTAACATCAAGAGTTTAGTTTCTGGTATTAATTAATTGTAAGTGCCTTGGCAATATTAGTGCAACAATGGGGTTCCTCGACACATATGTATGTAGATCTTTCAGTATATAACTCTAGGGTAAATCTAAACATTTATTTAACTAGTTTAAGTTATTAGGCAACAACAAATTCGTTAGTTGCACTGCTCAAAACTTATTCATTTTCCACACTTTCGTTATGGCCTAAATGGGGTTTCCGTACTAGAGTTCCCCCCTTTTTCATTCATCCTTTCCATCGACAACTAGCGCCACTTTCCCTGGTGTTTGACACCGATTTTTGCTTTTCAATTTAAATTTCATTTTCGTATAAGTTTATGTTCTCTTTTATCGTAAACTTAGCTTAAATAATACACACGAACAACGAACAGCGATTAAAGCCTTTCTTTTAAAGTTGGAAATAGATTTGGGAAGTTGGGAAATTGGGGAACTGGAGATGGGCGCATGCAAAAGATATAGGATATAGGATAATCTGCAACTACAACAATAACAGCTCGAACGATTGTGGAGAAAGCTAATAACAACAACAACATCGACAGCACACAGATACAGATGCAGGATACAGTTTGGATCGAGTAATGCTTACATACGTACAACACCAAAACTATTTCGAATTTATGCTTGAGTTCTACTATGTTTATATAATATGATTCATTATGTTCGAATGCTGCACTGCTGCAGTGGATTAAGTCAAGCCAATTACACTGAGATTACGCACTGAGATTAGACACCGAACTTGAGACGATAGACAACGATAGACGATGTAGTTATAAGTAGGGGATGGGGAAACATACACATACAGCATATAGCATATAGCATATAGCTTATAGCATATAGCATCTATAGCTATTAGCTACCAATTATCTGGATATTGCTTGCTTACTATGTGGGATATATGTTTGTAATATCTGATGGATTGGAACAATCTTACTATGAAAAACTACGACACACGATCACAAAAATTACAACATCAAATTGGGAGTTTTGGGGTCCAGACCTCGTTCCCGGTTTTCGATCGATTTATCCATTTTTTGGTTTCATTGATTAATTATTTTGTGTTTAGTTTTTGTGGGAGAGGTTCTTGATCTCGGGTCGGTTCTTGAGTAAGTAAGTATGGGGAAATTACAACATCTAAGGTGGTTCTGCCGTCCAGTGAAATGTACTTTCAACTTATGTTTTGATTATTCTCATTAGTGTGTTCGTTAGATTTACGTTTACTCGTATGTTGTATGTTTTTTTTTTATTTTTCTTTTTCGGGGCTATGTTCGAATTTTGGATTTAGTTACAAGGCAGCTTGGGCTTATTATTTCGTTCTCATTCCCGTCATTCCAACTATGCTTTCGATTTAATTACTAAGGAGTGGGGTGTCTTTTTCTTTAATCTGATCTACAAATAAGGGCTTAAGTTTGAATATTTTAATAAATTTTTGTATTTTTGATTGTCTTGAGACTGCGGCCTGAGTTCACAGTTTGAGAGTCATGGATCTCCTCGAATCTGTTAACTGCCGTTTGAGATTTTCCTTTTTTTTTTTTTTTGGGTTTTTATATCCTTTTTGGTGTTGTAGGTTGTGTGCGACGTCGTCTGTGCATGTGTGTTCGTGTGCGTGTGTATATGTGTGTCGGACCAAAGAGAAAAGGTGCGCGGGGAGGGGGTTTAAATTGAAATTCAAAATACGACTTTATTGGAGCTTCTTTCGTTAAAACTAAATAAACGTAAAAACGTAAAGGAAGTGACTAAAAACAATCAAGATAATAAATAGCTACCAACCGGAAATAATAATTGACTAAGTGTTGGCCTAGACTTGTGCCTGGCATCCGCGTACACTTCCGTTTCCGCATCCGCCATTGTGCGCACGAGATTCCCTTCACAGTGATTTTGTTTTCATCTTTTTGATTTTGTGCGAGAGCCTTAAACTAATCGTACAAGTTATATTTAAATTAAATAGATTATAAACTGATTATAAAAAAGAGTAATACACACAACCACAATTAGCATTTAGATAGATCGGGGCACTCGTACCCCTTCCGAAATAAATATATATATATATGTATATATATCTGTATATACTAGGAGTTATCTCTGTTACGGTTTTGCTTAAATAGACACTCAGAGTTTCAGCGAAGTTCATATAGGAAGAAACCATACGGTTCGACAGGGTTACACGTAGATGGATGCCACGTAGTGGACTGCACTTTGCAGATACAGTTTACGGATAGAGTTACGACTACGGCTACAAGTACATCATACATGCGAGAGAGTTACAGCTAGTTTGTTCAGTTAGAAAAACGCGATTCGCTTGGATTACACCTACGGGCTTAGGTCTCTGGAAGGCCCTAAGTTCTAGACTCTAGTCGAGGTCAGTTCCCATCCGAAAAAAACAGGGGAGTGTGCTGGGAATACGCATGCATACTCCGCCCCAGCGACTTCTTCACTTAAACTCTACGAAGACTTTAGACTTAATTCTTTTTTTCTCTATGTTTGCTTTTGGGCAAATACTGAAGACTAACAACTTGTAGAACCACACAAACTTAATCCTAGAAATAGTGGGGGCGGGCGGGGACGAAAATCCGGAGGTCCGGCAACAGATTTATGTTTTCATCTCTGCAGCGCCCGATATACTATTGTGCGACTTGGCCGGCGATATTCCGGCAATGCCGCCTCCTCCGCCAGCAGCTCCCGCTTCCAAATTCAGGGTGAGATTATTGCCCGCTGATCCGGTGCTACCAGTACAGCCATGATGGTGGGGTCCATGGAAGAGCACCAGAAAGCCACTGCTAGAGACGCAGTTGCGGGACTCGGCGTCCTTATCAAGGATTTGACGGGCCTGCAGGACATAGAATTATCGAACTGATTCTAAGGATAAGATTTATGAAGAAAACCTCACCTTTGAGCGATGTTCTGTTAGAGCATTCCGTACGGATTCATGCTGCTTCTGTAGCTCATCGTTTCTTCTGTCGAAAGTCTGCTTCAGACGCACTCGCTCCGCTACTCCACGCTCCACCACAGAGCTGGCCACCTCGCGCTTCATTCTGGAAAGGATATGGTTTCAATTTTCCATCTTCCTTCTAAGAAAATTTCTCTAAACCCACCTGACCAGCTCATCCCTGTCCCTGTGCACCGTGGCCAGGGTCTTGACCTCATTGCGCCGTGCCTCCTGCAGCTGGTGCATCACCTCCCCGGTGACCTTGTCCAGGGAAGCCTTCAGCTGCTTCACCTGCGAGGTCTGGGAGGTCTTCAGCACCTTCTCGGCAGCAGCATAGATGGCCTCGTGGTACTTCTCCTGCAGTTCCCTGTATTGCGTAGTGTACTCCCGGCAGGCACTGCGTAACCGGCTCTCCTGGGTGACTCCGTCCTTGGAGGTAGTGCTGCCACCTGCCAGATCCTCGCCAGCATCGGCGGCTGTGCCGACGCTCTCCTCACTGCTGTCGCCCAGATCCAGGGGGCAGGCCGGGATCTCCACACTGGGTTCGCTGTTCGGAGAGAGACAATTACTAATTTCAAATGGCGTCATCTGGCACTATTCCACATCTGCAAAGGCCACGTCCGAAAACTTACAGACTCTTGTTGCTCAGCCGCTTTACCAGCTTATTGGGGATCGCGAACTTGGGCTTCTTGCCCTCGAGGGGACTCGACTTCTGGCCGGCGATCTTGACCTTCTCCTTGTCGTGCTTCTTGCGCATCGACTCCAGCTTCTTCTCCATCTCCAGGCGCTTCTCCTTCACGGACTTGTGCTCGAGAATCTTTTCCAGGGGCTCGGCAATCACCAGGTCCACATCGAACTGCGAGGACTCCACCTGGCGAATGGAGGTGGACACCGATTGGTCCAGGGAGTGCTGATGCTGGATGCTGGGAGCCACAATAGAAGTACTATCATCGCCGCCACCAACTCCCCGAATCCCGTCCGGACGATCGGCGGCATCCCGGAAGTCCACACTCATGGCAGCCGCCGCCGAGATGCTGGCCCGATGCTTGGGCGAGGTGGCTAGCGACTCCACCGGACGCAGCTCCTTCTTCTGGCCACCTACTTGGACGAAAACGACTGGAGGATCAGAGAGTATCGAGCAGGAAACGGATTGGGGGCAGAATCAAAAATACAAAGGTGGTGCAGTTTTTATTTTTATTTTTTGTGTGTCCGTCAACCGTTTTTGGAGTGGGTGTAGTAGGTAGGTGTGTGGTTTGGTTGGTTGGTTGGTTGGTTGGTTGGTGGGTGGATGGGTATATAGGTTGGTGTTTGTTTGAGGATTGTTTGTTTGTTTGTTTTAACCAAATCCATAAATCCAAAAGTTTAACCGAAAGTTACATGAAAAAGTTATCAAAAAGAAAAGTAGAAAGAAAAGAAGATTTAAATTAAAATTGCTAATCAAAGTGGTTGGAGTTGTGCTAACCCAGAGTGGTGCTCTTCTATCCTCACGACTACTCACACGACTTGGACAGATCCTCATCCGCATTGGCCACCGCATCCGTCTCATCCGTCAGCACCGACAGCTGGATGTCTCGCTTCTCCAGCTCGCTCTGGTACTTGATGGGATTGGCCAGAGCTTCGGCGAAATTGGAGAGATCATCGGGCACATAGTCCTTGACCACCACGCACAGGAAGAGGGAGGCCAGAGCTATGGGCTGGCCCACCTCCGACCGGAGGTTCACGTGCCGGTAGCCAGGGCACAGGCCAATGACGGGCAATACCCGGTGACCGATCAGTTTCCCGCCCTCCTCGTAGGCCGCTATCCGGATGCTGGCCAGTTCCGGCAGAACCACCTTCTTAAACACAAACGGATCCTCGTCGTACACCGGATTCATGCCATTGTCCCGGACCGTCTTGGTGCGGAACTTCTTGCGCACCGTGTCCGCCGGCAGGCCGTACATGTCCACCTCCACGAAGGTGTTGACTCTCTTGTCGGTAAGGAATTGTCCGGACAAAACCGTAATGGATACAGTGCCCGCGATAATGCCATCCACAGTGCTCTCGGCAAATGGATCCAGCCGGCGATCGGAGCGTCGCATGAATTCCGGCTTCAGCAAGTAACCGGATCGGGCATTGTACTCGAAGATCCCCAGGTTGAGTTGCATGGCCAGGTCGAGGGTTTGGAAGTTGAGGGCCACCAGCTGACATCCGGCATTCCAGAACAGCTGAGGCATGAAGTTGGAGCTGTCGAATCGGGTTCCGGCCGGATAGACGCGGGAGAGCTGGTGCTTGTTGTAGTTCACGAACTCAATGGGTCGCTCCTTCAGCAGGGTGGTGGCCTGCTTCTCATCAAACGAGGACATCTCATAGCACCGGTTCTTCTCTAAAAGGATAATTAAAATTATGACAATAAGCTATATCCTTTTCATGTCAAAGTTACACTTACTTTCCGCATTCTCGAATGAGCTGAAGTGTATGGGCTGGACATAGTTGACCAAAGCGGAGATCTCGGCTCCGGCTTCCGTCTCCTTCTGGGCCTTATCCGGCGGCGGTTCGTTGCCACTGGGGGGATTGGGGGTGGTGTTGGGCAGGGATTCATCGTCCGAGGAGCTATCGGAATCGGAGGAGCCGGTGCTGTCCTTGGAGCTCTGTCGGATTTGCTGAAAAGAGTTCAAAAGATTTATTTAAAGGGCGAATGCATTTCTTGAAGCTACTGTTAGGTCACCACCCCGAGAAACCCGGAACTATTAAATTGCATGTCATGGCGGTGCAGGACCCGGAATGGCAGATGACATATGAAACCCATTATTATGTTGTGTGGTTATCGCAGACAAGAAACCCTTTACCCGTTCCAAGCTATGCACCTAGAAAAATTCTATGGTATTCTAAGAAATTGGAAACTTAAATGGCTCCTTAGTGGTGGCTCTCTTTTTTATGGCCTCATAAATTCTTTTAAAAAAGAACTCCTCCTCTTTAGAGATGCCAGTCTGCAGTAAATAATCAAGTTCCTTGGGATTTTCGGCAAGTGCAAGGGCAAGAAAGTGGCGCAGATTGTATTACCCCGTTTGTGGCATTCAAGAGGGCCTACAGGGGATGTGGAACAGAATGCATTGTTGGGCATTGAATTAAGTTTACGATACGACGACAGCCAGGACACGGCGGTCTTGTGGTCCCGGGCTTCCGCTTGCCTTCGCCCTGCCATCCCAATGGAATCACGTCACTCCGGAATCGATTTATAAAACCCCAACAATTCCGGCTGCCAATGTGAGTGGCCATAATGGGAACATGTGGCCAGAGCCGGAGGCCAAGACCTCCCGGCGTAGTCCCCAATGAACAAATGAGCCCAAAATGCACAGCAGCATCCTGGGCGGGTGTTTGACTTCCATTACCATTTATTATGCAACACAACCATTAAACCTCAGCCCTGGCCATTAGACATGAATTAAAAAATGGCAGAATTTAAAACCATAAATAATAACGCTGCACTAATGGCCAGGCTAAGCAATTAAATTAAAATGCATCGCAAGGGTATGAGACTCGGCAAACATTTAGCCAAATTAGTTTTGGTTTTCCATTCAGGTTGCGTTTACTTTTGGGGGCTAACCAACCCCTTGTGGGCAGGGGCTTCGTTTTGATTACTGTATGCGAATCATGGTAGAGTGGTCATGGTAAGTTCTGATTAGTGAGCATATCGTGTGTCAGCTCCCGCCTGGGCTGGCCACCACTCCTGGCCCACTTGGCATTTCCATAGTTTACAGTTCGTTGACTGTCCCAGGCCATCAAACATCAGCCATTCACATGCTCCACGTTCCTATTCCCATTGCCAGCCACATCCACAGCCACATCCACAGCCACATCCATATCCACATCCACTCTATTTCATTCATTTCCACACTTTCATTTATAACTTTTTGCGGTCCTGTCACAAACTCAAACAGTGGAAGAAATAAAAAGGACCTTTTCATCTTTAATAGTTATCTTTAAGGTACATTTAATTTAAATATTGAAGAAAGATCTTGAAAAGAAATATAAATTGGTTAATAAAGTTTATGAGCTTCTGGGAAAACTTTTAAGTCCATATTTTACAAGTTATGGTTTATCCTTAAAATAATTTCTAAATATGATTAAAAAAACTCTTTTCCTTGGAATGAATGAAAGAAGAAAGAATGGAATGAAAACTAATGAAAATCCTTTAAATATTTACTAAAAATCTATCTAAAGAGTTTTTTAATAAATCCTAAAGATTATCAAGCTCCCTGCATAAGCTTCAAACAGAGTATCTATAAATCAGCATAAATATCAAAACCTTAAAACCTTTAAAAAAAAGTACTTCGATTTCTTCAAGTGCAGAACTATACTATTATCCTTTCCTGTGCCTGTCATCATGATTATTTGGAATGCAAACAGAGCAGTCCGATGACAATCATCATTATCCTGAACATCAGTGTTTCAGGAACAACAGCAAACAGAAAAACAAATCAGCCGAGTCAACAAAGGCTTGGGACATATATCTTCATATGCATATATGTACGTAAATATATATATATGGGATGTATAGACCATTTAATGCAATTACAGGCACGATATGACCCCCTGCCACGCCCACAGCAACAATAATGAATGGTTATGGGCTGCCCTTTGACCTTTTTATCACTTCGTATTGTATTCCGAATATAAAAAACAAAAGAGACAAACTCACTTGCAATGGCGGTGCATGTCCTGTGCCGATGTCTCCGTTGGCCGTGCTCCTGGCCACGCCCCCCTCCTCGTGGGCGGCCACTTGTTGCGCCGCCTTCGCGTCCACTGTCGAAAGTAAAAAAAAAACATGAATATATTTTAAATGGAATTTAATATTGAAAGAGCATTATGGAAATGTCATTTCAGCGAAAAGCCAAATTGCCGATGGCTTTTAAAAAACAGTTTCGGCTTAATGGAATATAATAAAAGTAATAAAAATGGTATTTATTTATAGTATGGTATGGGCTTCAATCAAATTACGAGGCGGAGGCTGCAATTGCGTGGCCGGGCGCCCAAGGATCGCGGGCATAACAGCTGGGATCTGGCAATTGCATCCTGGGGGCCAAAGTCATTTGCATTTATAAATTGGCTTTTTGCAATTCATGAGCTAAATGTCATCCGGCCAATGCAAACAGGATGTGCCTGTCGGGGGAGGCGGGACACAGGGGGCTGGAAAGGATGCAAGGATGCGGTCACTACAAAATGGCGACAAATGTCGGGTCCTCGGGACACAGCCATGCAGCTGTGCATGCAAATAGCTCCTGCAGGATCTCCTTCTCTTGCCAAACAATTTATAAACGAAATTTGCTGGAAAGTTGGAATAAAAAAAAAACTTTCTTTGAAAAGTTTGTCGTGATTGAGTCGAGGGAGCATGATATCCCGGACTCGTTGAAACTTTTAATTTTAGCCAAACATATTGTTGGCTTACAAGAGCCAACTAGAGCCAAATAGCCCGGAGTGTCTGCTTATTTATCAGAAAATTACGTTCAATGATTGGAGAGGAGAAATTTTCGGAAACTTACAGTCATGTTTGCATATTGAAAATTGCAATTTTAATCAAATTTGATTTAGATTCAAGTTTAAAAAGCTTTTAGCCAACTTACTTAGATGTGAATTTGGAACTATTTTGGTTTTAATAGAGTTGGCTTTTAATTAATTAAGTTGGCCTGGTTTTCATTCCCATCTAGTTGCCATTAAAAACCCATTTAATATTTCCATTTTAGTCTCTGTAATTACATATAATTCCTAACTATAAGCTGTTTAGAATTAAAAAACGAACTAAAATTTTAGATACATGCAAAAAGTTGGCTAAACTTTGCTTTAAATTATAAGGCAGCCACGGTTTCCTGCATCCTGTAGCCTGTTCATTAAGGACACCCCTTAACCACCCCTTCTTTTTGGGTCCTCATCGAATTTGTTATTCCTTGCCAGCCTTTCTGACTGACTGGGGAACTTTTAGCCAGAAAAGTGGCTTACAGAGCAGCTGCTGCGTGTGCGGAGCTAATTTGCATTTTTCATAGACGATAGAATCGGGGGTGCTCCATGTGCTCCAGCCCCGTAGCATATGCAACAAAAACAACCAAAAACACATAACTCAGACCACATTACGCATACGCCATGTGAAACCGCACTCACCTGAGTTCGCCGCCGTCAATTTGTTGCTGGCTGCCGGTGTACCGCCCACCTGGCCCGCCCCGCCCTGCGGCTTCTTGTGATGGTGATGGTGATGATGATGGTGATGCTTCTTCTTGTTCTTAATGATGATCTTGCGTCGCAGCATCGCGGGCGGTGGCAAGTCCACATTTGCCTCCAAAGGATGCGAATCGAGGGGCTTGTCGAGCAGCATATCGCCAAATATTTCACGGCAATAGTTTGCAATTTTGGCCTAAAATGAAAGACAGTGGGGGGGTATTAAGTACTGGCATTAAGTACTAGTGCCGAGTGACTTTTTAACTATCTGATAACTGCCAGTTGATGGTGTTACACCCATTTCCCAGAATCAAAGTTGTTCCTTTAATGAAGGGAGGGAAATTAAAATGGTTTCTATGCACTTAAAAGAAAATAATGTTAAGAGAACTATTCATTTCCAAAGCAGTTTTCATCCCCAAAACTAATAAAGAAGTAGTTTTCAATGAAATTCATTTTATTATTAAAGTTTTTCATAAGTAACCACTCTTCTATTAAAGCTACTAACTATTTAGTAACTATATTTTTCCCTCTGTGTAAGGACAATTACTCCACCTATCATATGTTGTGCTCCTTGCTGCCATAAGCTTGCTTCTGGCACGTGGCCTCTCCTGTCCTGACGGTTGCCTGACTTTCCTTGTTACCTGTGCCTGTGCTCCCAATGGGAAATTTAGTTTATATTACTACTTTTAATGGTTAAACTTTAGCCTCTTGTTGGCGGATGAGTTCTGGCTGGTATCCTGCCAACCTGCCATCCTGCCCGACCGCTTTCAGGCCGTAAAAACTTTGCCTTTTGTTATTATCTCGGCCGTGGAGCTTAAGCAGCCGGCAATTACCTTTCGAGTGGCTTCTGAGATTCGCTCGCCGACGGACGACTCCCTTCATGGTCTTTAAGTAATGTTTTCGGACTCGAGGACTCAAGGCACACTCCAAGGACTCTCCCGTGTGTGCCATGTTTTCTGGTTGTTGTTTGTTTTTCGGCGGAATGATGGATTAGGGTGATGAGTGAAGGATTCGGCTGTTGTTTTAGGACAAGTAACTTTTTTCACCCGCACTTCTACCCAAGGTGTACTAATATTTGCTACATTTTTTAGATCTAAAGGATACACTTTTTTCAGTTACCTTGGCCATTTAAATTTCTCTTTAAAATCCCATTTCTTGGCTCTAACAAAAACTAATCTCTTTTCCATTTCCCAGCTGCTGGCCGAGAGTGATTAAAATTCATAAAAGAAGTAGCCTGCAGAGCTCTAATCCCCATTTTCCCCATTTAATCTCCTGTTTGCTCACAAAAGAAAAATATTTCCTAAAAATGTGGAAAAATTCTTACCTGTTGCCGGGGATTGCAGTGATTCTCAAAGCTCAATATCACAGGGTATTCGGATGTTTTAAATGCACTCTCTGCGATGGCCTCCAGCACGTCCTTGGCAAAGATTTCCGGGACGAACGTGTAGCCATGGACGATGACCGGCTCCTCGGTGCGTCCATTCCAAAAGTCCAGCTCAACGCATCTGCAACAAAAGCCAGTTGACACAATTGTGAAAGTGGTAACAGAAAATGGCAATTTCCTCGCTTTTCCCCATTCCGCCCTCTCTCTCTTTTTATCTCTGTGTTCTCGCTTTGCTGTCACTTCCCATTTTCCTTTTGGCTGTAAATCGCAGGCAAATGGTAAGTGGGAAATGGAAAATGGGAAAATGCATTCGGACAGCTGGGCAAGCGGAGAATAAACGCAAAGTAACAGCTTCTGCGTCAATAAATTTTGTGATGTGTGCATCGTTCATCCGGCATCGCCATCATCAGCATTCAGAATCATTACTTGCAGGGTAACTGAGTGTACACTCGCCAAAAAAACTAGTTTTATGATATGGTTTTATTCTATTTTTATGATAACTAACTTTTTTAGTGCCTTACATTACGTTTTCTGAAGTTTTTCTGCTCTAAAGTTACTATTCTACATCTCTTTGATTAAGTTTTACATTTTTCAATAAATATTGCAAGTAAGAAAAATTGTTACAGAATATTTAATATTTTAACTCAGAAATAAAACAATTAAAGAGGTTTTTTTGTTAGGTACTATTGTTTAAAAAAATCATAAGTGTCTTGGATTGATAAAGTTAAGAGACAAAGTCCTGATAATCTGTATTTAAATTGTTTTTTTAGCTTGGAACTAAAACTATTTACTTTTAATTTGTATGTTCAATGCCTCAATGCTTTATTTCCAATTTAAATACATTTTCAGTTAAACTAAACTCAAATAACAGTCTTAAAATCACAAAACTAAAACATATTTTCTGAATAAACAACAAAAACGTGACGCAAAGCCTTGCAGAAAGTTTAGAAATAAAAATTAAAATAAGCCTGCCCAGCCAGCCACCTGCTTGTTTTGTTTTTAAAGCAAATAGTCCAAGTCTAATATGTACGCTTCATGCCTCGAAATTAAATTTGTTTTTCAGTGCAGTGGCACGGTGGCATGGTGGCACCATGGCAGATGCAGAGCCACAGGAACTGCACCTGATGCACGCACTCACAGGACTACAGAAAGTGAAAGGGGGGCAGGGGAGCGAGTTTTTAAATGTGTGTTGTGAAGGTCATGCCACAGATGAAGGTCATGGCCAGATAGGCAACCATCCAGTGACCACTTCAATTGCGTCATTTCACTTCGCATTTCACAGCCCATATCCGCCAGATCCACAATATCCGCATCCTGCCGCACTCACCTGCAACCCGCTAGTAGGCACTGCCTGTAAATCTCCACCGAGGACTTGCCCGTCAGCTGGTGTCCTGTCAGGTAAGTGTTGTGCGAGGAGTTGATGAAGTAGTGCGAGAGCGGCTGGTCCATGTCGTCGCAGAGATCCAGCTTATTCGGGGCCATAATGGGATTGTCGTCCCCCATGAGATACCTGTACGGAGAGCGGAAACGGAAACAGCAGTTACCAAGGGGATTATTTCAAGGTGTCTTAAATGGTAAACTTGATATGCAGTTCTCTAGGATGCTCTAGAAGACTAGAGTTCCTGCGTGCGAAAGTTCCTTTCGAGGATGCTAAGTCGTTTGCCGCGAAAAGCTTTCACCAAAGTGTAAACAGGTTCTAATGCACTTTTCCAACAAAAATATTTAGTTTTTAATCATAATGACTTATTTTCTGGAAGGTTTTTGAGTAAAATAAAACTATTTTTCTCCTAAAACCTATTTAAAATAAATAGGATTTAAAAATATATAATTTATTCAAGAAAACTTGAGACTTAAGACTTAGTTCATAATTTCTCTAGGTGTATAATTTGATGAAAAATTCGCAGCTGAAATGTTTGTATGAGTTGCAGCTGAAGGTCGCGTCAGCTTTCGCGATGTCCTTCGCCTCCTTAGCGAGCCGGCCTCGCCTCTCTGCCAGCCAGAGCCACCCACGCAATATCCTTATTCGCTTTTTGTAGTCCCGAGAGCAAACAGTGCAACGTCACTAACACATGCGAATGCATATGCATAGGCACTCGCCTCGAGAGAGCCTTCAAGTGACTCTAACAGGACTAAAAGTACTAACGGCTCTAACAGCTCTCGCCCTGCCACTGCCACTGCTGGCACAGCTTTTGTTTTTGCCTCTAAATCTGCCGCTGATAAGCTGTCACGCCCAGGAGGCAACTCGAGTGGCTGTGGCAGCCTCCACAGCACAGGAGGAGACAGCAACAAGTCGGATAGCTTACCTCAAAAAGCCATCCAAACTGAGTTGGCCCTTTTGTGCGTTGAACTTGTTGGGCTCGTACTGCTGGATGAGCTCCTTGGCCCGGGCGGGATTCGCGTACGGATAGAGGATCTCGTTGAGGCGGGGATCGCGCTGCGTCTTGTTGAGGAACTCCACCAGCTGGGCGATGGACATGCACTTGCGCTTCGAGTTGCCAACGCTAGGATTAAAAGGATATTTATTATAATTCTTAGTATTCCCTCTCGTCTTGAGAATTTTTGTAAAATATCTCGAAGAAATAAATAAACTTTTTGGTTCACTTACATGCTGTCAAAGAGTCGCTCCACCTCGGAGCGCTGCGTGAGATATTTGTACAAATTGTAAAAGTCCTCGAATTGAAATTTGGACACCGATATGCTATCGACCTTTCCCGACGGCAAACCGGTCACGTCCAGCGCCTTCTCGACACGTTTGCGATCCTCCTTGTTCTGGGCGAAAAGTTTTATGATGCTAAAGTGGTCACGACCAGAATTGACCAGGACGAAGGATAAGGGAGGCACGACGTAAGGACGTCAGGACGTCAGGACGACAGGACGCAAGGAGCGGGGACATGAACGAGGACCACGGATGGTTGGCAGACAATGCGGTGGTTGGTGTTGATGATGATGTTGTCGTTGTCGTTGGTGGCGTCAGTGATGCATGAGCCACGTTCCAGGAGTGGCCGCAATATGAAAGGAGCAGCAAGGAAGAAAAGGGAAATTGCGAAATAGAAATTGGCGTAAATTTCAATTTTCAGCTCAACGTCGATGGCTGATGGGGCTACACTTAACAAATATTTGTCAAATGCTTCAACGCACAATGCACAAAAGCCAGGAGACCCAAAAAAACGCAAAAAATAAAGCTAGCCAAGGACCTCTCCTGGACCTCTGCGCATCGTCCGTCGAAAGGACTTTGTTGTCAATTACTTTTTCACCGGAATGCGACCGCTCTTGTCCACCTGGAGGCAGAGCTTGGTGTGGGCCTTCTGCAGGAACATAATCGCCGATCCATTGAGTTGGGCCAGGCTGTAGGCCAGCTTGATGAGACCATCGGACCAGAGCTGCAAAAACGAATTTAAACGTAAAACGAGAGGGCTTAAAGCAAAGTGGCACGGAAGCTGAACAAGGATATGCTTAATATTTGTTTAAAGGTCTAGTGCTGTTGGGGTTTTCGGTTTATTTGCGAAGGTCCCTGAAACGGCAGGGGGATTACATTTAAATGGAAAGTGTTCTCTGAAAATGTTTTCTGAATAATTTTAAAGGTATAGAATTTCATTTGAAATTTGCCTGTAGTTGTCTAATAAAATATTTAAGAAAAGTAGGTCATGTTAATAATTCATAAAGACTTGCTTGAAGGCACAATGATATCAAGTTTAAAATCAAACATAATTTTAAACAGAAACTCTAATTAGAAATAATCAAAATTTAATGAAACACAGTTTGTATGTGTAATATTACCTCAAAACCACACAGCTCTGCATTTAATTAATCAAACTACACATTTGTGCTTGTCGGTGACAACTGGAAACCGACTGACAAGCTTTGATTTTCTCCTTTAACTTGAATGGCCTTTGTTGTGGTGGCCCACGCATACAGGGCGTATGCGTAATTCGGTCAATGATATTCAATCGAGCAGAAAATTGTCCAGCAGTCTTTTCCCCTTTTTTGGCTGCCATTCAATAATAATTTTCCCTGCCAAGCCACAACTATCGCCAGCACATTGTTTATTTTCCTTCTCGGCTCGATTATTTTTGCGAACCCAACCGAAATTCCTATTGAAAAGTTTATGAACATTTCGCCATATTCATAATATTCATATATTTTTCTATTATTATTTCCCTTTGTTTTCGGCGGTTTGGGTTGGATATTTTGTTTATTTCGGGAATGTCCGCGACGCGTGCCAAAAATAATAACCACAACGGACCCTGACATGGCCGGCTGACCATTGATAAAATAGAACATTGATTTTGGACAAGGTCAGCCGGCCAGCACCAGGACCAGGCCAGTGGCGGGAGCATTGGCAGTGGCAGTGGCAGACACATCCATCGGCCACTCCCCGGGAAGGAAATCAATAAAATAAAAGAAAAAACACCGTTGAGTGGTCTATAATAATTTTTTTACGCGCCTTCGGCAAAACACTAAAAATAACCGAAAAAAACAGGCGACATGGCACAGGTGTGTCCCTAGAGAGAAAAATGGGGAACACGTAGTGCACTGGGAGAAAAGTTTGGGCTTAAACAAGTCATTGAAATTTAAGGACTTTTTACTAAAAGAGGAGTGCTCATAGAAGAGGTTCTCTAGAGGTAAGTAACTTAGTTGTCTGTTAAAGTTTATAAATGGTATTAAGACTTTTTAGAAATAATTAAATATGTTTTGTAATTTTGACATGTTTTTAAATATTATTTTTTAAAAAATACAAGACTCTTCTTTAAGGAAAACCATTAGTATTTGAAAGAATTAAAGATTTTCTTTTTAAAATATATCTCTATCTCTATAAGACTGGCTATAAAACTAAAAAAAAACATGAAAAGAGTTGAAAAATAATGCTCTTAAAATACAATAACTTTTCTCCCAGTGCCTAAGGAATGATGACCAACATTATGTCCATCATTAGCGTCGCCGTGGCACACTATCCTATACTATACTATGCCCACTCGACCCAATTCCCCGAATGACTTGGAACTGGGCGTGTATAAGCGGGCCAACACAAATGGTAAATGGTAATGGCTTTCCCCTTTCGATACTTTTTAGCTGTCAGCCGTTCATTCGAGTCGTCAAGTTGTCAGAGTCGCTTGCCAAGTGGCCAATACGTAATAAGGTGGCTAGTTGGCTTGTTGGCTTCCTGGCGGCCAGTTGGACGAAAGCCAAGTTAAGAACTCACCTGGGCTATTTCCTTGCGAGTGCAGCAAAAGTTGACAAACGTCATGTTGACAAAATCGGAGCCATGGCACACCGTCACTGTCTTCTCCTCGAGCGTGTCCTGCGGCCCCAGAGTCACAATCTGGCGCAGCTTGTTCTCCTGCAATCGAAAGATGAGCGTGCTCGTTATTAATTACCCAAAAAATATTACAAAAAGATAGACCAGATCCGGAGGGGCACACGCGCCAAATGAAGTTTTATGAGCCCCGGGCAGTCGTAAATGGAAGTCATATCCTTGCCCGCTCGCTCTAATCCTGCGAGTGCAACAAAATTCATTTGGCCGCCTCGTAAACCAGTCATAGGATCCCCCGTTCGCGGTCGCAGTCTCCTCCTAAACTGACCGGGGTGCCATATTTCAATTAAACGGCACAAATGGATTTACGAGCCCGGGAGAACGTGCATCCTTGGCAGGACATTTGGCTGAAAAAACCGGATTCAAGCGGAGCCAAGCCAGCAGGGCCAAGCTGAAATAAGCCCGCACAGTGCCACAGTTGAAAAATATTCGCACTGAAACTGGGAACTGGGTTATATGCAAATCAGCATGACCCCATGCTCCTTGCAACAAAAGAAGCCCTGGGAGAAATAACATGGAGATTTTCCAGACAAATGAATATCCTGCCGGGAAATTCTATGGAATCTATCTATGGATAGATGTAGAATCTATCTACAAAGGCTTTGCCTTAATTTCTATGCATTTTAAAAGGCCTATAGTATAGGAGAAATATTGTTTCTTTTATGAAAATGAACTAAGTGGGAATTTATATTTATTTTTCAATCTGTTTACAGTCTGTGTAGGTCCTTTACTATGGGAGGAACAAGGATTATAGAACATAGCATGAATTTCTTGATAATTGGATTATTGCTTCCCCAGCTAGTTTTCAAGAAATTAAATATTTAACTTAATCGCTTTAAGTTCCCTTCTTCGCCTGCCAGTCATTTAAACCAGCAGCTGTGAGGGGCTCAGACCAGGATTACCAAAGTCCTTTTGAATGCATGGCACACATCGTTTGGCTCGGACACAGGACATGGTCACTGCAATGGACTAAAGGACCTCTAAGTGTGGCGAGAGGGGCAGTTGGTTGTCTGAAACGGAAGCCAGAGCATGAATTTGGCATTAACTTTGTGGCCAGCCATGTCTTGGCATTCCGTATTCCGCATCTAAATGGGGGGGGAGAGTGGGTGGGTGGTGTGTTTGTTTGCTGCTTCCTGCTGCGTTTCCGGTCCTGGACTCTTGACAAACTGCCCGACCGGACTAGACCTTATCTGGTGGCTGGGATGGAGGCAGAATGGAGACATCAGCAACGTTATCCTTTGTTCTCGCACATCGAATGCACAAGCTCAGTCGGATGACTTGCCAGGGCTCTTAAATGTCTGAGCTGTCGTCTGACCTGAAACCGCCTTTTGATCGATAGAAAAAGGCAATCAAGGACTATAGATATATTATCTATAAGATATCCCCACAATTAAATCAATCTTACTCTAAAGTCAAAGATGAAATGTCCTTTGAAATATACTTTTCAAAGCTAAACATTGCATCCTTGAACAGATCCTTTCTCCCAGTGCATGGAAATGAAGTTTATAATAAGCTTGGCTGGTCAGACAGGCTAAGAGGACTAGGCTGAAAGGATGATGAATCTGAATTTGATCCTCTGGCTGGCTGCTGAGCCGACTAATTGAAAAGCTTCCTCCTGGCGAGGCCCATTAAAGTGCCATTCTGTTAAGCGGTGATAAACGGGGCTGCCACCTGTTTGGCTTAAAGGGGGAAGTCCTTTCGAGCTGGCAGCGTCATGATTTGCTTTTAACTAAAAACTAATTCCGACAAATTTTTCCCCCTCAATAATGCAAATAGCTGTCTGTCTCTCTTTCCATCCTTCCATATCTCTGTCTCGTTCGCCGTGCAGGAGGAGTCCTGGCACAGGACACCGTGCGAAGCGTAAAGCGGAAATGACTACGGTGATTATCTTAATTGCTTCTCACGGTTCGCGCTTGAATCTCACGCGCAGTTTCCATTCTCCCTTTCCACTCTCTCTCCTCTCCGGCCCTGCCACTTCTCCGTATTCCATTCTCCATCTCTAAGCTCCGGCTTTTCCGGCTCCGTTCTGGCCTGCTAATCCTTTCGGCTCTTCTGCTCGAAATTTGAATTTTAAGAACGCTCATTATGCGCCCAACAATTTCGGGCCACGAGGTCCTGACGTCGGGAGGGCCGTGATAATTTTAGACAGCCCACCCCCCTCTGAGAATCCGGCCCAAGCCATCCGGCGGAGAAATTATTGATTTTGAAGGTGCTAATAAAATAATACTTAGTGCCATGTGACACTTATTGGCGAATCGGGGAAGGATTTATTGCATTAGGGGGTAATAATAATAAATCTGATGATGGGAACTTGTAGAGCTCATTACTAAGTGAATGGAGCATTAATGTCTCATTCTAAGGTCTCATTCAAAGTCTCATTTCTAATTAAATTCTACAAAATTCTGCCACATAATTTTTTTACTTTTTACTCTAAATCTTCTACTTTTAACATCTTTTCTAAGATGTAACCTTTTCTATTCTCAACTCTCAGATATATCCTTACAATTTCAGCCGTACATTAAGCGGCAGTACCCCTCAGTGGGTTGGGCATATAATTAAATTTTATTAATATTTTTATGAAAAACATTGAAATTCTGTCAGCATACTGTTAGGAAGATCCCTTATATTCAAACGTCATTAATGTTTTAAAACAAAATAAACAAAAACCGTCTCGTCAATAATTTTAACAAATTTTCCAAAAATAAATTCCCTGTTTCTTAGCCCCAGCTGCCATTCTTTCAAGGATAAAAAATCAAAGAAAGATTGAGTTCCAAGAGATCCAACAGTCAAGAACATATTTTACCAAGATACAGCTACCAAGATTATATAGTCGAAGGATCAAAGGACTCTGCGCTAATTGTCAAATATATACAGTTTGGGAATATTTCCAATTTGGCATTCAATTTCAGAGTATAGTACCCACCAGACGGCAAAAAAAAACATTTTTAATTTTTAAATTTTAAATTTAAAAAAATTTCAAAAAATAACCGAAGCAGATGCGCCAGAGGATTATACTTTCCGCCTTCGAATCACAATGAGCAGCCAGAAGGAGAGGAACTGCAATGCCACGCCGGCTCCCGGCATCATCCTGTGGCATTCCACGGATGAAATGCCACCCGAGACGCCCGCCATACCCAGTCCCTACGAGATGATGCGCCAGCGGAACTGCAAGGCCACCAAGTTCACCCAAGGGGAAAGGTACCCCAATATCCTTCCTCCCCAGTCCAAATGTAATTACAATCAATCGGTTGCCAATGTCGAGGAGGTCCTGGAGGAGAGCCAGTACTGCATGCCCGCGCAGAATGCGGCAAAGGACGATGCCATGACGATGTGGGACCAGACCAATGACAAGAGTGGCCTCAAGTACTATGGAGTGGGCGATCCCTTGTACCTCCCAGAGGCTGTGACCTTCAATAGGCTCCTTTCAAAGAGTATGCAGTTTGCCAGCATGAAGGCAAAGCGGAAACAACCGCCGCCCCCTCCGCCTCCGCCACATCCTCAGCAACCGATACCCGTTTGCCAGCCCTACATCCTCAATCGCGAGGCCTTGAAAGCAGAGCTCCAGAAGATGCCCACGGTCCAGCGGAAGCTGCAGCCCCAGGCGGCCTTCGAAGGTCTGTACTGCGAGAAGGTAGTGGATCCAAAGGATCCCTTCGGAGTGAACGAAGATGTAAAGATTGCAAGTCTGCAGGACGCTCTCGACATGAGGCGTCCAGTGAAGCCGCCGAAGCACGGCCTGAGGCGGCACCATTGGTACTGTCCCCCCATTTGTGTCGACCCCGAGAACTCCTGCACGGTCTACGAGTGGGCCAAGTATAAGCAGAACCCCAGGCCCTACGAGGAAGAGTTCCAGAGATGGTACACCAGCCAGGTGTTCCCGAAGGAAGAGGAGCCCCACAACTACGATCAGCTGTACGAAAGATTTCTGAAATGTTTCGACATGAGACCGGTGCCCGATCCCGACTGCGTGGCCATGCAGAAGTGCTGTCCGGATATGTTCAAGAGCGATGATCAGAAAGGGGGTTCTGCCGGCGATGGTGGGCAAGGGGGGACAGGTGGTGGCGATTTAGGCGACCATGAAGGAGGTAAAGTTCCGGGCAGACCAAGCAGACCTTCACACGGTAAGCCAGGAACAGGAGGAGATGGAGACGGAGGCGATGGAGATGGCGATGGCAAGGGCAAGACCGGTAAAGATAAAGGGGACGGGTCAGAAAAGGATAAAAACAAGCCAGACAAGAGTAAGGACACGGGTAAAGACACGGGTAAGGACACGGATAAGGACACGGATATGGAAACGGGTAAGGACAAGGGGAAGGGCAAGGGTAAGGACAAGGGCGATGGCAAAGGGGGTAAGGAACCTCCGAAACTGGAAGAAGGTGATTCCTCCACCAACAAGCCTATTAGGGATAAAGATAGAGGCAAGGACAAGGGCAAGGATAAGGGCAAGGACAAGGGCAAGGAGCCGCCAGATCCAACGAAACCTGACTCCATTTCCTCCGTCAGGACCCCAACCGGCCCCGGCAGTAAGAGTTTCGGCAGTGATATATTCGGAAGCAAAGACAACGAACGGCCAGAAGATACGAAGCCGGAGACGAAGCCGAAGCCCAAGCCGTCGAAAGGCAAGGGTAAGGGTAAAGGCAAGGGAAAAGGGAGTAAGGAACCTCCGGAACCGGAGGAGCCCCCACCGCCGAAGTGCTCGCCATGTCCGCCCGATGGTTGTCCCTGTTCCATCTGCGACTGCCTCTACACCAAAAAGGAAGAGGACTCGCCGACAATGAAGTGTCTGATGCGCAAGGACAAGGAGCGGAAGCAGCGCGAGTACCTCCGGATAATGCGGCATCGGGAATATGTGAGATGCAGGGGCGAGTACCATACCCCCTGCCAGCGCAGAACCGATCCCATCGTCGTCGATAACTGTTTTTGCATGGATCCCAGGATCACCTGGTACTGCGACTGCCTGGGCGCCCTGCAGAGGCTCCAACATCTCCTCGGCAAGAAGCGGAATCCGATCGTCAACAACGAGCTGCTCTTCAATCTCGACGACCTGCGTGCTCGGGTTGCCCAGCGGATGTGCGACTGCCTCTGAGATCGTCTGCTTTCCATATTGGGTTTTATATTTTATATTTAACGAATCGAACTGTATATTTTCTGCCCCCAAATTGTGCCATTATGTAAAATATAGAATTGTAATTAAAATGCCTATTGTAGTGATCATCCGAGGTAAGAGTTGGTGAGAGTCCAGAGGAAGTACCCAGTACCTGGGAGGAAGTATCTTATGTAGATATCCTTTTGTAGATACAGATATTATAGAAAACCTAGTACCCCAATCTTTAACTCTCAAATCATCCATCAAATCCTAAACCCGAAAATCCCCATTAGAATATCATGAATAACACCTAAATTTTAAAAAATTGTATTTTAGTTTGGTTCTCTTAGTTTTTAAATAATTTTGAAATCGTTTTTTGAAGAAAAAACACGAAAAAGCCATAAACATTAAAAATCCGAAGTGCCGCACTAATGGACAGAGCGAAGAAGCCGCAGCCTCGGCTCAGGGGTGGCCAATGTGGGGGTGGAGCCTTGCAGGACATTCAGCTGAAGCTGGAGGGCCAGGGATGGCCATGGCCATTGATCAGCCCTCGTAAGCAGAATCCTCAGCCCCGGCTCGAGGGCGGGCAATGTGGGTCTATACCCTTGCTGGACCCTCAGCTGGAGCTGATAAGCCAGGAATGGCCATCGATCCGCCCTCGTAAGAAGAGTCCGCAAAAGAAATCGCGACTTAAGGTCGAGCCCTGTCCTGTGGGAGCTGGGTCCTCGCAGATCCCTCAGCTGAAGCTGGTGTGCCAGGAAAGAGACTTAAGCGACGCTCTTAAGAAGAGTCTACCGCCCACCACTTCCGAGTGGGTGCGGTGGACAGTAAGCAAGGTCTACCAGGAGAAGACGACCCATCCCATCATCCAAGCCCAAGTCGCAAATAAAAAAGCTCCCCGTTCCAAAAGGCGTTCTCGGAAGCAGAAACTCACCGTCGATGTCACAGAGCCCAGCAAGTTATTCGAAAGGGGCCAGGATACCCTGGCCTGGTATGGAATAGAATCGGATGGGAGCAGGCCCGAGGCCATGCAGTTCAACAGGAAAATGGCCAAAAGCCTCCGTGCAGCCGGTCTAGTGGCCAAGCCCCCTGACTCAAAGGAAGACAGTGGCCAAAGAGGGCTTTCGGATACCTTGTGCTTGAGAAAGGAGCTCGAAAGGATGCTGAAGATGAGGAGCCGACCCGAGAGAATCCCAGGAAGCAGCTACCTAGCCAGGGAAAACAGGACCAAAGAAAAGTCAATCGCAAAGGATATGATAAACACAATGGCAAATCAAAAACGGATAAGAAAAAACAAAAAAACAATCGGAAAGACAAAATCAAATACAAACAATATGAAAAAAGTAAACAAAACAAAAACAAACGAAAAAGCAGAAGGAAAATCAAAAACAAAAGTAAATGAAAATGAAAAGACAATAGAAAACACAAAAGCAAAAGCAAACTCAAAAACAAAAGCAAAATTTAAAGCAAAGCCAGGGGAGAAGGTAAAGGCCAGGACGATAGCACAGATCCGGATGGGGAGAAGGACGAGGGTCCCGGCTAGTGTCCTCCGGATCCGATCAAGGATTTCCCCTGTGCCAACAGCGAGTATCCCCAAAGGGAAGTAGTCACCCCAGATATCGAGTATTTGAGGCGGATAATCCTTGATTAGTAGTATGTGTCGCAGGATTCAAAGTAAGACCTGGTCTTTTATTGTGATCATCTATCATCACAGTGCGTTTTACATTTTATATGTGTCGAGTCGATCTGTAATTGTATCCCCACAAATTGTATAATAATAACATAGTTTATATGATATTTCTAAGGTTGGTTGGTATTTATTATAAAGGTTCAACGAACAGGACATTGTGGGTATAGTAGTACCGGGTATCATACAGTCTAAGAACACACTAAGTTTCTTTGGGGTTATGAGTGGTAGAAGATATACCAACAGGAAGAAAAGATTTAATAAGTGTAGACCATGGTTATAATGGGTCTATTATAATAGTCTTAAAAACTAATATACTTTATAGTAGGGGATCTTAAGAGAGGGTTTTCGGATATACTACAGCGTGGCAGATTAGCATACTGGGGAGACTCTAAGCTAAACCCTTTAAGAAACCACAACACCTTCCTAAAGACCATAAAGCTCAAATAAAATTCAAGAGTTTTTTTATTAAAAATTTAACAAATCTTTCCCCATCTAGTAGTCCAACTGTGAACTGTCAAGTGATCCTCCTGAAACCCTAAACCCCAAAACCTCATTCGTGTATCATGTGTTAGTCTAACAACACCTAAATTTTAAAACTTGTTTTTAGTTTGGTTCTCAGATTAAGTTTTTACCTCGATAGACCCTGTAGATTAAAACAAAAAAAAATTTGTAACGGACCCGAATCGGACTTTGGAATAACTGTAGCTATCACAATGGTGGGCAGAAAGAAGTATACGCAGCGTCGACTCGTCGGCGGACAGCGCGGGTCGATTGCTTCCCAAGAGCCCGAAGCAGAGCCGGAGTGCCAGGAGCGGGACATGCTGAACACATTTCAGGAGGAGCCACCGACCATGTACCAGTGGGCGCGGTGGAAGAACTGCAAGACCCACAAGGTCTACCTGCAAGAGACCTATCCCATCATTCGGCCTCCGGTCTCGAAGTGCGGCGACCACCTAACCCTCGGCTACATCGACGACGCCCTGGAGGCCAACAAGTACGGCCGACTATTCGACATGGACAAGGACGACTTATTGGCCGTTTGGAACGATACTCCCCGCAAGGAAACCCTATCCTGCTATGGAATAGATGGCGGGATACCCTCTCCCGAGGCCATACGCTTCAATAGAGTAATGGCGAAAAGTCTCCGGGCAGCCAGCCGTGTGCCCAAGCCACCCAAACCCTATGTGAAACCCGATCGCACCTGGCGCAAGAAGGTTCCGGATCCGAGTGGACCCTATGTCCTGGATCGTGATTGCCTGAAGAAGAAGCTGGACAGGATGCCCAACGTGATGAAGCAGCTCAAGGCCGAAAACGCCTTCACATGGCTGCACTGTCCACCGCCCGCGGATCTGGAGCATCCCTTCGAGGACGATAGTGGTCATCCGACGATTGCGCTCACCCAAGCCCTGGACATGGAGAAGCCGCCGAAGCCGCCCAAGAAGCAAAAGAAGTACTTCTATTGCCCGATGGATTGCGGCGAGCCGCAGAATAAGTGCACCACCTATGAGTGGGCCAAGTACAAGATGGATCCTCGGCCCTACGACGAGGAGTTCAAGCGGGAAATGGACGCCTACAGGGAGCCCAAGGAGCCGGAGCCCCGCAACTACGACGAGCTGTACAAGGCACTCGTGCCGTGCTTCGTCCAGCAGCAGGACGCCAACGACATGTGCGAGGCCTATGAGAAATGCTGCAAGGATCCCAAGGACCCGCCCACCGTCGGTTGCGGCGAGTTCGCGCCCGAGGGAGCTGGCGGAGACGGTAAGTCCGGCGATGGCAAAGCTGGCGACGATGACGACCATGACCACAAAGATGACAAGGATACGACAGACGGAGACGGGGAAGATAAGAAACGGGGGGATAGAAAGGGGGGTAGGAAAGGTAGGAAAGACAAGAACGATGGCGATGGCGATGGGGCTGATGACAAAGACAAGGGTAAGGACAAGGGCGATGGTGGCGGTGATCGTGACAAGGGCAAGGGAAAGGTCAAGAATAAAACCGAAAAACCTATTAAAGAAGACAAGATTGAGTTTCCGGAACCGATTCCGGAAGTGCCGGAGAAACCGGTTGCGGATGATGGGAACAAGGGAGGTGATCAGAAACCGCCAAAAGAAACCCTCAAGCCCGCAGATGATGACGATGGCAAGGATAAGACCAAGGATAAGAAAAAGAAGAAAAGGAAGAACAAGGGCAAGAAGGACAAGGGCGGTGGCGATGGAGGCGCTGGAGGCGATGGTGGTGATGGCGACGGCCTCAAGGACTGCCCCTGCAAGATCTGCTGCCAGCCCAAAGAAGAGGATACTCCGCTCATCAAGGAGATGCGTCGCCTGGACAAAGAGCGCATCCTGAAAGAGTATCTGCAGCGAATGCGGCATCGCAAGTATATGGAGTGCCGGGAACCGGAATATCGGGCTCCCCTCCACAAGTGCGACCCCATCGAGTGCGAAACGGCGTTCTGCGGCAACAACCGAATGCAGAAGCACTTCGAACGTGTCCAGGCCCTCCAGCAGATCGAAAGGGATCTGCTGTCCCGCAACAAGGAGGGGGACACGAAAATCGTCAAGAACGTGAACTGCCTCCTTCGCCGACTCTGCAACCGCCTCACTCTGGGTGGCTACTGTGGGTGAGGCACAACCTGTGCATGTGTCGCCGCGTGTGTCCTTATCCCGTATCTGTTCCGGCAATCCTTAAATGAGTCCAAGTTAATCGAATACGTTTCATCTGTCCCCAATGTGATTTTATAGTCAATTTGTACAGTTTAATAAATTTGACTAGATTTTAAACTTCTTGACTTGTGCTCATTTAAGGATGAAGGGTTAAGGGCAAGGGGATTTTGGTTAGGAGGGGTACAAATATTACTCTCTATACTACCTATCCAATAGCTACTGCTTTCCACGGAACTTTTAATTGTAAGTCAAATATTACCTCTTCTTCCATGTCTTTTTCACAAGATTCTATTCTATTGGTATTTATTCCATTCTATCAACAATTATTCTCTGTACTATATTTTATCCATTTTGTATCCACATTTTATCCATTTTTTATCCATAATCTACTCATAGTTTATCCATATTTTACACCATACTTTACTTTCCATACTTTATCCATACATTATACATATTCTACCCATAGTCTTTCATGTCCTTTTTTCAAAAGTTACCTTTTAACAGTATTAATACACTTTATTACTCATACTATATCCATACTAGGAAAAGAACTTTATCCATACTTCATCCATACTATATCCATTCTTTATCTATCCTTTTTCCATACTTCATTCTTTCATACTTTATCCATATTCTACCCATAATTAATCCATATTCTCTCCATACTCCATTGATATTTATTTCATACCTTATCCATACATTATTCATAGTTTATCCTTAATTAATTCATACTTTATCCATACTCTACTACTAGTTTATCCATACTGTACACCATACTTTACTTTCCATACTTTATCCATACATTATACATATTCTACTCATAGTCTTTCATGTCCTACATTATCCATACTATACCCACACTACCTCCATACTTTATGTATCCTTTATCCATACTTTTTTTTTATATTTAATCCATACTTCATACATACTTTATCATAACTATCCATACTATCTACTATCCAATTTTAAAGTAAAAAATTATTTCTTGTATTACTATTAATCGCGATGTCCTTTTTCTGAAACTTCTATTCTACCTTAATTGTTTTTAACACTTTAATTTTAATATTATTTTATAGTATCCTGTTCAAAGTAACCGATAACAAAAACTACTCTGTTGGTGAAAGCCTTTTCCCGTTTCATCATTTTCCCCGAGGCTCGGTTCGTTTCGTTTCTGGGCCGCAGGACGAACTGAAAGGAAAACAAAACTCATTTGGCTCTGGCCTTGGGCCCGGCCCAACAGAAATATGTTACCAACAAACACAGAGCCACAACTGCAACCATTATCGGGGCGGATGGTGGGCGTGGCCCTAGGCCGAACAGTATGATTTATACGGAAAATAGAAAGCTGAAAGCAGTGCCACTCCCCACGACGAAGGAACCCGAAAGGAAATGACGCCCAAGGACTTTCCTTTGGAATAATTGCCATAATGGGTCGGGGAATGCCACAAAAAAAAAAGAAAACATGATCGGAGGAGCATTTATGAAACTTTAATTTGATAATGCTCCATAGAAAGATTGGGATTAGGTTTTTTGGGCTAAGGGCTGGCATTTTTTTTAGTTAAAAAGTTTTCAAAGCGGTTACATGGCAAATGCTTTTGAAACGAACAAAGGCAAGAGTCGAACCATGTTGCCTTGTCATTGCCAAGATAAATGTATTAACTTGCCACACATACTGGTATCGGGTAGTGGGAGGGATGGGGGTGGGCGGGAGAGTCGCACACAATGAGGCAAGTCGTGCCATGAAAAGAAAATTGTGTAAAACCGGAAAACGCGTGACGCGAACGAGGCAGAAACTTGGAACCCACAGACTTGCACACACACATGGACACACAATGGGTTACTGATTCCAATTCCGGGTCCAAGGATGAGGACACACGACGCACCAGGCACGTGACTTGGCTGGGCAATCTACATTGGTGACTACAGTGGCAGATTACCTGAGCTCTAGTCCTGGAAAATCAGTTTAGTCCCCAAGTCCTTGGCAGTCCACCTAGGCTTCAGTTCCCGTAATTGGCTTTCAATTGCTGCTGTCCAATGGCAATCGAATGTATTGGTTGGAATGCCACAAACTTTACTCACAGATTTCTCTCAGAAGGTTACAAAAATATAAATGTAGTTCTTGGGACTCTGATAGGAAACTCTTTAATTATTTTAAACCCTTGTTGAGCAAGGGCCGCTGAAAGGATACATTTTTCCGGGACTTGAGTTGAAACATACTTCCTGACATAATGACATATTTATTACGCTCGTGGCAGGACAGATTAATTAAATATTCCAGCCCACAAATTCTCATTTAAGAAGCACGCGTGATAAAGCCCAACAAATTTCCTGTTTTTATCCTTAATTTCAGTGACGTGCTTCTGCAAATCGGATTGCTGTTGCAAACGGAAAAAGGGAGGAGCTGCCTGCCAAGAAACTAAAGAATCTGAAGAGCAATCCTGTGAAGAATTCGACAAAAATCCAGTGGACGAAGGACAATCATTGGGCGAGGAGAATGAAGTTAATTCCCCATAGGATTCCCTCTGAAAAAGAAAATATCAAGTATACGCACCTTGGGCTTCTTGGCATATTGTCCTGTCCGAACATCGCGAATGGTGGCTATATCCAGGATGTCCAGCTCGTTGTTCTGATCGACCCAATAGAGGAAGAATCCCTTGGCATCGACGCGCATCGTCACCGGCGTCCCAGTGCCCGAGTCCTGAAAAGAAACGAGAAATTTAGGAGGATCAAACACTGAGAACCAAAGGCAAAAACAGGCTCCACAAGGACTAACTAATAGCAGATGTGATAGCGAAAGCATTTATTCCACAACCCCATTTCATCCGATTCGGGTCCAATAAAGACACCAACATGATATAACGTACAAATGGATGGAGAGTTTGATTTATTTCTTGATTTATGTTTTCAGACATAAATAGCTTTAATTATTTCAGAAAATTACAACGAAATGAGGCAGAAAATAAATATTTATGGGCATTACAGTATAATTAAATTACAGACATAAAATCGAAGGAATTATAAACAAGAGTATGTTTCATAAGACTTTTTACTAAAAATTTTATAAAATATCCAGACTTTGGAGAGTTTATTGAACTCCTCATCTTAATGATTTCATTCTGGCCGATTTCTCATCAGAATTGGCCGCAAAACGGACAGCACTTGCCAGCGCAGTCTGTCGTCTGTTATTTCTGCTTATTATTTAAGACAAATTAAATGGTTCTCTGCCCGGCAGTCATAAATATTTAATACTCCGGACCGGCTATGGATGTGGATATATATCCATTCATAAAACCGATGGGGGGAAACGCGGAAGAGGAATGCGAAATTGTGAAAATGTTTCCCACTCGCAGCTGGCGATGCCAACCAGATGTGGACCGATCCCCCCACGCTCATCCTCGCCCTTCTCGTTTGGAAAATGAAATATTTTTTAATTTTTAAATATGCATGCCAATTGAAGGGAGCCAAAAAATCTGGCAACGAAAACCGAATGAATGTCTCGAGAAATTCGCGTTTTTCTGCGCTTCTTGGAAGCGAGTCAAATAACGCGTTAAATGGTGCGAGGCAAATGAATGTTTATCCAGGGTGGCCAGGAGGGGTGGAAGTCTGGTGTCTCCAGCTGGGGCGGGGTAAAGTCAACCCAGACAACATGCGACAAAAGCGCGCTAAATGTGTGTGCAACTAAGTTGGCAGAAAGTGCGGAATGGTCACGCAAACTTGCCTCCCCAGAGTGTTAACAATGTTGCCTCCCAAAAGTCAGGGTCGATCATTAAATGGTTTTGGGTGGGAGAGATGTTTATTATCATATTGAAGCTTTAAGATCTTAAACCTTTAATAAACAAATAATTGATAACTAATCCGTGACATTAAGCCATGCCCCTCAAAGGCAACAAGTATTACTTTTCCACCAATTATGATTCTCGAGAAGCTCCTCCCCCCAAGTACATCCAAGTGGTAATTTAAGCCCCATCGCCCCAGAGGCTTTTGAACCAGCGGCTCTCACTACCTTTCACGCGAATTTCATCCTCGAACCCCGAAGTCCCACTCCAATTAGTGGGAGGATGAATTCCTTGACCCCTGGCACTGGTACTGACACTGGCACTGGCCCATTAAGATTAGGGAATGTTCGTTGTTATGGCCAGAAATTGATGAGCACTGAAATACTCGTTACGAGCATATTTAATTCGCGCTGCCACAAGTTCATTATCCTTTCGGTTTTCGGGTTGGCTTTCGGGTTATTAGGGTTTGGGTTTAATGAACCCACTAGGTGCCAAAGGGGCCTGCCCGGCAATCGCTTCGCCCTCATCCTTCGGGGGGCGATGGGGAGGGCGTGTCGGGGTTCGCCCCATAATAATTGAAATTGAAAACATCCACTCGGAGGATTCCCAGTCCACTTGTGATATTCAATTAGGGGCATATTTTCATGGGATTTACAGGATATTTGCAATGGGGAGGAGAAGAAGGGTTCTGCCGTCGCTAATTGGAGCCCGCAATCCCCAGGACTCGCCTCGGTCCTTTCCTTCCACTAATTACTGGAAAACTAATCGAGTGGCCCGGCGAAGGGGAAGTTCGTTAATCCAATTTCAATATTCAAATGCAAAATTCAGCGGAAATCGAATAAATGCAGGAATTGTGTGCGAATTTCAGTTTTCAGTTCGTGACTGGCCCTGAAAGGCTCCAGTTGGAAGTGACTGCCACTTGACACGCTTCTCAAATATTAGAATCCGTAATTGTATGTACATATATCTGTATCTCTGTGTGGTGTATCTTGTATCTGTAGCTTGTAGTGGTGTGCGTTTAGGATACAAGCGATTACATGCATAATTCAATTGGTGTAACAGTTGGATCTGACTCCCAGCATGTTGGTTCGCCATTATAGAAATCGCTAAAAGGATGCCACACCGCACTCGGAGCTTCAAAAAAGGAAGAAAAAGGATAAATGCGAGGCAGCAGATGCTCCACATGTTACAGGGCACTGAGAGAAAGCAATCTTAAATATTTCCAATCCAAAGGTGGAATATATTTTCAACTAAATCTGCTTTTAAATTGCTTTTAAATTACGCCTTTCATTTTAATTGCTCGTTAAAATTTTGCAAGATCATTAAACTGGCAATGACCGCGAATTCCGCCAGACTCGTGCTAAAATTTAAAATCAAACAATTGCTGATTATAATCTGGCAGTCCGAGGGTGATTCACTTATAGGCTTGTGGTTGAGTGGCAGATATTTGAAACCCAAAAAATCAATTGGAATAAGAATGATTTATTATAGAACCTTTGATCATTTTTTTATATTTTTTTTTCTCAGTGTTGAGATTCCCATTTACAGGACACAAATAAAGCAACAGCCATGGCTCACATCTGCCGGTGACAATTGTCACACACCATTCTCCCATTCGACTGTCAATCATGCTTAGAGCACTGAAATTTCTCTGAAAAGGATGTCCCCAGGATCCCCGGTTAGGAGCGTCCCAGTGCATTAGGGAAAGCATTAAAGTTGGTTGGTAAGAGGATATGCAAATGCTGTTCTTACACAGGATATGTACATAGCCTGCCATCCTAGTGCCTCGACTATCGAAACGAGCTTAAACAGCTGTTGGCTCAAACTACATGCAAATTATATCATAAAATATGTAACCACTTGAGTCACTCTTACCTGTTACCTTACTCCACCTCCCCCTCTCCTCTTTTAGGACACCTGAGAAAGTTTTCTCGGGACTCGAGAACTTTGCCTGCCACTGGCACTGGCGCTGGGACTGCCACTACAACTGCTGTTGATGTTTCCCAAAAGCAGTTGGGGAGGAATTGGACTGGAGATGAACTAAAGTCATCTGCTCGTCGGGCTCTGACGCTGAACGCACCCCGGGAGGTCGACTCCGAGCTCAGAAATTAAGATTGATGTGCTCTGAGAGCAACGGAAATGGAAAATAAAGGCTTAAACCAGCTGGAAACCTTTCGATTTCGAGGCATGACAGCAGACAAAGGAGTATACATTTATTTCCAAGACCAAAAAAACTAAGGAAACCACTTTTCTAATTAATTTTCTTTATAAACTACAAAAAGTTAAAGCTTTGAACTAAAAAAATTAATAGTCTTATCTTTCCACTTGAAAATATTAATCCCTAAGACACCAAATGATTGAAATAATCAGAACTTTGATCATCTATAGTTTCCTACCTTACTATCACTATAGTTTCTATAGTTGTCTATCAATAAATATTAATAAAATCTAATTGCTGGCGCCAGATTAATTAAAAGCACTTGAGAGAGTAGAATCTTAAGTAGAATCTAGTCTTAGGGGTTAACCCACTTCAAGAAGATCTATGAGAAAGTCCAATAATGTTGACAAAGCCTTACAAATATTATCTCTTTCCTAAGATAAGCTATAAGCCCTACCCTCGACCTTCGAAGTAACCCTTCTTGTAATGCTGCACTTAGTCAGCAATATAACTGATTCGATTATATATTAGTGGCTGATCGTAGATCGTAAATAGTAGTTCAATTTTGGCCAATCAGCCGTCCACTTATCGGGCAATAAAAACACACAATGCTCATCGATTAGATTGGTTTTTGTTTTTGGGTATTAATGCACTACAAGAGTATTACGCAAAAGATGATAGTTCCAGGTGCTCCCTAGTTCAGCTGGTAGTAGGCGGCGATCACCTGGTGGATCCAGCTCACGTATGGGGGCACCGAGGTGTAGACCGTCGGCCGACTGGCATAGCCGCATGGCATGTAGCTCCACGAGGCCACGCCCACCAGCTCCGCGGGTCCATCGATGGGCCAGTAGATGAGCGGATTGCCGCCGTCGCCGTAGCAGGTCTTTATCTGCGAGCACACCTGCTGGTTGCTCAGCGGAGCGTCCGAGGGCAGCAGCTCCTGGCAGGCAATACTGTTCAACAGCGGGGCGAAGGCGTACTTCAACTGCTTGGAGTACTCGTCGTTGTCCACGTCGGTGAGTCCCCAGCCGTAAACGGCGGTGGTCTTGTTGGTGTAATCGTCCCTGACATCCGGCAGAGCGATTTGCTGAACCCGAGCCGAGAAAACGAAGCTCTCCGACACGTGAAGCAGCGCAATGTTGTCGCTTCCAGCCTCGCCGGTGAAGGATCTGTGCTTCGACACGAAATCCACATACCGCACTTGGGCCGATGTCACGTTGGATCTGTTGGTGATTCCTGCGTAGACCGGTGTTCCCAGGGCATCCCCGTGGAAGTCCTCCAGCTCCTTGACGCAGTGGGCCGCGGTGAGGAGCCACTTCTTGCCAATGATGCTGGCGCCGCACAGATGCGTGTAGGTGGCCCGGGTCAGGGACAGGGAGACCAGGTAGGGCACATTGTCCACTCCCTGGACATCGTATCCGTCGATAATCAGGGGCTGGATCTCCACCGGCACATGCTCCAAGTGCTTGACAGTCAGGTGGGCGGGAAAGTGCGGAATGTTGGCGGCTCCGGCCAAAGCCAAGAGTGGCAGAAGAAGGTAAAGTGGCGAAAGCATTTGAGGGACCCACTGATACGGGGAGTACTACGAAAAGTCTAAACTGTGGGCCGGAAGGCGACTGGCCTTTTATGGAAAAAGTTTAAAAGCTTTTCGTTATCAGGAGTGAGAGAGAATGTCCCCAAAAGAGTTTTCAACTGCTTTCCGAACTAGTTCCAAGCCCTATAGTATTTTTTTTATGAAAATTAGAGAACCCCTATATCTATTAGTAACTATAATTGAATGAAAACCCCTTCCCACCTTCCAAAAACAATGAATATAATTTTTTACTTAACAAAACGCTGCCCTAATTGGTTTAAAAATGCGCATAAAAATTAAAAGTTGAATTAAAAGTAATGCCAGGACGGTAATGGCCCCTGGGACTGGGACTCTGTCCCCAGCACGCAATTGATGCCCCATGGCCCATGCCCCTTATCCCTTGCCCCCTGTCCCTTAGTGACAAATATAAAACAAAACATGCAATTACCCCAGGAACTGGGTGCAACGTTGCATACCCTTTGGTGCACATCCATGCACATAATCGCCGCACTGTGTCGGCCAAGTTAGTTGCCACCGAGTGGCATTAAGGCCACACATGCCCCGTCGTCGTGGGTTTGTCGCTTGGAAAATGTTTACGCAAACGTGTGGTCATTTCGGAGGGGATCCGAGGGGGGGCCTGGGTATGCTCCATGAAATCCACTTTTAATTGGCTTAGGCGGGTCGTGAGTTCCGTGTCGGATTGGGTTGGTTGGGAGGGTGGCTGGGGGTCAGTATTTTTAGCATCCTTTGAGACCCGCACTGTGACCTTGTCGTGTCAACACCTCAGCCTCAACACCTGCGTAAATCCCCATGGACCGTATAGGTGGCCTCAGACCAAAATACTAATTAATACAAATGAAATTAGCTAATCCAATATTGGCGATTAAAGGATACAGGATCTTTTATTGATTTCAAAAGTGGGAGTGGGAGTGGGAGTGGGTTTACCCCAACTTCCATGGGCACTAGAAAAGGTCAATATACCAAGACCCACTTGCCCAGGGCTTTTCCCCAGCGGAACTTGAAGGCAGTAGCTAGTTTAGTACCAAGGTTAGGCCTCCTTATCGCCGGATCCTAATCAATACAGACGAAATTAACTAATCACTCCTAAGCCAGATACGAATCGTAAATCTATCTGCTAATCTTGACGGCGGCGTCGAGTATAAAAGATGGGGGCGACTCTGAGGTAGGTAGCAATTCCTGCATTTAAACACAATGAAGCTGATCACCGTGACCCTGCTCGTTGCCCTGGTGGCCGCCGCCCAAGCCGGACGGATCACCGACCAGTTGGTCAAGCTGGTGCCCAGCTTTGCCACCGGATTCGTCATCAATGGCACTGAGGCCGAGCCCCACTCCGCTCCCTACATCGTGTCCCTGGCCACCAACTTCGAGAAGCACTCGCACATCTGCGGAGGCACCATCATCGACCACGAATGGATCCTGACCGCCGCCCACTGCATCTCAAACCCCGAGGGCATGAGCGTCATCGCCGGCCTGCACACCCGCGCCGAGGTGGACGAGCTCACCCAGCACCGTCAGGTTGACTTTGGCCGCGTCCACGAGAAGTACACCGGTGGTGTGGGTCCCTACGACATCGCCATCCTGCACGTCAGCGAGCCCTTCATCTTCAACGAGAACGTCTCCCCCGCCAGTCTGCCCAGCCGCGAGGAGATCCATGAGGGCGAGAGCCACCTGTACGGATGGGGCCAGCCCAAGTCGTACATCTTCACCGCCGCCAAGACCCTCCAGACCATAACCGCCGACATCGTGAACTTCGAAGAATGCCGGGATGCCCTTCCCGAGGACGCTCCCCTGGCCGAAAGCAACGTCTGCTCCTCGTCCCACCAGCAGAGCAAGTCGGCCTGCAATGGTGACTCTGGCGGTCCCCTGGTCGTTGAGAAGGCCGGTATTCCTTCCGAGCTGATCGGCATCGTCTCCTGGGGCTACATTCCCTGCGGACTGGCCCAGATGCCCTCTGTTTACACCAGAGTGTCCGCTTACGTTGGCTGGGCTCACGACATAAAGAGCGCCTACTACCGTCTCTTCTAAGCTGGAGGAGGAGCGGGTCTGTAGATAGACCCCGTGATCTAGTGGAGGGTGGCCATCACTTTGGATCATAGCCATGATCGATTGTTAAATAAATGCATCCGACTAAAAATAATTTGTTTATTTTATAAGGGAATGGGTTTGGGTCTTCTAGTCCCACTTTATGGAAAAGTTAAGGTTCTATTTAAGGACTTAAAAAATAGTAAAATTTATCAATCTAAACTGCTATATTCTTTTAGATCTTTAAGAATAATATTAATATTTAGATAGTACTCTTAAGATTAATCTATAATATCATGGCAAGTGATATTTTGTTATATTTTATCTCTTAAGAAAAAACGCAATTCATTATGAAATGTCCTTTTCTAACAAGATCCATTTTATGGAAAAGTTAAGGTTCTATTTAAGGACTTAAAAAATTATACAATTTGTTAATCTAAACTGCTATATTCTTTTAGATCTTTAAGATTAATATTAATCTTGAGATGGTACTCTTAAGATTAATCTATAATATCATGGCAAGTGATATTTTTTTATATTTTATCTCTTAAGGAAAAAGGCAATTCATTATGAAATGTTCTTTTCTTACAAGATCACCCATTACTATAATTCATCTAATTATATTCCTGCTGTATATTTTTAGATCTTTAAGATTAATATTAATCTTGAGATAGTACTCTTAAGATTAATCTATAATATCATGGCAGGTGATATTTTGCTATATTTTATCTCTTAAGGAAAAAGGCAATTCATTATGAAATGTCCTTTTCTAACAAGATCACCCATAACTATAATTCATCTAATTATATTCCTGCTGTATATTTTTAGATCTTTAAGATTAATATTAATCTTGAGATGGTACTCTTAAGATTAATCTATAATATCATGGCAAGTGATATTTTTTTATGTATTTTTTCTCTTAAGGAAAAAGGCAATTCATTATGAAATGTCCTTTTCTAACAAGATCACCCATTACTATAATTCATCTAATTATATTCCCCTAATACGAAGATATTCTTCGATAGAAATAAAACAATTTTCTAATCTTAAAAGTGAGAAGGCAAATTTCTGAGAAAAACTAAATATTGTGAAATAATGGAAAGAATGAAAGTTCAGTCGTTGTTTGTCAACCGTGTAAGGCCTAAGAATTTATGGTGTTTGATTACCCAGGAATCGATTGATAATCTCTATTTAGACTGGATCCAGTCCAGAGTTGGCCTCCTGATTTACGAACTCTACTGTAAGCTCTGGAAAAGCACAGACTTTTGGAGGCGTGTGCCAGCGATAGAGTTTCCAGTTCTGACAGTCATCCACTCGACCAATCAAAGCGCGCTCGAGTGGAAGCTCCTTATCGGAAAGATAATGAAGGTAGTGGACAGAAATCGGTAAAGTCGTAAGAGAAAGCTCGGAAAGCTTTGATTTAGTTAACAACATGTTGCTGAAGTTTTGATGTTTTATAATATAAAAATATTAGGGGTATATTAACTATTAAGTTTATTAAAAAATAAAATATATATCTATAAGTCGTAGTACCTTAATATTTCCTCTGGTCTAGGAGAAAATGCTGTTCTAGGAAGACTTCCAATGTATTAATTAATTTTTATAAATCTAAATAATTATTAATTGCAATAATCCCACTTAAGTCGAACTTACTGGGCTAAGGAGAAATGGTTTATTGTCCCAGACAATAGGTCTAGTCCATTCACATTAGCCGTATCTTATCTTTGCGAATAGTTCCCGAACCACTCACTGTCTCCCCATAGAGGATTTTCTAGTGTTTTATGATCATCATTGACCGGAATCGATACAACAAACTACTCCAAAACAAAGAGTGCGAAAAAGTGGAACAAAGTGGGTCAAAAATCGACGGGATCCAGACTGATCGGTGACTTATTTTTACGAGTATTTGAAGTGGATGCAGGGGCCTTAAAAGATAGCCTTTTAATCAGTCAATAGCGCCGGACAATGGCAGGACAAAAGGTGGGCCGTATCGGGGCCAAGAATAATGTCGCATCAGGATCGTAAATCTCTCGGAACCCCTAAGCACTCTTGATAACGATAGCAAGGGGATCTCTGAGTGGTTGGCGACTCTCTAGCTATATAAGGCACTCTTTCAACTGGCAATAGAAACAAACTGCAACAGCAATCCCAACCAGCAACATCATGAGACAATTCGTGGTACTATTCGCCCTGGCTGTGGCCACCGTCACGGCCAGCCTGATCCCCCAGCCGGGATTCCCGGAGGGTCGCATCATCAACGGAGAAGAGGCGAAGGTCGGCGAGGCGCCCTTTATTGTCTCCCTACAAACCCCGCAGGGATCGCATTTCTGCGGTGGTTCCATTATCGCCAATGATATTGTCCTCACCGCCGGACATTGCATGATCTACACAAAGTTCTCGATTGTGGCCGGAGTCAGAGATCGGACCGACCAGTCGAATGCCCAGGTGAGGGCCGTGACCAGCGCCAGCCAGTATGTGGTCCACGAAAAGTACGGCGGCAGTGTGGGTCCCTACGACATCGCCCTTATCCACCTGGTGGAGCCCTTCAATCTGGACGCTGTGGCCCGCGACGGCAGCTATCCGGTGGCCGCCATCGACCTGCCCAGCAAAAACTACGTGGGCACCGGCAACGGCACCCTCTACGGCTGGGGTCGCGACTACTCGGGGGCTCTGCCACTTATACTCCAGAAGCTGGATACCGACATTATCGACTTCGAGACTTGCGGTGATGCCCTGCCCTCCAACAGCCAGCTCCACGAGACGAATGTCTGCAGTTATATCAAGGGTAAGACGGACGGAGCCTGCAACGGAGACAGTGGCGGCCCATTGGTCCAGGGCAAGTCGCAAGTGGGCATCGTATCCTGGGGATATACTCCCTGCTCCACCACATCGTATCCCTCTGTCTACACCGGTGTGGGCTGCCATAACCAATGGATTTGGGAGAAGGTGGTTCTATTCCGTGCCTAAACTTGTAAAGTTTCAATAAAAAATCGAACATTTTCTGCTTTGAAATTAATGATTACAAGTTTTTTTAATTAATAAAAAATAATGGGCCAGTTGTAGGAGAAGAAATTAGAAAAAGAAATCTGGAAATATTTTGTTTATTTTTCTAAATCTTTATGGAAAAATGTAGCTACTTTGGGATGCTTAAATTCAATTATATATTATAATTAATTTTATATATTAAAATTAATTTATGGAAGTTTAATGTTGATATAATTTTGAGATTAACCAGATACCTGGTTACAATGAATAAATAAATTAAAGCTATCCTTAAGCTAAGCTTTAACAGTTGTTTAGTTAATGTTATATTTTTAAAATGAAAAAAAAACATGATTAATGCCTAAGCAAGCCTTTAATGAGTTGCTTTTTTTTAGTAAAAATAACATTCCACTCACATCGTCCCATCGAATGAACTTCTCTCCATCTTGCAACGCTTGCGGCACCTCCACACTGGCTGTGGAAATGTAGGTTCCGCCGGCACTCATCATCCTGGCTCCTTTGCACCTGCCTCTTTGATTTTCGGGTGCACTATTTCAGTGGCTCTCCAATTTCTGGTTGCCCGACTGACTGGTTTTCTGGTTAGTTCTCCTCCTCCTCTATTTTTCTCCCCTCCTTATTTTTTGGGGGGATTTTCTGCGGCTTCGGGTTTCCGTTTAGCCGCTGCTCGAAAATTCCGCTTCTAGTGATGAGGTTGCTGGTGGTGGTGTTGTTGTTGGTGTTCTCCGGATGCATACAAATGACGCCATGGTCCTTGTCCAAAGAGTGATTCCTGGACGTGGACGTGGTCCGGGCCACAATTAGCACGGCGTTGTTCTGGCCAAGCGTCCAGCCCCCGTTGACTGCATTCTGTGGCTTGATTAAGATTCCTGTCCCGTAAACGTGAGGGTTACTGAAATATCACAGAGGAAAACCGATGGTTAGCAAAGTGCTTTGTTTCATTTATTTCATTTTTTATTCAAATTTCTATTCCCCTATCTAAGTTAACTTAAACTCTAAACACTCCAAGCTATTTATTTAAACTTTTTATCAAAAACTAAACAATAGATTTAACATTTGGGAATAAAACTTTTCATTCAAAACTGCCATAAATCTTTAAAATGCTTCCAGAACCCTGCACTGAATCCTTTAGGAACTCTTAGGGGAGCTTCTAGTTCAAAAACATTAGAGCTTCGAACTCTAGTCTCTACTGTAATTTGTTGCCAGAAATACACAAAAGACATAACATATATAGGGGTCCGGTTGATTAGCGATTCCCTGAAAGTCTCCGGCCTTTGTCTCGTTTTCGGTTTTCAGTTTTCGTTTGCGTGTCAACCCGATTACGGGACCCCGAAAGGTCAGAGAAACTGAGGTCCGGGTTACGGATCCCCTGACTGGCTTCCACCATTCAGAAAAAGGGCATCCATTCATCGACGACCAGAGCCATCGCATTCAAAGCTGGGCGGCTTTTGTTTGTTATTTTTGGGCTCCTGTCGCTGGCCATTGTGCTTTCCGATCCCTGCCCCTTGTAGTTTTTGTTCGGTTTCGGCTTTTTGTATTCAGCTGCACTTCATTTATGCAGGAAACCCATTTTTACTCTTTCGGTTCGCTAATTTGGCGCAAAAACATTTTCTGGGAATTCAGTTTTCAATAAGCCTGCCGGACCTTTTGGCCTCCACCTCCATCTCTCACGCTCTGGCTCGTTAAATATAGACATCCGGTCCACTTTCGGAACTTGACTCACCTGAACCCAGTGGCTTCGTACTATTATTTTTGACATAATCCACTTAGAACTACTAAGATGTTGGCTTATCCGCAACCGCACATTTGCGGTGGGGCAGTGCAAGGAATATACATATATGAGGAATGGAAATCCAGCACACGTGACTCTATTTTGGCCCTGTCATAACCACTTTGGGCCAAGTCCGCAGGGAGAGACCGAAACTGAATCCGAAACTAAAAACAGAAGCCCGCCAGCCAGCCAGCCAGTAGTTTACGAGAAAAACTTTTAGCAATCCAAACAATCCAAAGGCAAGTCACCCAACCACCCACAAAATGCAGACAAGGGCACTGAGAGAAAAGCATAGATATTAAAAGACTATAAACTCATTGGAAAAGTAAATAAATATTTTTTAAACAAAAGAAAGTATGGGTTTTGACAAGATGAGTTTGGGGTTAAGCTATAGGTTTATGGACTCTTTAAGCAATTAAATATTTGAATTAAACTCTTCAATACCCTATTAAAATGTAATTTTTTTTTGTAATTATTTTTCCCAGTGCCCTTGTCTCATCTCACACATGGCTACTGAAAGTTTTTCGCGCATAAAGGAAGTCATTTGTTTTGTATTTGTTGCTTTCGCAAATAGAATTGAATTTTGTGAATTTATTTTGCCGTTTTCCATGCCGTTTTCCATGCCATTTTCCCCAGCCATTTTCCCTTTTCAAATTCAGTTTGTACATCATAAATTTTCAGCCATCGAAAAGGGGAAGTAATTAAGCATTTTCATTCTGTTTGTGTTCCGATTGAGTCGAGTTCCTGGTGTGGTCTTATGGTGTGTCTTGTGTGCCAAATGGTTTTCGGATTTCGGATTCGATATCGAAAATGGCTGTTATCGTAAGTGGAAATGTGGGAGATGCCAGTTCGATTTTTTCTCATTTCCATGCTCTGTACGATTTTCACTCGCTTTTCCTTTTATTTTCTTTGCAAATCGTTTTAAGTGTTTTATGGCAAGCGGGCAAAAAATTTATTGCAGGCAATTTGCAGATGTACCCCAGCGAGTGAGTGTGTGGGGGGGCATGTTTGGGGACCCTCGGCTACCGGAGGATACGAACCGGAAATCACAGCGGCAACACACAGATTTCAAGTGACTTTTCCCCATCGCTCTGGCTGGCTCTAAAAAAGCGAGATAGAGCTAGCCCATGAATCATGTATGCGACAGAAACAGAAACAAACAAACAGCGCCACAAAAAAATGGAAAATGGGGCAGTGGCAGATCCCCTGTCCTGCTGGAGCCGGGGGGAGGGATGTGGCATAAATCAAAGCGCCGAGTCAAAATATGTTTTCCTTTGGCAAAGGTTAAACTTTGATATATGCTGCCAGTCAGGGCCGGCGTACTTGTTACTGGATGGTTAATGGCGGGCTTTCGGTTCATCTGGTGCAGGGCATCGGAATTTATGGATAGTCAACAGCCATGTCGAAGTTTTAGATTGCATTTTATGCTTTTGAGTTTTTCAAGAAATATGGATTTGACGGGAAATATAGTGAGATTTTTTTAAGGAGGTAGATCAACTATTAAAGTGGGTAGAGCTTCATATTTCTTCTTGAAAATAAGTATTTTATTTAAATACTTTGATTATTATACTAAAATTATACAATTAATTAATCTATCATTACGAAGTTTCTTATATAGATCACTCATTTATTTCTCGTATATTATACAGTCATACATATAAGTCTTAGAAACTTAAGACCTTAAGTCTTATAAAGCTGAAATCTTATAGATTTAGTATAGAAACTATAATTAATAATAATTTTTATTTAAATAAATAATACTTTACCTTAATTTATGAAAAAAATTATACCAAAACTACTCACAATTAAGTAAACCTAATAGTGTGGCTTTCAAAAAAAATAAGAAATGAAAAATGCTTTCAACTTTCCAAAATTAATTTAAAAAGTTTAAACTTAATCGGCGGTCGACAGAGGTCCTTCTGCCCTCTGTCTCCTGGTAAATTGTTTTCTACCCCGGGGAATGGCTTTTAAGTACCTGCACCTAAGTGTCCATTTAGTTCATGGGCGACTTTTGCAAATGAATTGGGATTGGGCCCGAGCAAGTCGGGGGCAAGAAGGTCCTGTTTCTCTCTAGGGACCTGCCGGCTTCCCCATGCCATTCTCATTCTTTCGTTTCCGTGAAAAGTGCGGAAGTTGCTTGTCAAACGGCAATCTTGGCCAGAACACACACACTCACACTCACAGCTACATACAGGGACACACACCAACATGATAATCAAATCAAGGCGCCAGCTATTTGGTTAATGTGCATGACAGCGTTGCCGAGAAAAAGGAAATCAGGATACAGAGGGGCAGAGACGGAGGGGGGGAGTGAAAATGCTTAAAAGTGAAGCTGAAGCGCAAAGAAGAAGGAGAACCAGCAGGTGAGAGTCGAAAGATAAGAATTTTACCAACCAGGCGGCAGAAATTTTTGTATAGCATGCTTTTAGGAGCGAGAATGGCCCTGTCTTTCATTTTTTCCCTCCTCCTTCTCCTTCTCCTTCTTCATCCTCGCGCGCGTAAATTGCAGCGACAGCCTGTGGCGCTCTCTTGTATCCTGTAGAAGCAAGTGTATGTGTGTGTGTACTGACTATAATTTCATTTGTGGTACATAAAACTTTGTCAGGCTTCATCTCTTCGGGCCAAGACCAAGAGGGCCAGAAGAGAGAATCACATTAAACTAATTGCTTTAGCTTGTCATTGCTGATGTTGTTGTTCTCCGTTGTATTGTTGTTGTGTTTGATTGTTAGAGCTTTTAGGCAACGAAAATTCTATTTACTTTTAGGCCAAAAATGGTTTGTCAGCCCGCACTTGCCAGCCATTAAAAATTGAAAAGCCACCATGTCCGACACTAAAGTGCCTTTCCAGACTTGATGGCTCAAGTGGCAATTAATATATTACACTTTAAGTGAAAACTAAACAATTTTCTAATCTGAAAAGCACTTTCCAGGCCCAACTAATAAGGCAAGAACCACTCCCACATCCCATCAAATATTAACAGAGGTCGGCCCGAAAAGGTCATACTGGGAGATGATTTCCCTTTCCTGCTTATACTTCCATACTTTCTACTTATTTTTATTTTTTCTTGCCTTTTCTTTTTAATAAAAAATTGAAATTTAATTTGAACTTTCTTTGCTTTTTGCGGGAAAAGAAAAATGAAAATAATTCCTGAACGATTCGAATTGATTTTTGCTTCTAAATTGCTTGGCATTCAAAGCGAAAAACTCTGGACCGGATTTTCTTAACATTTTTTTATTTTTGTATTCCCCTCCAGCATAAAAATTCATCATTTCATAGAGGGGGCGTGATAAGTGGGCGGTGGCAAGTCAACAACTTGCCGGCCCTTGGGTACTCTGCTTTCGCCCCATATCGGTAGCATAAAGTACACAAATAAATAAAAAAAAAATACATATATAAAACATTTGGGCAGGGGCAGGGGCAGGGGCGTAGTAGCATGAGGGGGTGTGGTTAAGTAAAAGGAAAACAAAATTAAGTTCAATGACACCCCAAAACAACAGCCACCGGCCGTAAATTCGAGTTCCAACTTAGGGAAGGCATGTCCTTCCTCTCCATCGCCGTTCCACTTGAAGGGGAACCTCCATCAACGTCAAGTCGAGTTCTCCTCAGGATCCCTCAATTTCCAACCAACAATCGTCGGGAAAACTCCCAAAAGCCTGGTGTACAAGTGTGTGGGTGCGGTTCCAATTGGAAAACTTTTGTTACACTTTGTTTTGGGTTTTTGTTTTTTTTTTTGAGGGGAGGGAAAATGTGTATGGGACTCTGCCAACTCTACCAAGCAAGAGCAATTTATAATTCGAAAATTTCCTCAATGGGCTTAATTCTCTTTTTCTTTTCGAGTTTTGTGGCCCATACCTTCGGCTAGGCACTTCTGGCTCGCCCTCATCGATTTGATAATGCCCGCCGATAGGCAAATTGTGAAAATATTGACAAAACAATTGTTTTCAATGGCACGCGAGGCAATGCTCCCACCCAGGCCCATGGACCTCTGGCCCCTAGGCTCGCACCCCTATCCCCTGGCTTGTGTCAGTTGTTTGTCTAAATTTTCTATTTATAGCACGACGATGAGTTCAATGTTTGATTGGCCTCCGCCGAAGGGTAAAATGAACCTGCGGTGAAGGCTTTTCCAAACTTCCGAAGGTCCTTTCGCAACTGTAGCATTAGAGAGCTTGATCTGGGAGATCTATTATATTATTTATTATTATTTTTATATAATTAATCATCAATCTTGTCAATAGTTTAATTAAAACACTAATACCCCTGTCGTAGTGGAGCTGTCAACTTTTCCGATCCATTACACTACCAGATATCCCATCCACCACTCCTGGTGTTGCCTGGAAATGGGCCATAAATAGCCTGCCACTGATTACTGCCAATTACCCGACTAACTGCACGTCGGATAACCAAAAAATAAACAAATAAACAAGTGCAAGGCATTATGTGCGTGAGTTATGTGCATTCGCCTGTTAATTTGTTTGCTCGGCACTTCGATTGTGCAGCGATGGCCCACTCGATTGATTGTGGCAAGGTTGATCTGTCAAAATTTTGACAGCTTTCCACAACTAACTGTGACCTGTAACTGTGTGGCCGTGCATAATCGAGTGATGGTGGGAGGGCTCTACCCAAAGCTACCGCAAACAAAATGAAATTGTGACAGAAAATGATAATTATTAATTAAAACCGCGCTCCAGTGTCACCGCAAACACACCAAGATATACGTAAACACGAAAAAAAGACACATTAAAAGTAACAAATTCATGTGGATTATGTTTATTCGAGGGGTATTACATTACGTAATATACGTGAGGTGTTTTATTGCCTATATTTAAGGTAGAAAGAATGAAATTTAAAGTGAAATCAAGCTGCTTATAGATTATAACATATAGAGTTTAAGAATCATGTAGAAAGTATTCTTACCCACAATTTTTGTACCCTAATAGACCCAGTTACTGCCAAATTTGTTACGTTTATGGCTCATTAAAATAAAGAAAACACTCTGCAGGCATCTCATTCATATTCATAGAATCTCTTACTTTCCTATCTGGGCTTATAGCTCCCTCCATCCCATAAACCATATAATATTCATACATAATTCCCCTCAGAAGAGTAGCTGGAAGTTGCAAGTCTTTGGATTTATTTATAACATTTCTGTTTCGGTCCCCAGACGTTTCTCTTTTCCATTTTTATCGCGCTTTTATCTAGTTTGTCAACGTTATCAGAAAACGGCAACAACAACACCAGTAACCGTATCCCCCACAGCAGCAGCCATGGGTGGGAGCTATGGGGAGTTGAGACCGTCCCCTGCGCCCGCGTTTTGGTGACATGGCTAGTCGGATAGTCGGACGTATTAGATTTGACGCTTCATTATAATGATAGATCGTTGTGCGTTGGTGTCTAACCAAAGCACTGACAGAAAATAGGGGGAAATTATGTTAATTAGGGATTACGGGGATTATATTAATTGATAACGAAGGGAAACTTAGAGGCTTAAACGCTTTTCCGGCAGACTAAGCCGGATATTGCTTGAACTTGACGATACTCTATAGCTTTTTGCATAATTAATACTTTTTTTATTGATTTCATTTCATTTCATAAGAATCCTATTAAAAATTAAACATTTAATCAAAAATTAAAGCTGGTCCACCCTGCGTATGAGTAATATTTTCAAGAACAAAAAGCATTTTTACCAAATTCTCATTTAATTTTAATAAATTTTTATCAAAATAAACATAAAATCAAATATTACTCATAAGCCTTATATGTCGCCATGCCCACCTGGCGTATACGTAATATTTTTTATTGCTTTATTTTTAATTACATTTATTTCACTTTTAAGTATCTAAGACTATAAAACTAATAAAGTACCATGTCTGAAGCCATTTGTGGCTGCTACTCTTGCAGAAATAGCTGCCTTTGCTGAACCCACGCTGCGTACCTTGACCAACGCTGCGTATGAGTAATATGCTAATGGATTTCCATGCAAAGACCAGATAAGCGAATTCATTCAGATACATACTGCCCAAGCAGCATCATACATTAGCATACATTTTCCGCCAGTGTACCGCCGTCCGCGATAGTTGTTTAATTTTCAGCGTTGCCTACGCTGCGTATACGCGACTTTTATTCAGCTCTGCAGTCGGGCGTTGGCGGCGGCGGCTGCTAAATAATTAATGAGCAGCCTCAAGTGGTAAAACGGGTGAATTGGCGTCAGCGACAAAAAGGGAGAATTATATAGAGAGCAATGGCAGTGGCAGGAGCTGGAGCTGGATGGCCATGTCAGCATAATGAGCCAAACGGGAACACACACCCACGCATGCACGCTAATTGTCCTCTACGGCCCGTGTCCTTTAACGTCTTAATTGTGTTTGAATGATTGAAACCGGCTAGGAGGGCTAGGACCGGGGGCCTGCAGCAGTCAAGTGGGATAATTGCATATCAGTGGTGCAGCTGATGCCACAACTTGATAAATGCCTCGAGTGGACTCGAAACAGAAACGGGGGGATGCAAAGGCAATGGGGAAAAAAAAGAAGAAGGCCAAGAGAAATGGCTTACAGCGCTCCGCTAATTGGCGATACGAGCTGATGTGATGCTGATAGCTGATGCTGTTCATTAGCTTTTTATTATTTTCTTTCTTTTTATCTCAAAGAGAAAATGGTCCGGATTGGTAACAACCTGATTGAAGCTCTGCTTGGAGTGGAGTTCTACTTAAGGCTCGTTTCTTGAAATTAATTATGAGAACCAATAAACGTCATAGAAGTTGGGATTTTTGCTAATTTTTGGGAAATTTCTAGGAAAGTTCTTCATAGTCGTCACAATACTGGGGAAAACTCCAGGAAGTTTTCAACCAACCCCCTTAGGACCGAAAATTACTTGCAACTTGAAATTCAGAATGTCAGTATTTATTTTTTATAAAATATCAAATAATATTCTTTATCTTAAACTTTCATTACCCAGAAGCCCTTTGCGTCTTACATTTAAAAGTATTGTGAGCTTACGCTTGATTTCCCACGAAACTGGTCGCACGACCTATCCGAAAAAGCGATCAGGAGTGATAAGCATCCGTAGAGTTCTCCCATTACGGAGGTCACCCACGGAATGATTCACGCGCGACCCAGTGAAGCGTTATCGCGACAAGTTTACGATTTCCCCTGGCAGCTACGGTATCTCAAAGATTTCCAGTTACGCGCCACGCGCTCGCTCTTCCAAAACAATCGACACAAATCTTTCAACCATAATCCAAAATCAAAAAAATTGAAATATTTGAACTTTGACGGGAAGGGAATTTCGAGGGAAACTCAAATAGAAATCGATGAGTTTTTGGCCAAACAACAAGACAAACAATGGGGCGGGAATGGGTCAGGGATGGGTCAGGAAGGGGGGCAGTGGCAAATGTATTTTTCGGCACAATTTTCAATTAGCAGCCAGGCACCAGCAATGCCGGAGGCAAAGAAAAAAACGAGAATGTTGTACAAATAAATTGAATGGAATTGTATTTTGATTTAATTTTGTGTGCGGTGCTGAAATTGAGAATAAAATTGGTTTCCCCCCACCACCACACTTCCTGGTACATTTTCGAAAAAAAGGTTCTAGCATTGTCTTGTATCTGGGATGCGAGTTACCTGTGATTGAACTTTTTGACTTTCAGATGAAAAAGTTTCTGCAGATGCCACTGCCAAGTGATTTGAATTTCGTAAGCGGCTAAATTTCAATTACAGATTCTGGAGCCGCCGGCGAAAGGAAGCTGTAGTCTCTCTCCAGCCGGATAAAGCACTTCACTCTGGGGCCTCTAGATATTGTATCTTGTCTTGCCTTTCTGGTTGTTGTATCTCATAAATTTTTTTTTTCTTTTCAGATTTGAATTTGTTTGTTTTATACTTTTTTTTTTTTTTTTTTTTTTTTTTTTTGGAATAGTTAACTTGGCTTAGTCACATCGAGTAGCCCCCACACACAGATACACTCACACAAACGCGAGTACGCACTCACGGCAACTGTGTTACAGATACGGATACGGGAGTCTGTGACTCTGATTCTACTGGTTCTCTGGCCTGGAGAGGCTGGCCTGAGCTCCTCCGGACTTTTTGGGGAACTGACACGACCGAACGCTTCGGCGGACGACGAATGTCTGTTGGGGAAAATCTAAGTGAAAATCTCAATGCTGGCCGACACATGCAAAAAACGCCAGAAGAAACAAAAAACATTCTGGCGAGAGAACGAGAACGGGAGAACCTACTGTTGGCGACCTTTGTGGGAGCTTCGCATGGCCTCTCCCTCTCTCGGTGGAGCATTTTCTTGCGTGAGTGTGAAGGTGAGCTACTGTTCTACTGGATATTACACTTTTTTTTTTTTTTTGCTTGCAAAATGTCAAATTGTAAATAAACGAAAAATGTGCCCCAGAAACTGTTATACCAGAGGCAGAGGCGTCTTGCTGAAGGGGTGACTTCAAGGAGTCTTCTGAGTTATTTTTTAAATAAATAATAAAAAAGACTGTTAGTCTGTTTATGAATTTTTAAAAGTATTATTATTGTAGCTAAAAAATAAAACAAAACAAAATGAATCATATATTAGAAAATATTTTAAAAAAAATAAATGAATAATTTCAGAATTTATTGACTTTTCCAGAACTCCCTTAATCACTTAAGGGAACCCTTTCCAGGACTAAGTGACGCCCATGGGCGTGCCAAACATATCCCTGCCCCGGAACGCTACACGGAAAATGTTATACAAGAGCTTTCGCCATGTTACACACTTCCGTGCCAGAGCTCATCCTCCGTCCGGACTCTCGCTCTCTCTCGTCCACTCTCTCTCCCTCTCTTTAAGAGAAAAGCTTTTCTCTGACAAGTATTGTTTTTGTTTTGAGGAAAAAGCGTTCGCGGCGAAATGCTCATGTTTTGATAAGAGGAAAGCGGCTCCCCCGTCGGCGGTATGGCGGGGGCAAGTCAAGCGGGGAATAATTTTCAAATAAACAAGCCAACCGAGCCCAACAAAAAGCAAAAAAAAACACAAAGTAGAGTTCAAACCCCAGCGCCCACTAGCCCCTAGCCCAGTTCCAGTCCCGGTGACAACCCCTAACCCCAAAAACACCCTCTCGGCCAGCCCCCAATTGATAATAGTTGCTGAATAGTTTGGCAGAAGCTTTAGCTTTAGACGACGTCGCTTTACGTGGACATCGCCTAATCAGCATCTAAAACGGTCAGAAAATCAAATTAAAATTGCCAATTTGGGCGATGCTTGTGATGGGTGGTCTGTGTGTATATTTCAGATTTTCATGTGTGTGCCTTGATTTGAATTTGAATTTCGGCTTGCCAATGCAGCCAAGAATTTTTATATATTTATTTATTTTTAATGCCCTGCCAGCCATACGCCGTACGTGAGTACAGCGTCAAATTGTCCGGACTCGAACGCGCGCATGTGCCACAAAAAAAAAAAAAAAAATAAAAATATATAGAGGAACAAAAGCAACAATCGAAAACAGGAAGGGACGCCTAGATACCGGGTTCTGGCCATACCAATACCCTAGTTGGCCCCCATTCCTATTATATCTTAAATAACGTGATATTTTCCTTAACTGTTGGGTTTAGTCATTTTTTAAATAATTTATTTATTAAGGGAATAATGATTTGTTTATAAATATTATATAATTATTTAGAAATTATTCTTTCCACAAAACAAATCCTAAATTAATGTCTGAATAAATATTTAAAAATAATAATTAATAAAAATAAATTAAGAAAAACTAATATACTATTTCCGATTTGTGGTTAAGGGGTAGAAAAAAATAAAAATTAAATTTGGAAATGGGAAATCGGAGATCGGTCGGAAAATATATGTGTCAGGGCCGGGAAATGGCTATGGGGGAAATTATGACATCCAATATGCGGAAAAAATCGGAATCTGACCCACATATTTCGGTGGTGTTCCGCACACCACCCCCAACCCTTCTCCCATTTTCACTTTTCCTACGAAAGTGATTGACAAGGTGAGACAAATGTTTCTGTATCTGTAGCCGTGTATCCGTGAGATACAGTTCGCTTGTTGTCTCCACAAAGGCGAAAGTTGCAAGATGCTCTGCCCCCCTTTTGTACGCTTGATTGATTGCGGCTCAGCGTCCTCAAGGTCACTCGGATGGACTACAAAAGATATGCAAATGTTGGTCCACAATCGCCCCTCTTTTGGGGCTGCTGTCTCCGTGAGTCACGTGGAAAAGGGGGTCATCAAACATTGACATAAGTGGAGGAACCTCTCAAAGAAAACGATTTCTGGAAAAAAGATCGATAAGCAGCCATAAACTCGTCCAACTTATGGCAACTAGCCATATTCATTGCATATTTATTGGCCATAAAATGTGGGAGAGCAGCCAGCCAGCCAGCCAGCCTCACATGGGATCTCATCGCATTCCTTTCCATTCCATTTTGTAGCAGCCAGCGATCCCTGGATCCCCAGATCCCCAACTAAATAAATTTCAGAATTGTTTATTTTTTTCCAAACAAATCAGCGTGCATTAAAAACAGCGAGCACAAAATTTTGAATCCAAATAAAACATTAACATCCGGTGGGAATTCGAGGAGGAGGAGCCTCTAACCATTTTATGCCCACTGTGCGTGGGGGTGGTTGGTGTTCGGGTTCTTGTTGTTATTGTGGGTGGTGGTGCGCCTTTGAAGTGGGGACTTACAGGTGTCTTATCTGGGTCTTTGTTTACAAAGGTCATGAGTTCGCAGACGAATGCAACTAAATGAAACTTTCTGGAAAGCCAAACCATAATAAACACGAGCAGTCGTTGCTTTCTGAATTCTGAAAATAAATGAAAACTTTGCAAGAATATAAGTATCTTGGGGATACAACTTCAAGTAGCTCTTGCATTTCATTAATTAGAAAGTTTAAATTCTTAATAAAATAAAAGAAATACACTCTTGATTCCCAGTACAGTTCAAGTTCAAGATATATTTATCAATAGCCCAGTTTATAAAGTCAATAACAAGTTTATGGCTTTTTGGGAATCACTTGTTTCTGCTTTCAGTGGTTTTCCTTTGAAGTAGTTTTACTTTTCTGCAGGTGTTCCTCCACATTGTATACAAAAGGTCAACTAAATGGAACTTTTTCCCATCAAAACACCAGAAACCAGAAGCCAAGCCACATGCAACACCAACTACATCATAACCAATAAATGTTAAAGTTCTCCCTGTTTCTGGGTCAGGATATCAGAAGTGTTGCCACAATGCTACAGTTTTGGTATTCATGTTCCAGTTGCTACAGAAATTTACATACATAAGCCCCAAAATGTGCGCAAGACAAACATTTCTATGATAATTCCCTAATAATCGAGTCTATTTATCAGTCTTTTTCTGTGGTTGGCTGACTTTGTTGGCTTTCTGCTTTTTTTGTGAAGCAATTTAATAATAAAACGTAGAGGAAAGACAAGAAACCAAATAAAAAACATTAAGAACCCTATAATATTAGTCTCTTTCACAGACAATCTCTAGTCTCTGGCTGCCAAATGCAATAATTCCGAATGAAAGCAAGAACTCTTCAAAACACAATTTCGCTTTTGATTTATTTATAAAGCGATGATGACGTTGCTATATCAACGTAGGATCGCCTAGAATCGGTCTACGGTCTATAGGTATTCTCGGGCCTCTAGCTGTCTGTTCACACGAGCGTCTCTCGATGAAAATTATTCCAAAACAGGAGGATACGGATGGGTGGGGATGCCAACAGTTTGCTGGAAGGAAGGAATTTCCTGAGCTAAAGCGTTTAATTTATTAATGAGATTTATTTTTAGAGCCATTGGGCGCTGAGTGGGCAGGTGAAAGGTTGAGGCCAAGGGGGCCACCAGCTGCGCGTGGCAAGCAGATTCCGGGGCGGCGCGGGTGAGTGCTGTAGTGCTGTGTCTCCCCCGATATGACGCCTGGTTATTGTAATTAAAGTTATGTACGATATATGCTGCCACTTTTATTCACTTCTATTCACCGCACACCCGCTACACACACCCCGACCACCCTCTGCCACCCCGCCGAAAAAAAGACTTTTTTTTAATGGCGCCTGGGTGCGGCCCACAAAAATAATTTACAACGTGTTGTTTTGGTTGGTGGGAAGTGGCTGGAGGAGGTGTCGGGGAGTAGGGCAATTGAAGTGGAAAGGCAGCCAAATAATGACAGAATTATGGGAGAGAATGCCAAGCATATGGCCAAGACAGAGCAGGGCAGGGCGGGCCAGAAGCCCCAGAGAGCAAGTGCGTGTCTTAACTCAAGTTCAAGTTGGTGCAAAGTTTGGGCTTCGGACAATAAATATTGATTAGCTTCAAGTGGCATAATTTTTTTTTAATTTGCTTTCCATAGTTAGTTGGTTGGACAATCTTCAATAAATAATCGCAGCTTCAAAATAATTTTTATTAATGGACTAACCTGCTGGACTAACTTACCCTAGCCATCATGTTTTGTTTTATAAATATTTCAGTAATTACTTTGAAAACTAAAATATCATTTTATTTATTTATTTAGTTATTTACTTAATCTGGCAGTTTTTATTTAATAATTTTGTTTTATTTAAAATTAATATTTATTAAAACCACATACCAGATTTCTGCAATATCTCTCAAATATATTTCAAAAAAAAAATATTTTTTATTTTTGTTAATTTCTAAAAAATATTTTAAACTTTCTCCAAAAAAATTGTTTTCCATCCGAGTAATACTTTGAAATTAAAAGTCATTTTACAAATGATTAAAAATCATTTTAAAAACAATACAAAAAAAATTAATAAAAAAAAAACCAATTTAAAAAAATGTTATCTTGACGTTGACCAAAAATAACGTAAAAAAAAAAAATATTAAAGCCTTTTCCACATAAAATGATAAAAAATTGCAGAATTTCCCAAAAATTGATGTAAAAAGAAGATTTCTAGAAAAAAAAAGAAAGAGTTATGAGAGTTTTATGAAATAGCTGCTGTCCGGGGACTATATCCCCCCCAAAACCTTCAGCGGCCCCCCCCTCAACCCTTAATCCCAGCCAGATAAGAAGGCGACTTAGTGGAACCGATTAGCTAAGCTGTAACCCAAGCAGTGAGATCACTGCCACCGATCGATTGAGCCCCCCAGCCACCCACTTGAGAGCGACATCCATACCACCCACCCGACCCGACGTCGGCCCCCTCGGGGAGTCAATTTCTGAGATTACGGCATCCCAAAGCTCGGCAAGAGACGGAGCAAGAGAGCCCCAGTCAGCTGAGCTGATCCACTGATAAAAATAACAAGCGTGAGCGCGAGCGAGAGGGAGAGGGAGAGAGTTGGCACCTGGCTCTCCTTGCTTTCCATGTTATTCAATAATTTGTTTGCGTTCTAAAATTTTGATTCATTGGCGCTCGCCGACGCACACACGCACGTTGCGATTTACCTATTTGTCAGGTTAATAAAATAAAATACATTTAATTACCTGTGCGAGAGAGCTAGCCGTGGGTGAGCCAAGGACGGGGGGTAAGGCGGCAAAGGCGGCAAAGCGGCAAAAGCGGAGCTTTGCTGACAATCCTCCCCCAAGAGAGCCAAATCCGAAGAGCAAGAGAGCTCCCCTATGAAGTAATAATGTAGAAAAAAACGCTACACTCAAACATTTGTTGTTGCTGCTCTTTTTTTTTTTTTTTGCAATTGATTTAATGTCCGGCGAGATTTTGTGCGAATTCGGGTTCTTGTTTCTGCAGCATCACACGCTCTTTCTCTTTCTCTGCCTCTGTATTTTTTTTCTTTATTTTTACCTTCTCACACTCACATAACACGCGGCACTTTAATCGTGATTTACAGGTAAGCCTCTGTGCACTTTTAGTTAAATGTTTTTAAATTAACATTATATTTATTTTATATTTTAGGCGCACGCAAAATGTGTTTAAAATCCACTATTTAACGGAGACGGAGCAAAAAACACGTCCGCGCTGCCCGAAATTTAACACAAACAAAAAACACAAAACCAAAACACAAACAGCCGCCGGAGAGTGCCGATACTTCGGCTCCACCCGATGTATCTCTACATTCATTCTACATTGGGGAGCTTCAGCCGAGCCCCAAACAAAACCAACAACTCTCTCGAAAATTGTGTCGAATTTAATATACCCTGTAAACATTTTAAATGTGCAGCATATCTGTTAAGAGTTTCGGAATAATTAGTTTTTAATTCTTTAACTCAAAAATGTAATGCATTACTCATTAAATTTGTTTTATTATTTTATTAAGGAGAATATTCTCTCAATAAAAGCTTTCGACTACTGAATGGCCATTCCCAACCACAACATAAGCCAAACGAACTGGGGAGCACCATAAAAGCTTTGGCCAACTTTGGTGGAGAAACTAACTACAGTTTTGTAAAAATATTTTACAGATAAAATGTACAGAAAAATTTGTAGTAAACTGTTTACCTTGGAATTAAAATAGATATTTTTAAAGGAGATAAATTTAGTTAACGAAAAAGATAAAATATTTTTAAGCTTTGGTAGCAAATCTAAGAAAACCCCAAAAACCCATTTCAATGTACATTTGCATCCATGAATGGCCACAAAAGACCACAAAAGCTTGGCCAATTTGCATCCCATCCTGGAGAGGAATACCTCAATCGATTTGTGGATAGATTCTCCTCCATTCTGCCTCTAAATCTCCAAATACATTTTTCGATCGATTTTTTTTGGAAAAGGTGATGGTACCCCTTGTAAAATTCTGGATTTCCAAAACGGCGACAAAGGACATCCATATCTTGGCCAATTTGTATCCGATCCTGGAGAGGAACACCTCAATCGATTTGTGGATAGATTCTCCACCGTTCTGCATCTAAACCTGCGAATAAAATTTTCGATCGATTTTTTTTGTAATTTGTAATGGAACCCCTTGTAAAATCCTGGATTTCCAAAACGGAAATTGTGGATAGATTTCCCCTACGCTTTTCTTCCAGTTTTTGGCAAATTCAGGGAACTAATCCCCGTCGATCCTCATCGAAGGATCTTCAATGTTCTTCAAATTTAATTTTGGCCCTTTTTTCGGCCAAAATCATGATGGTACTCCTTGGAAAAGGGCGGAATCCCGCAACCTACGTTTTTTTTCACTTTTTTGCGAATATCTCGGCTATTTCACATCCAATCCAAAAAAGGAGTTCCATTTGTGATTCCGCTTTTCTTCCAGTTTTTGGCGAATATCTCGGCTATTTCGCATCCAATCCAAAAAAGGAGTTCCATTTGTGATTCAGGGAACTAATCCCCGTCGATCCTCATCGAAGGATCTTCAATATTCTTCAAATTTAATTTTGGCCCTTTTTTCGGCCAAAATCATGATGGTACCCCTTGGAAAAGTGCGGAATCCCGCAACCTACGCTTTTTTTCACTTTTTTGCGAATATCTCGGCTAATTCGCTTCCAATCCAAAAAAGGAGTTCCATTTGTGATTCGCTTTTCTTCCAGTTTTTGGCGAATATCTCGGCTATTTCGCATCCAATCCAAAAAAGGAGTTCCATTTGTGATTCAGGGATCTAATCCCCGTCGATACTCATCAAAGGATCCTAAATATTCTTCAAATTAAATTTTGGCCCTTTTTTCGGCCAAAATCATGATGGTACCCCTTGGAAAAGTGCGGAATCCCGCAACCTACGCTTTTTTTCACTTTTTTGCGAATATCTCGGCTAATTCGCTTCCAATCCAAAAAAGGAGTTCCATTTGTGATTCGCTTTTCTTCCAGTTTTTGGCGAATATCTCGGCTATTTCGCATCCAATCCAAAAAAGGAGTTCCATTTGTGATTCAGGGAACTAATCCCCGCCGATCCTCATCAAAGGATCCTAAATATTCTTCAAATTTAATTTAGGCCCTTTTTTCGGCCAAAATCATGATGGTACCCCTTGGAAAAGTGCGGAATCCCGCAACCTACGCTTTTTTTCACTTTTTTGCGAATATCTCGGCTAATTCGCTTCCAATCCAAAAAAGGAGTTCCATTTGTGATTCGCTTTTCTTCCAGTTTTTGGCGAATATCTCGGCTATTTCGCATCCAATCCAAAAAAGGAGTTCCATTTGTGATTCAGGGAACTAATCCCCGCCGATCCTCATCAAAGGATCCTAAATATTCTTCAAATTTAATTTAGGCCCTTTTTTCGGCCAAAATCATGATGGTACCCCTTGGAAAAGTGCGGAATCCCGCAACCTACGCTTTTTTTCACTTTTTTGCGAATATCTCGGCTATTTCGCATCCAATCCAAAAAAGGAGTTCCATTTGTGATTCAGGGATCTAATCCCCGTCGATACTAATCAAAGGATCCTAAATATTCTTCAAATTAAATTTTGGCCCTTTTTTCGGCCAAAATCATGATTGTACCCCTTGGAAAAGTGCGGAATCCCGCAACCTACGCTTTTTTTCACTTTTTTGCGAATATCTCGGCTAATTCGCTTCCAATCCAAAAAGGAGTTCCATTTGTGATTCGCTTTTCTTCCAGTTTTTGGCGAATATCTCGGCTATTTCGCATCCAATCCAAAAAAGGAGTTCCATTTGTGATTCGCTTTTCTTCCAGTTTTTGGCGAATATCTCGGCTATTTCGCTTCCAATCCAAAAAAGGAGTTCCATTTGTGATTCAGGGAACTAATCCCCGTCAATCCTCATCAAAGGATCCTAAATATTCTTCAAATTTAATTTTGGCCCTTTTTTCGGCCAAAATCATGATGGTACCCCTTGGAAAAGTGCGGAATCCCGCAACCTACGCTTTTTTTCACTTTTTTGCGAATATCTCGGCTATTTCGCATCCAATCCAAAAAAGGAGTTCCATTTGTGATTCAGGGAACTAATCCCCGTCAATCCTCATCAAAGGATCCTAAATATTCTTCAAATTTAATTTTGGCCCTTTTTTCGGCCAAAATCATGATGGTACCCCTTGGAAAAGTGCGGAATCCCGCAACCTTCGCTTTTTTTCACTTTTTTGCGAATATCTCGGCTATTTCGCATCCAATCCAAAAAAGGAGTTCCATTTGTGATTCGCTTTTCTTCCAGTTTTTTGCGAATATCTCGGCTATTTCGCATCCAATCCAAAAAAGGAGTTCCATTTGTGATTCAGGGAACTAATCCCCGTCGATCCTCTTCAAAGGATCCTAAATATTCTTCAAATTTAATTTAGGCCCTTTTTTCGGCCAAAATCATGATGGTACCCCTTGGAAAAGTGCGGAATCCCGCAACCTACGCTTTTTTTCACTTTTTTGCGAATATCTCGGCTATTTCGCATCCAATCCAAAAAAGGAGTTCCATTTGTGATTCCGCATTTCTTCCAGTTTTTGGCGAATATCTCGGCTATTTCGCATCCAATCCAAAAAAGGAGTTCCATTTGTGATTCAGGGAACTAATCCCCGTCAATCCTCATCAAAGGATCCTAAATATTCTTCAAATTTAATTTTGGCCCTTTTTTCGGCCAAAATCATGATGGTACCCCTTGGAAAAGTGCGGAATCCCGCAACCTTCGCTTTTTTTCACTTTTTTGCGAATATCTCGGCTATTTCGCATCCAATCCAAAAAAGGAGTTCCATTTGTGATTCGCTTTTCTTCCAGTTTTTTGCGAATATCTCGGCTATTTCGCATCCAATCCAAAAAAGGAGTTCCATTTGTGATTCAGGGAACTAATCCCCGTCGATCCTCTTCAAAGGATCCTAAATATTCTTCAAATTTAATTTAGGCCCTTTTTTCGGCCAAAATCATGATGGTACCCCTTGGAAAAGTGCGGAATCCCGCAACCTACGCTTTTTTTCACTTTTTTGCGAATATCTCGGCTATTTCGCATCCAATCCAAAAAAGGAGTTCCATTTGTGATTCGCTTTTCTTCCAGTTTTTTGCGAATATCTCGGCTATTTCGCATCCAATCCAAAAAAGGAGTTCCATTTGTGATTCAGGGAACTAATCCCCGTCGATCCTCTTCAAAGGATCCTAAATATTCTTCAAATTTAATTTAGGCCCTTTTTTCGGCCAAAATCATGATGGTACCCCTTGGAAAAGTGCGGAATCCCGCAACCTTCGCTTTTTTTCACTTTTTTGCGAATATCTCGGCTATTTCGCATCCAATCCAAAAAAGGAGTTCCATTTGTGATTCCGCATTTCTTCCAGTTTTTGGCGAATATCTCGGCTATTTCGCATCCAATCCAAAAAAAGGAGTTCCATTTGTGATTCAGGGAACTAATCCCCGTCAATCCTCATCAAAGGATCCTAAATATTCTTCAAATTTAATTTTGGCCCTTTTTTCGGCCAAAATCATGATGGTACCCCTTGGAAAAGTGCGGAATCCCGCAACCTACGCTTTTTTTCACTTTTTTGCGAATATCTCGGCTATTTCGCATCCAATCCAAAAAAGGAGTTCCATTTGTGATTCGCTTTTCTTCCAGTTTTTTGCGAATATCTCGGCTATTTCGCATCCAATCCAAAAAAGGAGTTCCATTTGTGATTCAGGGAACTAATCCCCGTCGATCCTCTTCAAAGGATCCTAAATATTCTTCAAATTTAATTTAGGCCCTTTTTTCGGCCAAAATCATGATGGTACCCCTTGGAAAAGTGCGGAATCCCGCAACCTACGCTTTTTTTCACTTTTTTGCGAATATCTCGGCTATTTCGCATCCAATCCAAAAAAGGAGTTCCATTTGTGATTCCGCATTTCTTCCAGTTTTTGGCGAATATCTCGGCTATTTCGCATCCAATCCAAAAAAGGAGTTCCATTTGTGATTCAGGGAACTAATCCCCGTCAATCCTCATCAAAGGATCCTAAATATTCTTAAAATTTAATTTTGGCCCTTTTTTCGGCCAAAATCATGATGGTACCCCTTGGAAAAGTGCGGAATCCCGCAACCTACGCTTTTTTCACTTTTTTGCGAATATCTCGGCTATTTCGCATCCAATCCAAAAAAGGAGTTCCATTTGTGATTCCGCATTTCTTCCAGTTTTTGGCGAATATCTCGGCTATTTCGCATCCAATCCAAAAAAGGAGTTCCATTTGTGATTCAGGGAACTAATCCCCGTCAATCCTCATCAAAGGATCCTAAATATTCTTCAAATTTAATTTTGGCCCTTTTTTCGGCCAAAATCATGATGGTACCCCTTGGAAAAGTGCGGAATCCCGCAACCTTCGCTTTTTTTCACTTTTTTGCGAATATCTCGGCTATTTCGCATCCAATCCAAAAAAGGAGTTCCATTTGTGATTCGCTTTTCTTCCAGTTTTTTGCGAATATCTCGGCTATTTCGCATCCAATCCAAAAAAGGAGTTCCATTTGTGATTCAGGGAACTAATCCCCGTCGATCCTCTTCAAAGGATCCTAAATATTCTTCAAATTTAATTTAGGCCCTTTTTTCGGCCAAAATCATGATGGTACCCCTTGGAAAAGTGCGGAATCCCGCAACCTACGCTTTTTTTCACTTTTTTGCGAATATCTCGGCTATTTCGCATCCAATCCAAAAAAGGAGTTCCATTTGTGATTCGCTTTTCTTCCAGTTTTTTGCGAATATCTCGGCTATTTCGCATCCAATCCAAAAAAGGAGTTCCATTTGTGATTCAGGGAACTAATCCCCGTCGATCCTCTTCAAAGGATCCTAAATATTCTTCAAATTTAATTTAGGCCCTTTTTTCGGCCAAAATCATGATGGTACCCCTTGGAAAAGTGCGGAATCCCGCAACCTTCGCTTTTTTTCACTTTTTTGCGAATATCTCGGCTATTTCGCATCCAATCCAAAATAGGAGTTCCATTTGTGATTCGCTTTTCTTCCAGTTTTTTGCGAATATCTCGGCTATTTCGCATCCAATCCAAAAAAGGAGTTCCATTTGTGATTCAGGGAACTAATCCCCGTCGATCCTCTTCAAAGGATCCTAAATATTCTTCAAATTTAATTTAGGCCCTTTTTTCGGCCAAAATCATGATGGTACCCCTTGGAAAAGTGCGGAATCCCGCAACCTACGCTTTTTTTCACTTTTTTGCGAATATCTCGGCTATTTCGCATCCAATCCAAAAAAGGAGTTCCATTTGTGATTCCGCATTTCTTCCAGTTTTTGGCGAATATCTCGGCTATTTCGCATCCAATCCAAAAAAGGAGTTCCATTTGTGATTCAGGGAACTAATCCCCGTCAATCCTCATCAAAGGATCCTAAATATTCTTCAAATTTAATTTTGGCCCTTTTTTCGGCCAAAATCATGATGGTACCCCTTGGAAAAGTGCGGAATCCCGCAACCTACGCTTTTTTTCACTTTTTTGCGAATATCTCGGCTATTTCGCATCCAATCCAAAAAAGGAGTTCCATTTGTGATTCGCTTTTCTTCCAGTTTTTTGCGAATATCTCGGCTATTTCGCATCCAATCCAAAAAAGGAGTTCCATTTGTGATTCAGGGAACTAATCCCCGTCGATCCTCTTCAAAGGATCCTAAATATTCTTCAAATTTAATTTAGGCCCTTTTTTCGGCCAAAATCATGATGGTACCCCTTGGAAAAGTGCGGAATCCCGCAACCTACGCTTTTTTTCACTTTTTTGCGAATATCTCGGCTATTTCGCATCCAATCCAAAAAAGGAGTTCCATTTGTGATTCCGCATTTCTTCCAGTTTTTGGCGAATATCTCGGCTATTTCGCATCCAATCCAAAAAAGGAGTTCCATTTGTGATTCAGGGAACTAATCCCCGTCAATCCTCATCAAAGGATCCTAAATATTCTTAAAATTTAATTTTGGCCCTTTTTTCGGCCAAAATCATGATGGTACCCCTTGGAAAAGTGCGGAATCCCGCAACCTACGCTTTTTTTCACTTTTTTGCGAATATCTCGGCTATTTCGCATCCAATCCAAAAAAGGAGTTTCATTTGTGATTCCGCATTTCTTCCAGTTTTTGGCGAATATCTCGGCTATTTCGCATCCAATCCAAAAAAGGAGTTCCATTTGTGATTCAGGGAACTAATCCCCGTCAATCCTCATCAAAGGATCCTAAATATTCTTCAAATTTAATTTTGGCCCTTTTTTCGGCCAAAATCATGATGGTACCCCTTGGAAAAGTGCGGAATCCCGCAACCTACGCTTTTTTTCACTTTTTTGCGAATATCTCGGCTATTTCGCATCCAATCCAAAAAAGGAGTTCCATTTGTGATTCCGCATTTCTTCCAGTTTTTGGCGAATATCTCGGCTATTTCGCATCCAATCCAAAAAAGGAGTTCCATTTGTGATTCAGGGAACTAATCCCCGTCAATCCTCATCAAAGGATCCTAAATATTCTTCAAATTTAATTTTGGCCCTTTTTTCGGCCAAAATCATGATGGTACCCCTTGGAAAAGTGCGGAATCCCGCAACCTACGCTTTTTTTCACTTTTTTGCGAATATCTCGGCTATTTCGCATCCAATCCAAAAAAGGAGTTCCATTTGTGATTCGCTTTTCTTCCAGTTTTTTGCGAATATCTCGGCTATTTCGCATCCAATCCAAAAAAGGAGTTCCATTTGTGATTCAGGGAACTAATCCCCGTCAATCCTCATCAAAGGATCCTAAATATTCTTCAAATTTAATTTTGGCCCTTTTTTCGGCCAAAATCATGATGGTACCCCTTGGAAAAGTGCGGAATCCCGCAACCTACGCTTTTTTTCACTTTTTTGCGAATATCTCGGCTATTTCGCATCCAATCCAAAAAAGGAGTTCCATTTGTGATTCAGGGAACTAATCCCCGTCAATCCTCATCAAAGGATCCTAAATATTCTTCAAATTTAATTTTGGCCCTTTTTTCGGCCAAAATCATAATGGTACCCCTTGGAAAAGTGCGGAATCCCGCAACCTACGCTTTTCTTTCACTTTTTTGCGAATATCTCGGCTATTTCGCATCCAATACAAAAAAGGAGCTCTATTTGTGATTCAGGGAACCAATCCCCGTCGATCCTTATCAAAGGATCTTAAATATTCTTCAAATTTAATTTTGGCCCTTTTTTCGGCCAAAATCATGATGGTACCCCTTGGAAAAGTGCGGAATCCCGCAACCTACGCTTTTCTTTCACTTTTTTGCGAATATCTCGGCTATTTCGCATCCAATCCAAAAAAGGAGTTCCATTTGTGATTCCGCTTTTCTTCCAGTTTTTGGCGAATATCTCGGCTATTTCGCATCCAATCCAAAAAAGGAGTTCCATTTGTGATTCAGGGAACTAATCCCCGTCAATCCTCATCAAAGGATCCTAAATATTCTTCAAATTTAATTTTGGCCCTTTTTTCGGCCAAAATCATGATGGTACCCCTTGGAAAAGTGCGGTATCCCGCACCTACGCTTTTTTTTCACTTTTTTGCGAATATCTCGGCTATTTCGCATCCAATCCAAAAAAGGAGTTCCATTTGTGATTCGCTTTTCTTCCAGTTTTTGGCGAATATCTCGGCTATTTCGCATCCAATCCAAAAAAGGAGTTCCATTTGTGATTCAGGGAACTAATCCCCGTCAATCCTCATCAAAGGATCCTAAATATTCTTCAAATTAAATTTTGGCCCTTTTTTCGGCCAAAATCATGATGGTACCCCTTGGAAAAGTGCGGAATCCCGCAACCTACGCTTTTTTTCACTTTTTTGCGAATACCTCGGCTATTTCGCATCCAATCCAAAAAGGATTTCCATTTGTGATTCAGGGAACTAATCCCCGTCGATCCTCATCAAAGGATCCTAAATATTCTTCAAATTTAATTTTGGCCCTTTTTTCGGCCAAAATCATGATGGTACCCCTTGGAAAAGTGCGGAATCCCGCAACCTACGCTTTTTTTCACTTTTTTGCGAATATCTCGGCTATTTCGCATCCAATCCAAAAAAGGAGTTCCATTTGTGATTCCGCTTTTCTTCCAGTTTTTGGCGAATATCTCGGCTATTTCGCATCCAATCCAAAAAAGGAGTTCCATTTGTGATTCAGGGAACTAATCCCCGTCAATCCTCATCAAAGGATCCTAAATATTCTTCAAATTTAATTTTGGCCCTTTTTTCGGCCAAAATCATGATGGTACCCCTTGGAAAAGTGCGGAATCCCGCAACCTACGCTTTTTTTCACTTTTTTGCGAATATCTCGGCTATTTCGCATCCAATCCAAAAAAGGAGTTCCATTTGTGATTCCGCTTTTCTTCCAGTTTTTGGCGAATATCTCGGCTATTTCGCATCCAATCCAAAAAAGGAGTTCCATTTGTGATTCAGGGAACTAATCCCCGTCAATCCTCATCAAAGGATCCTAAATATTCTTCAAATTTAATTTTGGCCCTTTTTTCGGCCAAAATCATGATGGTACCCCTTGGAAAAGTGCGGAATCCCGCAACCTACGCTTTTTTCACTTTTTTGCGAATATCTCGGCTATTTCGCATCCAATCCAAAAAAGGAATTCCATTTGTGATTCGCTTTTCTTCCAGTTTTTGGCGAATATCTCAGCTATTTCGCATCCAATCCAAAAAAGGAGTTCCATTTGTGATTCCGCTTTTCTTCCAGTTTTTGGCGAATATATCGGCTATTTCGCATCCAATCCAAAAAAGGAGCTCCATTTGTGATTCAGGGAACCAATCCCCGTCGATCCTTATCAAAGCATCTTCAATATTCTTCAAATTTAATTTTGGCCCTTTTTTCGGCCAAAATCATGATGGTACCCCTTGGAAAAGTGCGGAATCCCGCAACCTACGCTTTTTTTCACTTTTTTGCGAATATATCGGCTATTTCGCATCCAATCCAAAAAAGGAGTTCCATATGTGATTCGCTTTTCTTCCAGTTTTTGGCGAATATCTCGGCTATTTCGCATCCAATCCAAAAAAGGAGTTCCATTTGTGATTCAGGGAACTAATCCCCGTCAATCCTCATCAAAGGATCCTAAATATTCTTCAAATTAAATTTTGGCCCTTTTTTCGGCCAAAATCATGATGGTACCCCTTGGAAAAGTGCGGAATCCCGCAACTTACGCTTTTTTCACTTTTTTGCGAATATCTCGGCTATTTCGCATCCAATCCAAAAAAGGAGTTCCATTTGTGATTCGCTTTTCTTCCAGTTTTTGGCGAATATCTCGGCTATTTCGCATCCAATCCAAAAAAGGAGTTCCATTTGTGATTCAGGGAACTAATCCCCGTCAATCCTCATCAAAGGATCCTAAATATTCTTCAAATTTAATTTTGGCCCTTTTTTCGGCCAAAATCATGATGGTACCCCTTGGAAAAGTGCGGAATCCCGCAACCTACGCTTTTATTTACTTTTTTGCGAATATCTCGGCTATTTCGCTTCCAATCCAAAAAGGAGTTCCATTTGTGATTCGCTTTTCTTCCAGTTTTTGGCGAATATCTCGGCTATTTCGCATCCAATCCAAAAAAGGAGTTCCATTTGTGATTCAGGGAACTAATCCCCGTCAATCCTCATCAAAGGATCCTAAATATTCTTCAAATTTAATTTTGGCCCTTTTTTCGGCCAAAATCATGATGGTACCCCTTGGAAAAGTGCGGAATCCCGCAACCTACGCTTTTATTTACTTTTTTGCGAATATCTCGGCTATTTCGCTTCCAATCCAAAAAGGAGTTCCATTTGTGATTCGCTTTTCTTCCAGTTTTTGGCGAATATCTCGGCTATTTCGCATCCAATCCAAAAAAGGAGCTCCATTTGTGATTCAGGGAACTAATCCCCGTCAATCCTCATCAAAGGATCCTAAATATTCTTCAAATTAATTTTTGGCCCTTTTTTCGGCCAAAATCATGATGGTACCCCTTGGAAAAGTGCAGAATCCCGCAACCTTCGCTTTTTTTCATTTTTTTGCGAATATCTCGGCTATTTCGCTTCCAATCCAAAAAAGGAGTTCCATTTGTGATTCCGCTTTTCTTCCAGTTTTTGGCGAATATCTCAGCTATTTCGCATCCAATCCAAAGAAGGAGTTCCATTTGTGATTCCGCTTTTCTTCCAGTTTTTGGCGAATTTCTCGGCTATTTCGCATCCAATCCAAAAAAAGGAGTTCCATTTGTGATTCAGGGAACCAATCCCCGTCGATCCTTATCAAAGGATCTTAAATATTCTTCAAATTTAATTTTGGCCCTTTTTTCGGCCAAAATCATGATGGTACCCCTTGGAAAAGTGCGGAATCCCGCAACCTACGCTTTTTTTCACTTTTTTGCGAATATCTCGGCTATTTCGCATCCAATCCAAAAAAGGAGTTCCATTTGTGATTCCGCTTTTCTTCCAGTTTTTGGCGAATATCTCGGCTATTTCGCATCCAATCCAAAAAAGGAGTTCCATTTGTGATTCAGGGAACTAATCCCCGTCAATCCTCATCAAAGGATCCTAAATATTCTTCAAATTTAATTTTGGCCCTTTTTTCGGCCAAAATCATGATGGTACCCCTTGGAAAAGTGCGGAATCCCGCAACCTACGCTTTTCTTTCACTTTTTTGCGAATATCTCGGCTATTTCGCATCCAATCCAAAAAAGGAGCTCCATTTGTGATTCAGGGAACCAATCCCCGTCGATCCTTATCAAAGGATCCTAAATATTCTTAAAATTTAATTTTGGCCCTTTTTTCGGCCAAAATCATGATGGTACCCCTTGGAAAAGTGCGGAATCCCGCAACCTACGCTTTTCTTTCACTTTTTTGCGAATATCTCGGCTATTTCGCATCCAATCCAAAAAAGGAGTTCCATTTGTGATTCCGCTTTTCTTCCAGTTTTTGGCGAATATCTCGGCTATTTCGCATCCAATCCAAAAAAGGAGTTCCATTTGTGATTCAGGGAACTAATCCCCGTCAATCCTCATCAAAGGATCCTAAATATTCTTCAAATTTAATTTTGGCCCTTTTTTCGGCCAAAATCATGATGGTACCCCTTGGAAAAGTGCAGAATCCCGCAACCTTCGCTTTTTTTCACTTTTTTGCGAATATCTCGGCTATTTCGCTTCCAATCCAAAAAAGGAGTTCCATTTGTGATTCCGCTTTTCTTCCAGTTTTTGGCGAATATCTCAGCTATTTCGCATCCAATCCAAAAAAGGAGTTCCATTTGTGATTCCGCTTTTCTTCCAGTTTTTGGCGAATATCTCGGCTATTTCGCATCCAATCCAAAAAAGGAGCTCCATTTGTGATTCAGGGAACCAATCCCCGTCGATCCTTATCAAAGGATCTTAAATATTCTTAAAATTTAATTTTGGCCCTTTTTTCGGCCAAAATCATGATGGTACCCCTTGGAAAAGTGCGGAATCCCGCAACCTACGCTTTTATTTACTTTTTTGCGAATATCTCGGCTATTTCGCTTCCAATCCAAAAAAGGAGTTCCATTTGTGATTCGCTTTTCTTCCAGTTTTTGGCGAATATCTCGGCTATTTCGCATCCAATCCAAAAAAGGAGTTCCATTTGTGATTCAGGGAACTAATCCCCGTCAATCCTCATCAAAGGATCCTAAATATTCTTCAAATTTAATTTTGGCCCTTTTTTCGGCCAAAATCATGATGGTACCCCTTGGAAAAGTGCAGAATCCCGCAACCTTCGCTTTTTTTCACTTTTTTGCGAATATCTCGGCTATTTCGCTTCCAATCCAAAAAAGGAGTTCCATTTGTGATTCCGCTTTTCTTCCAGTTTTTGGCGAATATCTCAGCTATTTCGCATCCAATCCAAAAAAGGAGTTCCATTTGTGATTCCGCTTTTCTTCCAGTTTTTGGCGAATATCTCGGCTATTTCGCATCCAATCCAAAAAAGGAGCTCCATTTGTGATTCAGGGAACCAATCCCCGTCGATCCTTATCAAAGCATCTTCAATATTCTTCAAATTTAATTTTGGCCCTTTTTTCGGCCAAAATCATGATGGTACCCCTTGGAAAAGTGCGGAATCCCGCAACCTACGCTTTTTTTCACTTTTTTGCGAATATATCGGCTATTTCGCTTCCAATCCAAAAAAGGAGTTCCATATGTGATTCGCTTTTCTTCCAGTTTTTGGCGAACATCTCGGCTATTTCGCATCCAATCCAAAAAAGGAGTTCCATTTGTGATTCAGGGAACTAATCCCCGTCAATCCTCATCAAAGGATCCTAAATATTCTTCAAATTAAATTTTGGCCCTTTTTTCGGCCAAAATCATGATGGTACCCCTTGGAAAAGTGCGGAATCCCGCAACCTACGCTTTTTTCACTTTTTTGCGAATATCTCGGCTATTTCGCATCCAATCCAAAAAAGGAGTTCCATTTGTGATTCGCTTTTCTTCCAGTTTTTGGCGAATATCTCGGCTATTTCGCATCCAATCAAAAAGGAGTTCCATTTGTGATTCAGGGAACTAATCCCCGTCAATCCTTATCAAAGGATCTTCAATATTCTTCAAATTTAATTTTGGCCCTTTTTTCGGCCAAAATCATGATGGTACCCCTTGGAAAAGTGCGGAATCCCGCAACCTACGCTTTTTTTCACTTTTTTGCGAATATCTCGGCTATTTTGCATCCAATCCAAAAAAGGAGTTCCATTTGTGATTCCGCTTTTCTTCCAGTTTTTGGCGAATATCTCGGCTATTTCGCATCCAATCCAAAAAAAGGAGTTCCATTTGTGATTCAGGGAACTAATCCCCGTCAATCCTCATCAAAGGATCCTAAATATTCTTCAAATTAAATTTTGGCCCTTTTTTCGGCCAAAATCATGATGGTACCCCTTGGAAAAGTGCGGAATCCCGCAACCTACATTTTTTTTCACTTTTTTGCGAATATCTCGGCTATTTCGCATCCAATCCAAAAAAGGAGTTCCATTTGTGATTCACTTTTCTTCCAGTTTTTGGCGAATATCTCGGCTATTTCGCATCCAATCCATAAAAGGAGTTCCATTTGTGATTCAGGGAACTAATCCCCGTCAATCCTCATCAAAGGATCCTAAATATCCTTCAAATTTAATTTTGTCCCTTTTTTCGGCCAAAATCATGATGGAACCCCTTGGAAAAGTGCGGAATCCCGCAACCTACGCTTTTTTTCACTTTTTTGCGAATATCTCGGCTATTTCGCATCCAATCAAAAAAAGGAGTTCCATTTGTGATTCAGGGAACTAATCCCCGTCAATCCTCATCAAAGGATCCTAAATATTCTTCAAATTTAATTTTGGCCCTTTTTTCGGCCAAGGGTACCATCAAAATCATGATGGTACCCCTTGGAAAAGTGCGGAATCCCGCAACCTACGCTTTTCTTTCACTTTTTTGCGAATATCTCGGCTATTTCGCATCCAATCAAAAAAAGGAGCTCCATTTGTGATTCAGGGAACCAATCCCCGTCGATCCTTATCAAAGGATCTTAAATATTCTTCAAATTTAATTTTGGCCCTTTTTTCGGCCAAAATCATGATGGTACCCCTTGGAAAAGTGCGGAATCCCGCAACCTACGCTTTTCTTTCACATTTTTGCGAATATCTCGGCTATTTCGCATCCAATCCAAAAAAGGAGCTCCATTTGTGATTCAGGGAACTAATCCCCGTCGATCCTCATCAAAGGATCTTCAATATTCTTCAAATTTATTTTTGGCCCTATTTTTGGCCAAAATCATGATGGTACCCCTTGAAAAAGTGCGGAATCCCGCAACCTACGCTTTTCTTTCACTTTTTTTCGAATATCTCGGCTATTTCGCATCCAATCCAAAAAAGGAGCTCCATTTGTGATTCAGGGAACTAATCCCCGTCGATCCTCATCAAAGGATCTTAAATATTCTTCAAATTTAATTTTGGCCCTTTTTTTGGCCAAAATCATGATGGTACCCCTTGGAAAAGTGCGGAATCCCGCAACCTACGCTTTTCTTTCACTTTTTTGCGAATATCTCGGCTATTTCGCATCCAATCCAAAAAAGGAGCTCCATTTGTGATTCAGGGAACCAATCCCCGTCGATCCTTATCAAAGGATCTTAAATATTCTTCAAATTTAATTTTGGCCCTTTTTTCGGCCAAAATCATGATGGAACCCCTTGGAAAAGTGCGGAATCCCGCAACCTACGCTTTTTTCACTTTTTTGCGAATATCTCGGCTATTTCGCATCCAATCCAAAAAAGGAGTTCCATTTGTGATTCGCTTTTCTTCCAGTTTGTGGCGAATATCTCGGCTATTTCGCATCCAATCCAAAAAAAGGGCTCCATTTGTGATTCAGGGAACTAATCCCCGTCAATCCTCATCAAAGGATCTTCAATATTCTTCAAATTTATTTTTGGCCCTATTTTTGGCCAAAATCATGATGGTACCCCTTGGAAAAGTGCGGAATCCCGCAACCTACGCATTTCTTTCACTTTTTTGCGAATATCTCGGCTATTTCGCATCCAATCAAAAAAAGGAGCTCGATTTGTGATTCAGGGAACCAATCCCCGTCGATCCTTATCAAAGGATCTTAAATATTCTTCAAATTTAATTTTGGCCCTTTTTTCGGCCAAAATCATGATGGTACCCCTTGGAAAAGTGCGGAATCCCGCAACCTACGCTTTTCTTTCACTTTTTTGCGAATATCTCGGCTATTTCGCATCCAATCAAAAAAAGGAGCTCCATTTGTGATTCAGGGAACCAATCCCCGTCGATCCTTATAAAGGATCTTAAATATTCTTCAAATTTAATTTTGGCCCTTTTTTCGGCCAAAATCATGATGGTACCCCTTGGAAAAGTGCGGTATTCCGCAACCTACGCTTTTTTTCACTTTTTTGCGAATATCTCGGCTATTTTGCATCCAATCCAAAAAAGGAGTTCCATTTGTGATTCCGCTTTTCTTCCAGTTTTTGGCGAATATCTCGGCTATTTCGCATCCAATCCAAAAAAGGAGCTCCATTTGTGATTCAGGGATTTAATCCCCGTCGATCCTCATCAAAGGATCTTAAATATTCTTCAAATTAAATTTTGGCCCTTTTTTCGGCCAAAATCATGATGGTACCCCTTGGAAAAGTGCGGTATCCCGCAACCTACGCTTTTTTTCATTTTTTTGCGAATATCTCGGCTATTTCGCATCCAATCCAAAGAAGGAGTTCCATTTGTGATTCGCTTTTCTTCCAGTTTTTGGCGAATATCTCGGCTATTTCGCATCCAATCCAAAAAAGGAGTTCCATTTGTGATTCAGGGAACTAATCCCAGTCGATCCTCATCAAAGGATCTTAAATATTCTTCAAATTTAATTTTGGCCCTTTTTTCGGCCAAAATCATGATGGTACCCCTTGGAAAAGTGCGGTATCCCGCAACCTACGCTTTTCTTTCACTTTTTTGCGAATATCTCGGCTATTTCGCATCCAATCCAAAGAAGGAGTTCCATTTGTGATTCGCTTTTCTTCCAGTTTTTGGCGAATATCTCGGCTATTTCGCATCCAATCCAAAAAAGGAGTTCCATTTGTGATTCAGGGAACTAATCCCCGTCAATCCTCATCAAAGGATCTTCAATATTCTTCAAATTTATTTTTAGCCCTATTTTTGGCCAAAATCATGATGGTACCCCTTGGAAAAGTGCGGAATCCCGCAACCTACGCTTTTCTTTCACTTTTTTGCGAATATCTCGGCTATTTCGCATCCAATCCAAAAAAGGAGCTCCATTTGAGATTCAGGGAACTAATCCCCGTCGATCCTCATCAAAGGATCTTCAATATTCTTCAAATTTAATTTTGGCCCTTTTTTCGGCCAAAATCATGATGGTACCTCTTGGAAAAGTGCGGAATCCCGCAACCTACGCTTTTCTTTCACTTTTTTGCGAATATCTCGGCTATTTCGCATCCAATCCAAAAAAGGAGCTCCATTTGTGATTCAGGGAACCAATCCCCGTCGATCCTTATCAAAGGATCTTAAATATTCTTCAAATTTAATTTTGGCCCTTTTTTCGGCCAAAATCATGATGGTACCGCTTGGAAAAGTGCGGAATCCCGCAACCTACGCTTTTCTTTCACTTTTTTGCGAATATCTCGGCTATTTCGCATCCAATCCAAAAAAAGGGCTCCATTTGTGATTCAGGAAACTAATCCCCGTCGATCCTCATCAATGGATCTTCAATATTCTTCAAATTTAATTTTGGCCCTTTTTTCGGCCAAAATCATGATGGTACCCCTTGGAAAAGTGCGGAATCCCGCAACCTACGCTTTTCTTTCACTTTTTTGCGAATATCTCGGCTATTTCGCATCCAATCCAAAAAAGGAGCTCCATTTGTGATTCAGGGAACCAATCCCCGTCGATCCTCATCAAAGGATCTTAAATATTCTTAAAATTTAATTTTGGCCCTTTTTTCGGCCAAAATCATGATGGTACCCCTTGGAAAAGTGCGGAATCCCGCAACCTACGCTTTTCTTTCACTTTTTTGCGAATATCTCGGCTATTTCGCATCCAATCCAAAAATGGAGCCCCATTTGTGATTCAGGGAACCAATACCCGTCGATCCTTATCAAAGGATCTTAAATATTCTTAAAATTTAATTTTGGCCCTTTTTTCGGCCAAAATCATGATGATACCCCTTGGAAAAGTGCGGAATCCCGCAACCTACGCTTTTCTTTCACTTTTTTGCGAATATCTCGGCTATTTCGCATCCAATCCAAAAAAGGAGCTCCATTTGTGATTCAGGGAACTAATCCCCGTCGATCCTCATCAAAGGATCTTCAATATTCTTCAAATTTAATTTTGGCCCTTTTTTCGGCCACAATCATGATGGTACCCCTTGGAAAAGTGCGGAATCCCGCAACCTACGCTTTTCTTTCACTTTTTTGCGAATATCTCGGCTATTTCGCATCCAATCCAAAAAAGGAGCTCCATTTGTGATTCAGGGAACTAATCCCCGTCGATCCTCATCAAAGGATCTTCAATATTCTTCAAATTTAATTTTGGCCCTTTTTTCGGCCACAATCATGATGGTACCCCTTGGAAAAGTGCGGAATCCCGCAACCTACGCTTTTCTTTCACTTTTTTGCGAATATCTCGGCTATTTCGCATCCAATCCAAAAAAGGAGCTCCATTTGTGATTCAGGGAACCAATCCCCGTCGATCCTTATCAAAGGATCTTAAATATTCTTCAAATTTAATTTTGGCCCTTTTTTCGGCCTAAATCATGATGGTACCCCTTGGAAAAGTGCGGAATCCCGCCACCTACGCTTTTCTTTCACTTTTTTGCGAATATCTCGGCTATTTCGCATCCAATCCAAAAAAGGAGCTCCATTTGTGATTCAGGGAACTAATCCCCGTCGATCCTCATCAAAGGATCTTAAATATTCTTAAAATTTAATTTTGGCCCCTTTTTCGGCCAAAATCATGATGGTACCCCTTGGAAAAGTGCGGAATCCCGCAACCTACGCTTTTCTTTCACTTTTTTGCGAATATCTCGGCTATTTCGCATCCAATCCAAAAATGGAGCCCCATTTGTGATTCAGGGAACCAATCCCCGTCGATCCTTATCAAAGGATCTTAAATATTCTTCAAATTTAATTTTGGCCCTTTTTTCGGCCAAAATCATGATGGTACCCCTTGGAAAAGTGTGGAATCCCGCAACCTACGCTTTTCTTTCACTTTTTTGCGAATATCTCGGCTATTTCGCATCCAATCCAAAAAAGGAGCTCCATTTGTGATTCAGGGAACTAATCCCCGTCGATCCTCATCAAAGGATCTTCAATATTCTTCAAATTTAATTTTGGCCCTTTTTTCGGCCAAAATCATGATGGTACCCCTTGGAAAAGTGCGGAATCCCGCAACCTACGCTTTTCTTTCACATTTTTGCGAATATCTCGGCTATTTCGCATCCAATCCAAAAAAGGAGCTCCATTTGTGATTCAGGGAACTAATCCCCGTCGATCCTCATCAAAGGATCTTCAATATTCTTCAAATTTATTTTTGGCCCTATTTTTGGCCAAAATCATGATGGTACCCCTTGGAAAAGTGCGGAATCCCGCAACCTACGCTTTTCTTTCACTTTTTTGCGAATATCTCGGCTATTTCGCATCCAATCCAAAAAAGGAGCTCCATTTGTGATTCAGGGAACCAATCCCCGTCGATCCTTATCAAAGGATCTTAAATATTCTTCAAATTTAATTTTGGCCCTTTTTTCGGCCAAAATCATGATGGTACCCCTTGGAAAAGTGTGGAATCCCGCAACCTACGCTTTTCTTTCACTTTTTTGCGAATATCTCGGCTATTTCGCATCCAATCCAAAAAAGGAGCTCCATTTGTGATTCAGGGAACTAATCCCCGTCGATCCTCATCAAAGGATCTTCAATATTCTTCAAATTTATTTTTGGCCCTATTTTTGGCCAAAATCATGATGGTACCCCTTGGAAAAGTGCGGAATCCCGCAACCTACGCTTTTCTTTCACTTTTTTGCGAATATCTCGGCTATTTCGCATCCAATCCAAAAAAGGAGCTCCATTTGTGATTCAGGGAACCAATCCCCGTCGATCCTTATCAAAGGATCTTAAATATTCTTAAAATTTAATTTTGGCCCTTTTTTCGGCCAAAATCATGATGGTACCCCTTGGAAAAGTGCGGAATCCCGCAACCTACGCTTTTCTTTCACTTTTTTGCGAATATCTCGGCTATTTCGCATCCAATCCAAAAAAGGAGCCCCATTTGTGATTCAGGGAACCAATCCCCGTCGATCCTTATCAAAGGAACTTAAATATTCATCAAATTTAATTTTGGCCCTTTTTTCGGCCAAAATCATGATGGTACCCCTTGGAAAAGTGCGGAATCCCGCAACCTACGCTTTTCTTTCAGTTTTTTGCGAATATCTCGGCTATTTCGCATCCAATCCAAAAAAGGAGCTCCATTTGTGATTCAGGGAACCAATCCCCGTCGATCCTTATCAAAGGATCTTAAATATTCTTCAAATTTAATTTTGGCCCTTTTTTCGGCCAAAATCATGATGGTACCCCTTGGAAAAGTGCGGAATCCCGCCACCTACGCTTTTCTTTCACTTTTTTGCGAATATCTCGGCTATTTCGCATCCAATCCAAAAAAGGAGCTCCATTTGTGATTCAGGGAACTAATCCCCGTCGATCCTCATCAAAGGATCTTAAATATTCTTAAAATTTAATTTTGGCCCTTTTTTCGGCCAAAATCATGATGGTACCCCTTGGAAAAGTGCGGAATCCCGCAACCTACGCTTTTCTTTCACTTTTTTGCGAATATCTCGGCTATTTCGCATCCAATCAAAAAAAGGAGCTCCATTTGTGATTCAGGGAACCAATCCCCGTCGATCCTTATCAAAGGATCTTAAATATTCTTCAAATTTAATTTTGGCCCTTTTTTCGGCCAAAATCATGATGGTACCCCTTGGAAAAGTGTGGAATCCCGCAACCTACGCTTTTCTTTCACTTTTTTGCGAATATCTCGGCTATTTCGCATCCAATCCAAAAAAGGAGCTCCATTTGTGATTCAGGGAACTAATCCCCGTCGATCCTCATCAAAGGATCTTCAATATTCTTAAAATTTAATTTTGGCCCTTTTTTCGGCCAAAATCATGATGGTACCCCTTGGAAAAGTGCGGAATCCCGCAACCTACGCTTTTCTTTCACTTTTTTGCGAATATCTCGGCTATTTTGCATCCAATCCAAAAAAAGGAGCTCCATTTGTGATTCAGGGAACTAATCCCCGTCGATCCTCATCAAAGGATCTTAAATATTCTTAAAATTTAATTTTGGCCCTTTTTTCGGCCAAAATCATGATGGTACTCCTTGGAAAAGTGCGGAATCCCGCAACCTACGCTTTTCTTTCACTTTTTTGCGAATATCTCGGCTATTTCGCATCCAATCCAAAAAAGGAGCTCCATTTGTGATTCAGGGAACTAATCCCCGTCGATCCTCATCAAACGATCTTAAATATTCTTCAAATTTAATTTTGGCCCTTTTTTCGGCCAAAATCATGATGGTACCCCTTGGAAAAGTGCGGAATCCCGCAACCTACGCTTTTCTTTCACTTTTTTGCGAATATCTCGGCTATTTCGCATCCAATCAAAAAAAGGAGCTCCATTTGTGATTCAGGGAACCAATCCCCGTCGATCCTTATCAAAGGATCTTAAATATTCTTAAAATTTAATTTTGGCCCTTTTTTCGGCCAAAATCATGATGGTACCCCTTGGAAAAGTGCGGAATCCCGCAACCTACGCTTTTCTTTCACTTTTTTGCGAATATCTCGGCTATTTCGCATCCAATCCAAAAATGGAGCCCCATTTGTGATTCAGGGAACCAATACCCGTCGATCCTTATCAAAGGATCTTAAATATTCTTAAAATTTAATTTTGGCCCTTTTTTCGGCCAAAATCATGATGATACCCCTTGGAAAAGTGCGGAATCCCGCAACCTACGCTTTTCTTTCACTTTTTTGCGAATATCTCGGCTATTTCGCATCCAATCCAAAAAAGGAGCTCCATTTGTGATTCAGGGAACTAATCCCCGTCGATCCTCATCAAAGGATCTTCAATATTCTTCAAATTTAATTTTGGCCCTTTTTTCGGCCACAATCATGATGGTACCCCTTGGAAAAGTGCGGAATCCCGCAACCTACGCTTTTCTTTCACTTTTTTGCGAATATCTCGGCTATTTCGCATCCAATCCAAAAAAGGAGCTCCATTTGTGATTCAGGGAACTAATCCCCGTCGATCCTCATCAAAGGATCTTCAATATTCTTCAAATTTAATTTTGGCCCTTTTTTCGGCCACAATCATGATGGTACCCCTTGGAAAAGTGCGGAATCCCGCAACCTACGCTTTTCTTTCACTTTTTTGCGAATATCTCGGCTATTTCGCATCCAATCCAAAAAAGGAGCTCCATTTGTGATTCAGGGAACTAATCCCCGTCGATCCTCATCAAAGGATCTTCAATATTCTTCAAATTTAATTTTGGCCCTTTTTTCGGCCACAATCATGATGGTACCCCTTGGAAAAGTGCGGAATCCCGCAACCTACGCTTTTCTTTCACTTTTTTGCGAATATCTCGGCTATTTCGCATCCAATCCAAAAAAGGAGCTCCATTTGTGATTCAGGGAACCAATCCCCGTCGATCCTTATCAAAGGATCTTAAATATTCTTCAAATTTAATTTTGGCCCTTTTTTCGGCCTAAATCATGATGGTACCCCTTGGAAAAGTGCGGAATCCCGCCACCTACGCTTTTCTTTCACTTTTTTGCGAATATCTCGGCTATTTCGCATCCAATCCAAAAAAGGAGCTCCATTTGTGATTCAGGGAACTAATCCCCGTCGATCCTCATCAAAGGATCTTAAATATTCTTAAAATTTAATTTTGGCCCCTTTTTCGGCCAAAATCATGATGGTACCCCTTGGAAAAGTGCGGAATCCCGCAACCTACGCTTTTCTTTCACTTTTTTGCGAATATCTCGGCTATTTCGCATCCAATCCAAAAATGGAGCCCCATTTGTGATTCAGGGAACCAATCCCCGTCGATCCTTATCAAAGGATCTTAAATATTCTTCAAATTTAATTTTGGCCCTTTTTTCGGCCAAAATCATGATGGTACCCCTTGGAAAAGTGTGGAATCCCGCAACCTACGCTTTTCTTTCACTTTTTTGCGAATATCTCGGCTATTTCGCATCCAATCCAAAAAAGGAGCTCCATTTGTGATTCAGGGAACTAATCCCCGTCGATCCTCATCAAAGGATCTTCAATATTCTTCAAATTTAATTTTGGCCCTTTTTTCGGCCAAAATCATGATGGTACCCCTTGGAAAAGTGCGGAATCCCGCAACCTACGCTTTTCTTTCACATTTTTGCGAATATCTCGGCTATTTCGCATCCAATCCAAAAAAGGAGCTCCATTTGTGATTCAGGGAACTAATCCCCGTCGATCCTCATCAAAGGATCTTCAATATTCTTCAAATTTATTTTTGGCCCTATTTTTGGCCAAAATCATGATGGTACCCCTTGGAAAAGTGCGGAATCCCGCAACCTACGCTTTTCTTTCACTTTTTTGCGAATATCTCGGCTATTTCGCATCCAATCCAAAAAAGGAGCTCCATTTGTGATTCAGGGAACCAATCCCCGTCGATCCTTATCAAAGGATCTTAAATATTCTTCAAATTTAATTTTGGCCCTTTTTTCGGCCAAAATCATGATGGTACCCCTTGGAAAAGTGTGGAATCCCGCAACCTACGCTTTTCTTTCACTTTTTTGCGAATATCTCGGCTATTTCGCATCCAATCCAAAAAAGGAGCTCCATTTGTGATTCAGGGAACTAATCCCCGTCGATCCTCATCAAAGGATCTTCAATATTCTTCAAATTTATTTTTGGCCCTATTTTTGGCCAAAATCATGATGGTACCCCTTGGAAAAGTGCGGAATCCCGCAACCTACGCTTTTCTTTCACTTTTTTGCGAATATCTCGGCTATTTCGCATCCAATCCAAAAAAGGAGCTCCATTTGTGATTCAGGGAACCAATCCCCGTCGATCCTTATCAAAGGATCTTAAATATTCTTAAAATTTAATTTTGGCCCTTTTTTCGGCCAAAATCATGATGGTACCCCTTGGAAAAGTGCGGAATCCCGCAACCTACGCTTTTCTTTCACTTTTTTGCGAATATCTCGGCTATTTCGCATCCAATCCAAAAAAGGAGCCCCATTTGTGATTCAGGGAACCAATCCCCGTCGATCCTTATCAAAGGAACTTAAATATTCATCAAATTTAATTTTGGCCCTTTTTTCGGCCAAAATCATGATGGTACCCCTTGGAAAAGTGCGGAATCCCGCAACCTACGCTTTTCTTTCAGTTTTTTGCGAATATCTCGGCTATTTCGCATCCAATCCAAAAAAGGAGCTCCATTTGTGATTCAGGGAACCAATCCCCGTCGATCCTTATCAAAGGATCTTAAATATTCTTCAAATTTAATTTTGGCCCTTTTTTCGGCCAAAATCATGATGGTACCCCTTGGAAAAGTGCGGAATCCCGCCACCTACGCTTTTCTTTCACTTTTTTGCGAATATCTCGGCTATTTCGCATCCAATCCAAAAAAGGAGCTCCATTTGTGATTCAGGGAACTAATCCCCGTCGATCCTCATCAAAGGATCTTAAATATTCTTAAAATTTAATTTTGGCCCTTTTTTCGGCCAAAATCATGATGGTACCCCTTGGAAAAGTGCGGAATCCCGCAACCTACGCTTTTCTTTCACTTTTTTGCGAATATCTCGGCTATTTCGCATCCAATCAAAAAAAGGAGCTCCATTTGTGATTCAGGGAACCAATCCCCGTCGATCCTTATCAAAGGATCTTAAATATTCTTCAAATTTAATTTTGGCCCTTTTTTCGGCCAAAATCATGATGGTACCCCTTGGAAAAGTGTGGAATCCCGCAACCTACGCTTTTCTTTCACTTTTTTGCGAATATCTCGGCTATTTCGCATCCAATCCAAAAAAGGAGCTCCATTTGTGATTCAGGGAACTAATCCCCGTCGATCCTCATCAAAGGATCTTCAATATTCTTAAAATTTAATTTTGGCCCTTTTTTCGGCCAAAATCATGATGGTACCCCTTGGAAAAGTGCGGAATCCCGCAACCTACGCTTTTCTTTCACTTTTTTGCGAATATCTCGGCTATTTTGCATCCAATCCAAAAAAAGGAGCTCCATTTGTGATTCAGGGAACTAATCCCCGTCGATCCTCATCAAAGGATCTTAAATATTCTTAAAATTTAATTTTGGCCCTTTTTTCGGCCAAAATCATGATGGTACTCCTTGGAAAAGTGCGGAATCCCGCAACCTACGCTTTTCTTTCACTTTTTTGCGAATATCTCGGCTATTTCGCATCCAATCCAAAAAAGGAGCTCCATTTGTGATTCAGGGAACTAATCCCCGTCGATCCTCATCAAACGATCTTAAATATTCTTCAAATTTAATTTTGGCCCTTTTTTCGGCCAAAATCATGATGGTACCCCTTGGAAAAGTGCGGAATCCCGCAACCTACGCTTTTCTTTCACTTTTTTGCGAATATCTCGGCTATTTCGCATCCAATCAAAAAAGGAGCTCCATTTGTGATTCAGGGAACCAATCCCCGTCGATCCTTATCAAAGGATCTTAAATATTCTTCAAATTTAATTTTGGCCCTTTTTTCGGCCAAAATCATGATGGTACCCCTTGGAAAAGTGTGGAATCCCGCAACCTACGCTTTTCTTTCACTTTTTTGCGAATATCTCGGCTATTTCGCATCCAATCCAAAAAAGGAGCTCCATTTGTGATTCAGGGAACTAATCCCCGTCGATCCTCATCAAAGGATCTTCAATATTCTTCAAATTTATTTTTGGCCCTATTTTTGGCCAAAATCATGATGGTACCCCTTGGAAAAGTGCGGAATCCCGCAACCTACGCTTTTCTTTCACTTTTTTGCGAATATCTCGGCTATTTCGCATCCAATCCAAAAAAGGAGCTCCATTTGTGATTCAGGGAACCAATCCCCGTCGATCCTTATCAAAGGGTCTTAAATATTCTTCAAATTTAATTTTGGCCCTTTTTTCGGCCAAAATCATGATGGTACCCCTTGGAAAAGTGCGGAATCCCGCAACCTACGCTTTTCTTTCACTTTTTTGCGAATATCTCGGCTATTTCGCATCCAATCCAAAAAAGGAGCTCCATTTGTGATTCAGGGAACTAATCCCCGTCGATCCTCATCAAAGGATCTTCAATATTCTTCAAATTTAATTTTGGCCCTTTTTTCGGCCAAAATCATGATGGTACCCCTTGGAAAAGTGCGGAATCCCGCAACCTACGCTTTTCTTTCACTTTTTTGCGAATATCTCGGCTATTTCGCATCCAATCCAAAAAAGGAGCTCTATTTGTGATTCAGGGAACCAATCCCCGTCGATCCTCATCAAAGGATCTTCAATATTCTTCAATATTCTTCATTTTGGCCCTTTTTTCGGCAAAAATCATGATGGTACCCCTTGGAAAAGTGCGGAATCCCGCAACCTACGCTTTTCTTTCACTTTTTTGCGAATATCTCGGCTATTTTGCATCCAATCCAAAAAAAGGAGCTCCATTTGTGATTCAGGGAACTAATCCCCGTCGATCCTCATCAAAGGATCTTCAATATTCTTCAAATTTAATTTTGGCCCTTTTTTCGGCCAAAATCATGATGGTACCCCTTGGAAAAGTGCGGAATCCCGCAACCTACGCTTTTCTTTCACTTTTTTGCGAATATCTCGGCTATTTCGCATCCAATCCAAAAAAGGAGCTCCATTTGTGATTCAGGGAACTAATCCCCGTCGATCCTCATCAAACGATCTTAAATATTCTTCAAATTTAATTTTGGCCCTTTTTTCGGCCAAAATCATGATGGTACCCCTTGGAAAAGTGCGGAATCCCGCAACCTACGCTTTTCTTTCACTTTTTTGCGAATATCTCGGCTATTTCGCATCCAATCCAAAAAAGGAGCTCCATTTGTGATTCAGGGAACTAATCCCCGTCGATCCTCATCAAAGGATCTTAAATATTCTTCAAATTTAATTTTGGCCCTTTTTTCGGCCAAAATCATGATGGTACCCCTTGGAAAAGTGCGGAATCCCGCAACCTACGCTTTTCTTTCACTTTTTTGCGAATATCTCGGCTATTTCGCATCCAATCCAAAAAAGGAGCTCCATTTGTGATTCAGGGAACCAATCCCCGTCGATCCTTATCAAAGGATCTTAAATATTCTTCAAATTTAATTTTGGCCCTTTTTTCGGCCAAAATCATGATGGTACCCCTTGGAAAAGTGCGGAATCCCGCAACCTACGCTTTTCTTTCACTTTTTTGCGAATATCTCGGCTATTTCGCATCCAATCCAAAAAAGGAGCTCCATTTGTGATTCAGGGAACTAATCCCCGTCGATCCTCATCAAAGGATCTTCAATATTCTTCAAATTTAATTTTGGCCCTTTTTTCGGCCAAAATCATGATGGTACCCCTTGGAAAAGTGCGGAATCCCGCAACCTACGCTTTTCTTTCACTTTTTTGCGAATATCTCGGCTATTTCGCATCCAATCCAAAAAAGGAGCTCCATTTGTGATTCAGGGAACCAATCCCCGTCGATCCTCATCAAAGGATCTTCAATATTCTTCAATATTCTTCATTTTGGCCCTTTTTTCGGCCAAAATCATGATGGTACCCCTTGGAAAAGTGCGGAATCCCGCAACCTACGCTTTTCTTTCACTTTTTTGCGAATATCTCGGCTATTTTGCATCCAATCCAAAAAAAGGAGCTCCATTTGTGATTCAGGGAACTAATCCCCGTCGATCCTCATCAAAGGATCTTCAATATTCTTCAAATTTAATTTTGGCTCTTTTTTCGGCCAAAATCATGATGGTACCCCTTGGAAAAGTGCGGAATCCCGCAACCTACGCTTTTCTTTCACTTTTTTGCGAATATCTCGGCTATTTCGCATCCAATCCAAAAAAGGAGCTCCATTTGTGATTCAGGGAACTAATCCCCGTCGATCCTCATCAAAGGATCTTAAATATTCTTAAAATTTAATTTTGGCCCTTTTTTCGGCCAAAATCATGATGGTACCCCTTGGAAAAGTGCGGAATCCCGCAACCTACGCTTTTCTTTCACTTTTTTGCGAATATCTCGGCTATTTCGCATCCAATCCAAAAAAGGAGCTCTATTTGTGATTCAGGGAACCAATCCCCGTCGATCCTTATCAAAGGATCTTAAATATTCTTCAAATTTAATTTTGGCCCTTTTTTCGGCCAAAATCATGATGGTACCCCTTGGAAAAGTGCGGAATCCCGCAACCTACGCTTTTCTTTCACTTTTTTGCGAATATCTCGGCTATTTCGCATCCAATCCAAAAAAGGAGCTCCATTTGTGATTCAGGGAACTAATCCCCGTCGATCCTCATCAAACGATCTTAAATATTCTTCAAATTTAATTTTGGCCCTTTTTTCGGCCAAAATCATGATGGTACCCCTTGGAAAAGTGCGGAATCCCGCAACCTACGCTTTTCTTTCACTTTTTTGCGAATATCTCGGCTATTTCGCATCCAATCCAAAAAAGGAGCTCCATTTGTGATTCAGGGAACCAATCCCCGTCGATCCTTATCAAAGGATCTTAAATATTCTTCAAATTTAATTTTGGCCCTTTTTTCGGCCAAAATCATGATGGTACCTCTTGGAAAAGTGCGGAATCCCGCAACCTACGCTTTTCTTTCACTTTTTTGCGAATATCTCGGCTATTTCGCATCCAATCCAAAAAAGGAGCTCCATTTGTGATTCAGGGAACTAATCCCCGTCGATCCTCATCAAAGGATCTTCAATATTCTTCAAATTTATTTTTGGCCCTATTTTTGGCCAAAATCATGATGGTACCCCTTGGAAAAGTGCGGAATCCCGCAACCTACGCTTTTCTTTCACTTTTTTGCGAATATCTCGGCTATTTCGCATCCAATCCAAAAAAGGAGCTCCATTTGTGATTCAGGGAACCAATCCCCGTCGATCCTTATCAAAGGATCTTAAATATTCTTCAAATTTAATTTTGGCCCTTTTTTCGGCCAAAATCATGATGGTACCCCTTGGAAAAGTGCGGAATCCCGCAACCTACGCTTTTCTTTCACTTTTTTGCGAATATCTCGGCTATTTCGCATCCAATCCAAAAAAGGAGCTCCATTTGTGATTCAGAGAACCAATCCCCGTCGATCCTTATCAAAGGATCTTAAATATTCTTAAAATTTAATTTTGGCCCTTTTTTCGGCCAAAATCATAATGGTACCCCTTGGAAAAGTGCGGAATCCCGCAACCTACGCTTTTCTTTCACTTTTTTGCGAATATCTCGGCTATTTCGCATCCAATCCAAAAAAGGAGCTCCATTTGTGATTCAGGGAACTAATCCCCGTCGATCCTCATCAAAGGATCTTCAATATTCTTCAAATTTAATTTTGGCCCTTTTTTCGGCCAAAATCATGATGGTACCCCTTGGAAAAGTGCGGAATCCCGCAACCTACGCTTTTCTTTCACTTTTTTGCGAATATCTCGGCTATTTCGCATCCAATCCAAAAAAGGAGCTCCATTTGTGATTCAGGGAACTAATCCCCGTCGATCCTCATCAAAGGATCTTCAATATTCTTCAAATTTAATTTTGGCCCTTTTTTCGGCCAAAATCATGATGGTACCCCTTGGAAAAGTGCGGAATCCCGCAACCTACGCTTTTCTTTCACTTTTTTGCGAATATCTCGGCTATTTCGCATCCAATCCAAAAAAGGAGCTCCATTTGTGATTCAGGGAACTAATCCCCGTCGATCCTCATCAAAGGATCTTAAATATTCTTAAAATTTAATTTTGGCCCTTTTTTCGGCCAAAATCATGATGGTACCCCTTGGAAAAGTGCGGAATCCCGCAACCTACGCTTTTCTTTCACTTTTTTGCGAATATCTCGGCTATTTCGCATCCAATCCAAAAAAGGAGCTCCATTTGTGATTCAGGGAACTAATCCCCGTCGATCCTCATCAAAGGATCTTCAATATTCTTCAAATTTAATTTTGGCCCTTTTTTCGGCCAAAATCATGATGGTACCCCTTGGAAAAGTGCGGAATCCCGCAACCTACGCTTTTCTTTCACTTTTTTGCGAATATCTCGGCTATTTTGCATCCAATCCAAAAAAAGGAGCTCTATTTGTGATTCAGGGAACTAATCCCCGTCGATCCTCATCAAAGGATCTTAAATATTCTTCAAATTTAATTTTGGCCCTTTTTTCGGCCAATCCAAAAAAGGAGCTCCATTTGTGATTCAGGAATCCCGCAACCTACGCTTTTCTTTCCCTTTTTTGCGAATATCTCGGCTATTTCGCATCCAATCCAAAAAAGGAGCTCCATTTGTGATTCAGGGAACTAATCCCCGTCGATCCTCATCAAAGGATCTTCAATATTCTTCAAATTTAATTTTGGCCCTTTTTCGGCCAAAATCATGATGGTACCCCTTAGAAAAGTGCGGAATCCCGCAACCTACTCTTTTCTTTCACTTTTTTGCGAATATCTCGGCTATTTCGCATCCAATCCAAAAAAGGAGCTCCATTTGTGATTCAGGGAACCAATCCCCGTCGATCCTTATCAAAGGATCTTAAATATTCTTCAAATTTAATTTTGGCCCTTTTTTCGGCCAAAATCATGATGGTACCCCTTGGAAAAGTGCGGAATCCCGCAACCTACGCTTTTCTTTCACTTTTTTGCGAATATCTCGGCTATTTCGCATCCAATCCAAAAAAGGAGCTCCATTTGTGATTCAGGGAACTAATCCCCGTCGATCCTCATCAAAGGATCTTAAATATTCTTAAAATTTAATTTTGGCCCTTTTTTCGGCCAAAATCATGATGGTACCCCTTGGAAAAGTGCGGAATCCCGCAACCTACGCTTTTCTTTCACTTTTTTGCGAATATCTCGGCTATTTCGCATCCAATCCAAAAAAGGAGCTCCATTTGTGATTCAGGGAACTAATCCCCGTCGATCCTCATCAAAGGATCTTAAATATTCTTCAAATTTAATTTTGGCCCTTTTTTCGGCCAAAATCATGATGGTACCTCTTGGAAAAGTGCGGAATCCCGCAACCTACGCTTTTCTTTCACTTTTTTGCGAATATCTCGGCTATTTCGCATCCAATCCAAAAAAGGAGCTCCATTTGTGATTCAGGGAACTAATCCCCGTCGATCCTCATCAAAGGATCTTCAATATTCTTCAAATTTAATTTTGGCCCTTTTTTCGGCCAAAATCATGATGGTACCCCTTGGAAAAGTGCGGAATCCCGCAACCTACGCTTTTCTTTCACTTTTTTGCGAATATCTCGGCTATTTCGCATCCAATCCAAAAAAGGAGCTCCATTTGTGATTCAGGGAACTAATCCCCGTCGATCCTCATCAAAGGATCTTAAATATTCTTCAAATTTAATTTTGGCCCTTTTTTCGGCCAAAATCATGATTGTACCTCTTGGAAAAGTGCGGAATCCCGCAACCTACGCTTTTCTTTCACTTTTTTGCGAATATCTCGGCTATTTCGCATCCAATCCAAAAAAGGAGCTCCATTTGTGATTCAGGGAACCAATCCCCGTCGATCCTTATCAAAGGATCTTAAATATTCTTCAAATTTAATTTTGGCCCTTTTTTCGGCCTAAATCATGATGGTACCCCTTGGAAAAGTGCGGAATCCCGCAACCTACGCTTTTCTTTCACTTTTTTGCGAATATCTCGGCTATTTCGCATCCAATCCAAAAAAGGAGCTCCATTTGTGATTCAGGGAACTAATCCCCGTCGATCCTCATCAAAGGATCTTAAATATTCTTAAAATTTAATTTTGGCCCCTTTTTCGGCCAAAATCATGATGGTACCCCTTGGAAAAGTGCGGAATCCCGCAACCTACGCTTTTCTTTCACTTTTTTGCGAATATCTCGGCTATTTCGCATCCAATCCAAAAATGGAGCCCCATTTGTGATTCAGGGAACCAATCCCCGTCGATCCTTATCAAAGGATCTTAAATATTCTTCAAATTTAATTTTGGCCCTTTTTTCGGCCAAAATCATGATGGTACCCCTTGGAAAAGTGTGGAATCCCGCAACCTACGCTTTTCTTTCACTTTTTTGCGAATATCTCGGCTATTTCGCATCCAATCCAAAAAAGGAGCTCCATTTGTGATTCAGGGAACTAATCCCCGTCGATCCTCATCAAAGGATCTTCAATATTCTTCAAATTTAATTTTGGCCCTTTTTTCGGCCAAAATCATGATGGTACCCCTTGGAAAAGTGCGGAATCCCGCAACCTACGCTTTTCTTTCACATTTTTGCGAATATCTCGGCTATTTCGCATCCAATCCAAAAAAGGAGCTCCATTTGTGATTCAGGGAACTAATCCCCGTCGATCCTCATCAAAGGATCTTCAATATTCTTCAAATTTATTTTTGGCCCTATTTTTGGCCAAAATCATGATGGTACCCCTTGGAAAAGTGCGGAATCCCGCAACCTACGCTTTTCTTTCACTTTTTTGCGAATATCTCGGCTATTTCGCATCCAATCCAAAAAAGGAGCTCCATTTGTGATTCAGGGAACCAATCCCCGTCGATCCTTATCAAAGGATCTTAAATATTCTTCAAATTTAATTTTGGCCCTTTTTTCGGCCAAAATCATGATGGTACCCCTTGGAAAAGTGTGGAATCCCGCAACCTACGCTTTTCTTTCACTTTTTTGCGAATATCTCGGCTATTTCGCATCCAATCCAAAAAAGGAGCTCCATTTGTGATTCAGGGAACTAATCCCCGTCGATCCTCATCAAAGGATCTTCAATATTCTTCAAATTTAATTTTGGCCCTATTTTTGGCCAAAATCATGATGGTACCCCTTGGAAAAGTGCGGAATCCCGCAACCTACGCTTTTCTTTCACTTTTTTGCGAATATCTCGGCTATTTCGCATCCAATCCAAAAAAGGAGCTCCATTTGTGATTCAGGGAACTAATCCCCGTCGATCCTCATCAAAGGATCTTAAATATTCTTCAAATTTAATTTTGGCCCTTTTTTCGGCCAAAATCATGATTGTACCTCTTGGAAAAGTGCGGAATCCCGCAACCTACGCTTTTCTTTCACTTTTTTGCGAATATCTCGGCTATTTCGCATCCAATCCAAAAAAGGAGCTCCATTTGTGATTCAGGGAACTAATCCCCGTCGATCCTCATCAAAGGATCTTCAATATTCTTCAAACTTAATTTTGCCCCTTTTTTCGGCAAAAATCATGATGGTACCCCTTGGAAAAGTGCGGAATCCCGCAACCTACGCTTTTCTTTCACTTTTTTGCGAATATCTCGGCTATTTCGCATCCAATCCAAAAAAGGAGCTCCATTTGTGATTCAGGGAACTAATTCCCGTCGATCCTCATCAAAGGATCTTCAATATTCTTCAAATTTAATTTTGGCCCTTTTTTCGGCCAAAATCATGATGGTACCCCTTGGAAAAGTGCGGAATCCCGCAACCTACGCTTTTCTTTCACTTTTTTGCGAATATCTCGGCTATTTCGCATCCAATCCAAAAAAGGAGCTCCATTTGTGATTCAGGGAACCAATCCCCGTCGATCCTTATCAAAGGATCTTAAATATTCTTCAAATTTAATTTTGGCCCTTTTTTCGGCCAAAATCATGATGGTACCCCTTGGAAAAGTGCGGAATCCCGCAACCTACGCTTTTCTTTCACTTTTTTGCGAATATCTCGGCTATTTCGCATCCAATCCAAAAAAGGAGCTCTATTTGTGATTCAGGGAACCAATCCCCGTCGATCCTTATCAAAGGATCTTAAATATTCTTCAAATTTAATTTTGGCCCTTTTTTCGGCCAAAATCATGATGGTAACCCTTGGAAAAGTGCGGAATCCCGCAACCTACGCTTTTCTTTCACTTTTTTGCGAATATCTCGGCTATTTCGCATCCAATCCAAAAAAGGAGCTCCATTTGTGATTCAGGGAACCAATCCCCGTCGATCCTTATCAAAGGATCTTAAATATTCTTCAAATTTAATTTTGGCCCTTTTTTCGGCCAAAATCATGATGGTACCCCTTGGAAAAGTGCGGAATCCCGCAACCTACGCTTTTCTTTCACTTTTTTGCGAATATCTCGGCTATTTCGCATCCAATCCAAAAAAGGAGCTCTATTTGTGATTCAGGGAACCAATCCCCGTCGATCCTTATCAAAGGATCTTAAATATTCTTCAAATTTAATTTTGGCCCTTTTTTCGGCCAAAATCATGATGGTACCCCTTGGAAAAGTGCGGAATCCCGCAACCTACGCTTTTCTTTCACTTTTTTGCGTATATCTCGGCTATTTCGCATCCAATCCAAAAAAGGAGCTCCATTTGTGATTCAGGGAACTAATCCCCGTCGATCCTCATCAAAGGATCTTAAATATTCTTCAAATTTAATTTTGGCCCTTTTTTCGGCCAAAATCATGATGGTACCCCTTGGAAAAGTGCGGAATCCCGCAACCTACGCTTTTCTTTCACTTTTTTGCGAATATTTCGGCTATTTCGCATCCAATCCAAAAAAAGGAGCTCCATTTGTGATTCAGGGAACTAATCCCCGTCGATCCTCATCAAAGGATCTTAAATATTCTTCAAAATTAATTTTGGCCCTTTTTTCGGCCAAAATCATGATGGTACCTCTTGGAAAAGTGCGGAATCCCGCAACCTACGCTTTTCTTTCACTTTTTTGCGAATATCTCGGCTATTTCGCATCCAATCCAAAAAAGGAGCTCCATTTGTGATTCAGGGAACTAATCCCCGTCGATCCTCATCAAAGGATCTTCAATATTCTTCAAATTTAATTTTGGCCCTATTTTTGGCCAAAATCATGATGGTACCCCTTGGAAAAGTGCGGAATCCCGCAACCTACGCTTTTCTTTCACTTTTTTGCGAATATCTCGGCTATTTCGCATCCAATCCAAAAAAGGAGCTCCATTTGTGATTCAGGGAACCAATCCCCGTCGATCCTTATCAAAGGATCTTAAATATTCTTCAAATTTAATTTTGGCCCTTTTTTCGGCCAAAATCATGATGGTACCCCTTGGAAAAGTGCGGAATCCCGCAACCTACGCTTTTCTTTCACTTTTTTGCGAATATCTCGGCTATTTCGCATCCAATCCAAAAAAGGAGCTCCATTTGTGATTCAGGGAACTAATCCCCGTCGATCCTCATCAAAGGATCTTAAATATTCTTCAAATTTTATTTTGGCCCTTTTTTCGGCCAAAATCATGATGGTACCCCTTGGAAAAGTGCGGAATCCCGCAACCTACGCTTTTCTTTCACTTTTTTGCGAATATCTCGGCTATTTTGCATCCAATCCAAAAAAGGAGCTCCATTTGTGATTGAGGGAACTAATCCCCGTCGATCCTCATCAAAGGATCTTAAATATTCTTCAAATTTTATTTTGGCCCTTTTTTCGGCCAAAATCATGATGGTACCCCTTGGAAAAGTGCGGAATCCCGCAACCTACGCTTTTCTTTCACTTTTTTGCGAATATCTCGGCTATTTCGCATCCAATCCAAAAAAAGGAGCTCCATTTGTGATTCAGGGAACTAATCCCCGTCGATCCTCATCAAAGGATCTTCAATATTCTTCAAATTTAATTTTGGCCCTATTTTTGGCCAAAATCATGATGGTACCCCTTGGAAAAGTGCGGAATCCCGCAACCTACGCTTTTCTTTCACTTTTTTGCGAATATCTCGGCTATTTCGCATCCAATCCAAAAAAGGAGCTCCATTTGTGATTCAGGGAACTAATCCCCGTCGATCCTCATCAAAGGATCTTCAATATTCTTCAAATTTAATTTTGGCCCTATTTTTGGCCAAAATCATGATGGTACCCCTTGGAAAAGTGCGGAATCCCGCAACCTACGCTTTTCTTTCACTTTTTTGCGAATATCTCGGCTATTTCGCATCCAATCCAAAAAAGGAGCTCCATTTGTGATTCAGGGAACTAATCCCCGTCGATCCTCATCAAAGGATCTTAAATATTCTTCAAATTTAATTTTGGCCCTTTTTTCGGCCAAAATCATGATTGTACCTCTTGGAAAAGTGCGGAATCCCGCAACCTACGCTTTTCTTTCACTTTTTTGCGAATATCTCGGCTATTTCGCATCCAATCCAAAAAAGGAGCTCCATTTGTGATTCAGGGAACTAATCCCCGTCGATCCTCATCAAAGGATCTTCAATATTCTTCAAACTTAATTTTGCCCCTTTTTTCGGCAAAAATCATGATGGTACCCCTTGGAAAAGTGCGGAATCCCGCAACCTACGCTTTTCTTTCACTTTTTTGCGAATATCTCGGCTATTTCGCATCCAATCCAAAAAAGGAGCTCCATTTGTGATTCAGGGAACTAATTCCCGTCGATCCTCATCAAAGGATCTTCAATATTCTTCAAATTTAATTTTGGCCCTTTTTTCGGCCAAAATCATGATGGTACCCCTTGGAAAAGTGCGGAATCCCGCAACCTACGCTTTTCTTTCACTTTTTTGCGAATATCTCGGCTATTTCGCATCCAATCCAAAAAAGGAGCTCCATTTGTGATTCAGGGAACCAATCCCCGTCGATCCTTATCAAAGGATCTTAAATATTCTTCAAATTTAATTTTGGCCCTTTTTTCGGCCAAAATCATGATGGTACCCCTTGGAAAAGTGCGGAATCCCGCAACCTACGCTTTTCTTTCACTTTTTTGCGAATATCTCGGCTATTTCGCATCCAATCCAAAAAAGGAGCTCTATTTGTGATTCAGGGAACCAATCCCCGTCGATCCTTATCAAAGGATCTTAAATATTCTTCAAATTTAATTTTGGCCCTTTTTTCGGCCAAAATCATGATGGTAACCCTTGGAAAAGTGCGGAATCCCGCAACCTACGCTTTTCTTTCACTTTTTTGCGAATATCTCGGCTATTTCGCATCCAATCCAAAAAAGGAGCTCCATTTGTGATTCAGGGAACCAATCCCCGTCGATCCTTATCAAAGGATCTTAAATATTCTTCAAATTTAATTTTGGCCCTTTTTTCGGCCAAAATCATGATGGTACCCCTTGGAAAAGTGCGGAATCCCGCAACCTACGCTTTTCTTTCACTTTTTTGCGAATATCTCGGCTATTTCGCATCCAATCCAAAAAAGGAGCTCTATTTGTGATTCAGGGAACCAATCCCCGTCGATCCTTATCAAAGGATCTTAAATATTCTTCAAATTTAATTTTGGCCCTTTTTTCGGCCAAAATCATGATGGTACCCCTTGGAAAAGTGCGGAATCCCGCAACCTACGCTTTTCTTTCACTTTTTTGCGTATATCTCGGCTATTTCGCATCCAATCCAAAAAAGGAGCTCCATTTGTGATTCAGGGAACTAATCCCCGTCGATCCTCATCAAAGGATCTTAAATATTCTTCAAATTTAATTTTGGCCCTTTTTTCGGCCAAAATCATGATGGTACCCCTTGGAAAAGTGCGGAATCCCGCAACCTACGCTTTTCTTTCACTTTTTTGCGAATATTTCGGCTATTTCGCATCCAATCCAAAAAAAGGAGCTCCATTTGTGATTCAGGGAACTAATCCCCGTCGATCCTCATCAAAGGATCTTAAATATTCTTCAAAATTAATTTTGGCCCTTTTTTCGGCCAAAATCATGATGGTACCTCTTGGAAAAGTGCGGAATCCCGCAACCTACGCTTTTCTTTCACTTTTTTGCGAATATCTCGGCTATTTCGCATCCAATCCAAAAAAGGAGCTCCATTTGTGATTCAGGGAACTAATCCCCGTCGATCCTCATCAAAGGATCTTCAATATTCTTCAAATTTAATTTTGGCCCTATTTTTGGCCAAAATCATGATGGTACCCCTTGGAAAAGTGCGGAATCCCGCAACCTACGCTTTTCTTTCACTTTTTTGCGAATATCTCGGCTATTTCGCATCCAATCCAAAAAAGGAGCTCCATTTGTGATTCAGGGAACCAATCCCCGTCGATCCTTATCAAAGGATCTTAAATATTCTTCAAATTTAATTTTGGCCCTTTTTTCGGCCAAAATCATGATGGTACCCCTTGGAAAAGTGCGGAATCCCGCAACCTACGCTTTTCTTTCACTTTTTTGCGAATATCTCGGCTATTTCGCATCCAATCCAAAAAAGGAGCTCCATTTGTGATTCAGGGAACTAATCCCCGTCGATCCTCATCAAAGGATCTTAAATATTCTTCAAATTTTATTTTGGCCCTTTTTTCGGCCAAAATCATGATGGTACCCCTTGGAAAAGTGCGGAATCCCGCAACCTACGCTTTTCTTTCACTTTTTTGCGAATATCTCGGCTATTTCGCATCCAATCCAAAAAAGGAGCTCCATTTGTGATTGAGGGAACTAATCCCCGTCGATCCTCATCAAAGGATCTTAAATATTCTTCAAATTTTATTTTGGCCCTTTTTTCGGCCAAAATCATGATGGTACCCCTTGGAAAAGTGCGGAATCCCGCAACCTACGCTTTTCTTTCACTTTTTTGCGAATATCTCGGCTATTTCGCATCCAATCCAAAAAAGGAGCTCCATTTGTGATTCAGGGAACTAATCCCCGTCGATCCTCATCAAAGGATCTTAAATATTCTTCAAATTTAATTTTGGCCCTTTTTTCGGCAAAAGTCATGATGGTACCCCTTGGAAAAGTGCGGAATAAATTTTTTGAATATCTCGGCTATTTCGCATCCAATCCAAAAAAGGAGCTCCATTTGTGATTCAGGGAACCAATCCCCGTCGATCCTTATCAAAGGATCTTAAATATTCTTAAAATTTAATTTTGGCCCTTTTTTCGGCCAAAATCATGATGGTACCCCTTGGAAAAGTGCGGAATCCCGCAACCTACGCTTTTCTTTCACTTTTTTGCGAATATCTCGGCTATTTCGCATCCAATCCAAAAAAGGAGCTCCATTTGTGATTCAGGGAACTAATCCCCGTCGATCCTCATCAAAGGATCTTCAATATTCTTCAAATTTAATTTTGGCCCTTTTTTCGGCCAAAATCATGATGGTACCCCTTGGAAAAGTGCGGAATCCCGCAACCTACGCTTTTCTTTCACTTTTTTGCGAATATCTCGGCTATTTCGCATCCAATCCAAAAAAGGAGCTCCATTTGTGATTCAGGGAACCAATCCCCGTCGATCCTTATCAAAGGATCTTAAATATTCTTCAAATTTAATTTTGGCCCTTTTTTCGGCCAAAATCATGATGGTACCCCTTGGAAAAGTGCGGAATCCCGCAACCTACGCTTTTCTTTCACTTTTTTGCGAATATCTCGGCTATTTCGCATCCAATTTAAAAAAGGAGCTCTATTTGTGATTCAGGGAACCAATCCCCGTCGATCCTTATCAAAGGATCTTAAATATTCTTCAAATTTAATTTTGGCCCTTTTTTCGGCCAAAATCATGATGGTACCCCTTGGAAAAGTGCGGAATCCCGCAACCTACGCTTTTCTTTCACTTTTTTGCGAATATCTCGGCTATTTCGCATCCAATCCAAAAAAGGAGCTCCATTTGTGATTCAGGGATCTAATCCCCGTCGATCCTCATCCTCATCAAAGGTACCCCTTGGAAAAGTGCGGAATCCCGCAACCTACGCTTTTCTTTCACTTTTTTGCGAATATCTCGGCTATTTCGCATCCAATCCAAAAAAGGAGCTCCATTTGTGATTCAGGGAACTAATCCCCGTCGATCCTCATCAAAGGATCTTCAATATTCTTCAAATTTATTTTTGGCCCTATTTTTGGCCAAAATCATGATGGTACCCCTTGGAAAAGTGCGGAATCCCGCAACCTACGCTTTTCTTTCACTTTTTTGCGAATATCTCGGCTATTTCGCATCCAATCCAAAAAAAGGAGCTCCATTTGTGATTCAGGGAACTAATCCCCGTCGATCCTCATCAAAGGATCTTAAATATTCTTCAAATTTAATTTTGGCCCTTTTTTCGGCCAAAATCATGATGGTACCCCTTGGAAAAGTGCGGAATCCCGCAACCTACGCTTTTCTTTCACTTTTTTGCGAATATCTCGGCTATTTCGCATCCAATCCAAAAAAGGAGCTCCATTTGTGATTCAGGGAACTAATCCCCGTCGATCCTCATCAAAGGATCTTAAATATTCTTCAAATTTTATTTTGGCCCTTTTTTCGGCCAAAATCATGATGGTACCCCTTGGAAAAGTGCGGAATCCCGCAACCTACGCTTTTCTTTCACTTTTTTGCGAATATCTCGGCTATTTCGCATCCAATCCAAAAAAGGAGCTCCATTTGTGATTGAGGGAACTAATCCCCGTCGATCCTCATCAAAGGATCTTAAATATTCTTCAAATTTTATTTTGGCCCTTTTTTCGGCCAAAATCATGATGGTACCCCTTGGAAAAGTGCGGAATCCCGCAACCTCACTTTTCTTTCACTTTTTTGCGAATATCTCGGCTATTTCGCATCCAATCCAAAAAAGGAGCTCCATTTGTGATTCAGGGAACTAATCCCCGTCGATCCTCATCAAAGGATCTTAAATATTCTTCAAATTTAATTTTGGCCCTTTTTTCGGCAAAAGTCATGATGGTACCCCTTGGAAAAGTGCGGAATATCTCGGCTATTTCGCATCCAATCCAAAAAAGGAGCTCCATTTGTGATTCAGGGAACCAATCCCCGTCGATCCTTATCAAAGGATCTTAAATATTCTTAAAATTTAATTTTGGCCCTTTTTTCGGCCAAAATCATGATGGTACCCCTTGGAAAAGTGCGGAATCCCGCAACCTACGCTTTTCTTTCACTTTTTTGCGAATATCTCGGCTATTTCGCATCCAATCCAAAAAAGGAGCTCCATTTGTGATTCAGGGAACTAATCCCCGTCGATCCTCATCAAAGGATCTTCAATATTCTTCAAATTTAATTTTGGCCCTTTTTTCGGCCAAAATCATGATGGTACCCCTTGGAAAAGTGCGGAATCCCGCAACCTACGCTTTTCTTTCACTTTTTTGCGAATATCTCGGCTATTTCGCATCCAATCCAAAAAAGGAGCTCCATTTGTGATTCAGGGATCTAATCCCCGTCGATCCTCATCCTCATCAAAGGTACCCCTTGGAAAAGTGCGGAATCCCGCAACCTACGCTTTTCTTTCACTTTTTTGCGAATATCTCGGCTATTTCGCATCCAATCCAAAAAAGGAGCTCCATTTGTGATTCAGGGAACTAATCCCCGTCGATCCTCATCAAAGGATCTTCAATATTCTTCAAATTTATTTTTGGCCCTATTTTTGGCCAAAATCATGATGGTACCCCTTGGAAAAGTGCGGAATCCCGCAACCTACGCTTTTCTTTCACTTTTTTGCGAATATCTCGGCTATTTCGCATCCAATCCAAAAAAAGGAGCTCCATTTGTGATTCAGGGAACTAATCCCCGTCGATCCTCATCAAAGGATCTTAAATATTCTTCAAATTTAATTTTGGCCCTTTTTTCGGCAAAAGTCATGATGGTACCCCTTGGAAAAGTGCGAGAATATCTCGGCTATTTCGCATCCAATCCAAAAAAGGAGCTCCATTTGTGATTCAGGGAACCAATCCCCGTCGATCCTTATCAAAGGATCTTAAATATTCTTAAAATTTAATTTTGGCCCTTTTTTCGGCCAAAATCATGATGGTACCCCTTGGAAAAGTGCGGAATCCCGCAACCTACGCTTTTCTTTCACTTTTTTGCGAATATCTCGGCTATTTCGCATCCAATCCAAAAAAGGAGCTCTATTTGTGATTCAGGGAACCAATCCCCGTCGATCCTTATCAAAGGATCTTAAATATTCTTCAAATTTAATTTTGGCCCTTTTTTCGGCCAAAATCATGATGGTACCCCTTGGAAAAGTGCGGAATCCCGCAACCTACGCTTTTCTTTCACTTTTTTGCGAATATCTCGGCTATTTCGCATCCAATCCAAAAAAGGAGCTCCATTTGTGATTCAGGGATCTAATCCCCGTCGATCCTCATCCTCATCAAAGGTACCCCTTGGAAAAGTGCGGAATCCCGCAACCTACGCTTTTCTTTCACTTTTTTGCGAATATCTCGGCTATTTCGCATCCAATCCAAAAAAGGAGCTCCATTTGTGATTCAGGGAACTAATCCCCGTCGATCCTCATCAAAGGATCTTCAATATTCTTCAAATTTATTTTTGGCCCTATTTTTGGCCAAAATCATGATGGTACCCCTTGGAAAAGTGCGGAATCCCGCAACCTACGCTTTTCTTTCACTTTTTTGCGAATATCTCGGCTATTTCGCATCCAATCCAAAAAAAGGAGCTCCATTTGTGATTCAGGGAACTAATCCCCGTCGATCCTCATCAAAGGATCTTAAATATTCTTCAAATTTAATTTTGGCCCTTTTTTCGGCCAAAATCATGATGGTACCCCTTGGAAAAGTGCGGAATCCCGCAACCTACGCTTTTCTTTCACTTTTTTGCGAATATCTCGGCTATTTCGCATCCAATCCAAAAAAGGAGCTCCATTTGTGATTCAGGGAACTAATCCCCGTCGATCCTCATCAAAGGATCTTAAATATTCTTCAAATTTTATTTTGGCCCTTTTTTCGGCCAAAATCATGATGGTACCCCTTGGAAAAGTGCGGAATCCCGCAACCTACGCTTTTCTTTCACTTTTTTGCGAATATCTCGGCTATTTCGCATCCAATCCAAAAAAGGAGCTCCATTTGTGATTGAGGGAACTAATCCCCGTCGATCCTCATCAAAGGATCTTAAATATTCTTCAAATTTTATTTTGGCCCTTTTTTCGGCCAAAATCATGATGGTACCCCTTGGAAAAGTGCGGAATCCCGCAACCTCACTTTTCTTTCACTTTTTTGCGAATATCTCGGCTATTTCGCATCCAATCCAAAAAAGGAGCTCCATTTGTGATTCAGGGAACTAATCCCCGTCGATCCTCATCAAAGGATCTTAAATATTCTTCAAATTTAATTTTGGCCCTTTTTTCGGCAAAAGTCATGATGGTACCCCTTGGAAAAGTGCGGAATATCTCGGCTATTTCGCATCCAATCCAAAAAAGGAGCTCCATTTGTGATTCAGGGAACCAATCCCCGTCGATCCTTATCAAAGGATCTTAAATATTCTTAAAATTTAATTTTGGCCCTTTTTTCGGCCAAAATCATGATGGTACCCCTTGGAAAAGTGCGGAATCCCGCAACCTACGCTTTTCTTTCACTTTTTTGCGAATATCTCGGCTATTTCGCATCCAATCCAAAAAAGGAGCTCCATTTGTGATTCAGGGAACTAATCCCCGTCGATCCTCATCAAAGGATCTTCAATATTCTTCAAATTTAATTTTGGCCCTTTTTTCGGCCAAAATCATGATGGTACCCCTTGGAAAAGTGCGGAATCCCGCAACCTACGCTTTTCTTTCACTTTTTTGCGAATATCTCGGCTATTTCGCATCCAATCCAAAAAAGGAGCTCCATTTGTGATTCAGGGAACCAATCCCCGTCGATCCTTATCAAAGGATCTTAAATATTCTTCAAATTTAATTTTGGCCCTTTTTTCGGCCAAAATCATGATGGTACCCCTTGGAAAAGTGCGGAATCCCGCAACCTACGCTTTTCTTTCACTTTTTTGCGAATATCTCGGCTATTTCGCATCCAATCCAAAAAAGGAGCTCTATTTGTGATTCAGGGAACCAATCCCCGTCGATCCTTATCAAAGGATCTTAAATATTCTTCAAATTTAATTTTGGCCCTTTTTTCGGCCAAAATCATGATGGTACCCCTTGGAAAAGTGCGGAATCCCGCAACCTACGCTTTTCTTTCACTTTTTTGCGAATATCTCGGCTATTTCGCATCCAATCCAAAAAAGGAGCTCCATTTGTGATTCAGGGAACCAATCCCCGTCGATCCTTATCAGCATCAAAGGTACCCCTTGGAAAAGTGCGGAATCCCGCAACCTACGCTTTTCTTTCACTTTTTTGCGAATATCTCGGCTATTTCGCATCCAATCCAAAAAAGGAGCTCCATTTGTGATTCAGGGAACTAATCCCCGTCGATCCTCATCAAAGGATCTTAAATATTCTTCAAATTTAATTTTGGCCCTTTTTTCGGCAAAAGTCATGATGGTACCCCTTGGAAAAGTGCGGAATATCTCGGCTATTTCGCATCCAATCCAAAAAAGGAGCTCCATTTGTGATTCAGGGAACCAATCCCCGTCGATCCTTATCAAAGGATCTTAAATATTCTTCAAATTTAATTTTGGCCCTTTTTTCGGCCAAAATCATGATGGTACCCCTTGGAAAAGTGCGGAATCCCGCAACCTACGCTTTTCTTTCACTTTTTTGCGAATATCTCGGCTATTTCGCATCCAATCCAAAAAAGGAGCTCCATTTGTGATTCAGGGATCTAATCCCCGTCGATCCTCATCCTCATCAAAGGTACCCCTTGGAAAAGTGCGGAATCCCGCAACCTACGCTTTTCTTTCACTTTTTTGCGAATATCTCGGCTATTTCGCATCCAATCCAAAAAAGGAGCTCCATTTGTGATTCAGGGAACTAATCCCCGTCGATCCTCATCAAAGGATCTTCAATATTCTTCAAATTTATTTTTGGCCCTATTTTTGGCCAAAATCATGATGGTACCCCTTGGAAAAGTGCGGAATCCCGCAACCTACGCTTTTCTTTCACTTTTTTGCGAATATCTCGGCTATTTCGCATCCAATCCAAAAAAGGAGCTCCATTTGTGATTCAGGGAACTAATCCCCGTCGATCCTCATCAAAGGATCTTAAATATTCTTCAAATTTAATTTTGGCCCTTTTTTCGGCCAAAATCATGATGGTACCCCTTGGAAAAGTGCGGAATCCCGCAACCTACGCTTTTCTTTCACTTTTTTGCGAATATCTCGGCTATTTCGCATCCAATCCAAAAAAGGAGCTCTATTTGTGATTCAGGGAACCAATCCCCGTCGATCCTTATCAAAGGATCTTAAATATTCTTCAAATTTAATTTTGGCCCTTTTTTCGGCCAAAATCATGATGGTACCCCTTGGAAAAGTGCGGAATCCCGCAACCTACGCTTTTCTTTCACTTATTTGCGAATATCTCGGCTATTTCGCATCCAATCCAAAAAAGGAGCTCCATTTGTGATTCAGGGAACTAATCCCCGTCGATCCTCATCAAAGGATCTTAAATATTCTTCAAATTTAATTTTGGCCCTTTTTTCGGCCAAAATCATGATGGTACCCCTTGGAAAAGTGCGGAATCCCGCAACCTACGCTTTTCTTTCACTTTTTTGCGAATATCTCGGCTATTTCGCATCCAATCCAAAAAAGGAGCTCCATTTGTGATTCAGGGAACTAATCCCCGTCGATCCTCATCAAAGGATCTTAAATATTCTTCAAATTTAATTTTGGCCCTTTTTTCGGCCAAAATCATGATGGTACCCCTTGGAAAAGTGCGGAATCCCGCAACCTACGCTTTTCTTTCACTTTTTTGCGAATATCTCGGCTATTTCGCATCCAATCCAAAAAAGGAGCTCCATTTGTGATTCAGGGAACCAATCCCCGTCGATCCTTATCAAAGGATCTTAAATATTCTTAAAATTTAATTTTGGCCATTTTTTCGGCCAAAATCATGATGGTACCCCTTGGAAAAGTGCGGAATCCCGCAACCTACGCTTTTCTTTCACTTTTTTGCGAATATCTCGGCTATTTCGCATCCAATCCAAAAAAGGAGCTCCATTTGTGATTCAGGGAACTAATCCCCGTCGATCCTCATCAAAGGATCTTAAATATTCTTCAAATTTAATTTTGGCCCTTTTTTCGGCCAAAATCATGATGGTACCCCTTGGAAAAGTGCGGAATCCCGCAACCTACGCTTTTCTTTCACTTTTTTGCGAATATCTCGGCTATTTCGCATCCAATCCAAAAAAGGAGCTCCATTTGTGATTCAGGGAACTAATCCCCGTCGATCCTCATCAAAGGATCTTAAATATTCTTCAAATTTAATTTTGGCCCTTTTTTCGGCCAAAATCATGATGGTACCCCTTGGAAAAGTGCGGAATCCCGCAACCTACGCTTTTCTTTCACTTTTTTGCGAATATCTCGGCTATTTCGCATCCAATCCAAAAAAGGAGCTCCATTTGTGATTCAGGGAACTAATCCCCGTCGATCCTCATCAAAGGATCTTAAATATTCTTCAAATTTAATTTTGGCCCCTTTTTCGGCCAAAATCATGATGGTACCCCTTGGGAAAGTGCGGAATCCCGCAACCTACGCTTTTCTTTCACTTTTTTGCGAATATCTCGGCTATTTCGCATCCAATCCAAAAAAGGAGCTCCATTTGTGATTCAGAGAACCAATCCCCGTCGATCCTTATCAAAGGATCTTAAATATTCTTAAAATTTAATTTTGGCCCTTTTTTCGGCCAAAATCATGATGGTACCCCTTGTAAAAGTGCGGAATCCCGCAACCTACGCTTTTCTTTCACTTTTTTGCGAATATCTCGGCTATTTCGCATCCAATCCAAAAAAGGAGCTCCATTTGTGATTCAGAGAACCAATCCCCGTCGATCCTTATCAAAGGATCTTAAATATTCTTCAAATTTAATTTTGGCCCTTTTTTCGGCCAAAATCATGATGGTACCCCTTGGAAAAGTGCGGAATCCCGCAACCTACGCTTTTCTTTCACTTTTTTGCGAATATCTCGGCTATTTCGCATCCAATCCAAAAAAGGAGCTCCATTTGTGATTCAGGGAACTAATCCCCGTCGATCCTCATCAAAGGATCTTAAATATTCTTCAAATTTAATTTTGGCCCTTTTTTCGGCCAAAATCATGATGGTACCCCTTGGAAAAGTGCGGAATCCCGCAACCTACGCTTTTCTTTCACTTTTTTGCGAATATCTCGGCTATTTCGCATCCAATCCAAAAAAGGAGCTCTATTTGTGATTCAGGGAACTAATCCCCGTCGATCCTTATCAAAGGATCTTAAATATTCTTCAAATTTAATTTTGGCCCTTTTTTCGGCCAAAATCATGATGGTACCCCTTGGAAAAGTGCGGAATCCCGCAACCTACGCTTTTCTTTCACTTTTTTGCGAATATCTCGGTTATTTCGCATCCAATCCAAAAAAGGAGCTCCATTTGTGATTCAGGGAACTAATCCCCGTCGATCCTCATCAAAGGATCTTAAATATTCTTCAAATTTAATTTTGGCCCTTTTTTCGGCCAAAATCATGATGGTACCCCTTGGAAAAGTGCGGAATCCCGCAACCTACGCTTTTCTTTCACTTTTTTGCGAATATCTCGGCTATTTCGCATCCAATCCAAAAAAGGAGCTCCATTTGTGATTCAGGGAACTAATCCCCGTCGATCCTCATCAAATGATCTTAAATATTCTTAAAATTTAATTTTGGCCCCTTTTTCGGCCAAAATCATGATGGTACCCCTTGGAAAAGTGCGGAATCCCGCAACCTACGCTTTTCTTTCACTTTTTTGCGAATATCTCGGCTATTTCGCATCCAATCCAAAAAAGGAGCTCCATTTGTGATTCAGAGAACCAATCCCCGTCGATCCTTATCAAAGGATCTTAAATATTCTTCAAATTTAATTTTGGCCCTTTTTTCGGCCAAAATCATGATGGTACCCCTTGGAAAAGTGCGGAATCCCGCAACCTACGCTTTTCTTTCACTTTTTTGCGAATATCTCGGCTATTTCGCATCCAATCCAAAAAAGGAGCTCCATTTGTGATTCAGGGAACTAATCCCCGTCGATCCTCATCAAAGGATCTTAAATATTCTTCAAATTTAATTTTGGCCCTTTTTTCGGCCAAAATCATGATGGTACCCCTTGGAAAAGTGCGGAATCCCGCAACCTACGCTTTTCTTTCACTTTTTTGCGAATATCTCGGCTATTTCGCATCCAATCCAAAAAAGGAGCTCCATTTGTGATTCAGGGAACTAATCCCCGTCGATCCTCATCAAATGATCTTAAATATTCTTAAAATTTAATTTTGGCCCCTTTTTCGGCCAAAATCATGATGGTACCCCTTGGAAAAGTACGGAATCCCGCAACCTACGCTTTTCTTTCACTTTTTTGCGAATATCTCGGCTATTTCGCATCCAATCCAAAAAAGGAGCTCCATTTGTGATTCAGAGAACCAATCCCCGTCGATCCTTATCAAAGGATCTTAAATATTCTTAAAATTTAATTTTGGCCCTTTTTTCGGCCAAAATCATGATGGTACCCCTTGGAAAAGTGCGGAATCCCGCAACCTACGCTTTTCTTTCACTTTTTTGCGAATATCTCGGCTATTTCGCATCCAATCCAAAAAAGGAGCTCCATTTGTGATTCAGGGAACTAATCCCCGTCGATCCTCATCAAAGGTTCTTCAATATTCTTCAAATTTAATTTTGGCCCTTTTTTCGGCCAAAATCATGATGGTACCCCTTGGAAAAGTGCGGAATCCCGCAACCTACGCTTTTCTTTCACTTTTTTGCGAATATCTCGGCTATTTCGCATCCAATCCAAAAAAGGAGCTCCATTTGTGATTCAGGGAACTAATCCCCGTCGATCCTCATCAAAGGATCTTAAATATTCTTCAAATTTAATTTTGGCCCTTTTTTCGGCCAAAATCATGATGGTACCCCTTGGAAAAGTGCGGAATCCCGCAACCTACGCTTTTCTTTCACTTTTTTGCGAATATCTCGGCTATTTCGCATCCAATCCAAAAAAGGAGCTCCATTTGTGATTCAGGGAACTAATCCCCGTCGATCCTCATCAAATGATCTTAAATATTCTTAAAATTTAATTTTGGCCCCTTTTTCGGCCAAAATCATGATGGTACCCCTTGGAAAAGTGCGGAATCCCGCAACCTACGCTTTTCTTTCACTTTTTTGCGAATATCTCGGCTATTTCGCATCCAATCCAAAAAAGGAGCTCCATTTGTGATTCAGAGAACCAATCCCCGTCGATCCTTATCAAAGGATCTTAAATATTCTTCAAATTTAATTTTGGCCCTTTTTTCGGCCAAAATCATGATGGTACCCCTTGGAAAAGTGCGGAATCCCGCAACCTACGCTTTTCTTTCACTTTTTTGCGAATATCTCGGCTATTTCGCATCCAATCCAAAAAAGGAGCTCCATTTGTGATTCAGGGAACTAATCCCCGTCGATCCTCATCAAAGGTTCTTCAATATTCTTCAAATTTAATTTTGGCCCTTTTTTCGGCCAAAATCATGATGGTACCCCTTGGAAAAGTGCGGAATCCCGCAACCTACGCTTTTCTTTCACTTTTTTGCGAATATCTCGGCTATTTCGCATCCAATCCAAAAAAGGAGCTCTATTTGTGATTCAGGGAACCAATCCCCGTCGATCCTTATCAAAGGATCTTAAATATTCTTCAAATTTAATTTTGGCCCTTTTTTCGGCCAAAATCATGATGGTACCCCTTGGAAAAGTGCGGAATCCCGCAACCTACGCTTTTCTTTCACTTTTTTGCGAATATCTCGGCTATTTCGCATCCAATCCAAAAAAGGAGCTCCATTTGTGATTCAGGGAACTAATCCCCGTCGATCCTCATCAAAGGATCTTAAATATTCTTAAAATTTAATTTTGGCCCTTTTTTCGGCCAAAATCATGATGGTACCCCTTGGAAAAGTGCGGAATCCCGCAACCTACGCTTTTCTTTCACTTTTTTGCGAATATCTCGGCTATTTCGCATCCAATCCAAAAAAGGAGCTCCATTTGTGATTCAGGGAACTAATCCCCGTCGATCCTCATCAAATGATCTTAAATATTCTTAAAATTTAATTTTGGCCCCTTTTTCGGCCAAAATCATGATGGTACCCCTTGGAAAAGTGCGGAATCCCGCAACCTACGCTTTTCTTTCACTTTTTTGCGAATATCTCGGCTATTTCGCATCCAATCCAAAAAAGGAGCTCCATTTGTGATTCAGAGAACCAATCCCCGTCGATCCTTATCAAAGGATCTTAAATATTCTTAAAATTTAATTTTGGCCCTTTTTTCGGCCAAAATCATGATGGTACCCCTTGGAAAAGTGCGGAATCCCGCAACCTACGCTTTTCTTTCACTTTTTTGCGAATATCTCGGCTATTTCGCATCCAATCCAAAAAAGGAGCTCCATTTGTGATTCAGGGAACTAATCCCCGTCGATCCTCATCAAAGGATCTTCAATATTCTTCAAATTTAATTTTGGCCCTTTTTTCGGCCAAAATCATGATGGTACCCCTTGGAAAAGTGCGGAATCCCGCAACCTACGCTTTTCTTTCACTTTTTTGCGAATATCTCGGCTATTTCGCATCCAATCCAAAAAAGGAGCTCTATTTGTGATTCAGGGAACCAATCCCCGTCGATCCTTATCAAAGGATCTTAAATATTCTTCAAATTTAATTTTGGCCCTTTTTTCGGCCAAAATCATGATGGTACCCCTTGGAAAAGTGCGGAATCCCGCAACCTACGCTTTTCTTTCACTTTTTTGCGAATATCTCGGCTATTTCGCATCCAATCCAAAAAAGGAGCTCCATTTGTGATTCAGGGAACCAATCCCCGTCGATCCTTATCAAAGGATCTTAAATATTCTTCAAATTTAATTTTGGCCCTTTTTTCGGCCAAAATCATGATGGTACCCCTTGGAAAAGTGCGGAATCCCGCAACCTACGCTTTTCTTTCACTTTTTTGCGAATATCTCGGCTATTTCGCATCCAATCCAAAAAAGGAGCTCCATTTGTGATTCAGGGAACCAATCCCCGTCGATCCTTATCAAAGGATCTTAAATATTCTTAAAATTTAATTTTGGCCCTTTTTTCGGCCAAAATCATGATGGTACCCCTTGGAAAAGTGCGGAATCCCGCAACCTACGCTTTTCTTTCACTTTTTTGCGAATATCTCGGCTATTTCGCATCCAATCCAAAAAAGGAGCTCCATTTGTGATTCAGGGAACTAATCCCCGTCGATCCTCATCAAAGGATCTTCAATATTCTTCAAATTTAATTTTGGCCCTTTTTTCGGCCAAAATCATGATGGTACCCCTTGGAAAAGTGCGGAATCCCGCAACCTACGCTTTTCTTTCACTTTTTTGCGAATATCTCGGCTATTTCTCATCCAATCCAAAAAAGGAGCTCCATTTGAGATTCAGGGAACCAATCCCCGTCGATCCTTATCAAAGGATCTTAAATATTCTTCAAATTTAATTTTGGCCCTTTTTTCGGCCAAAATCATGATGGTACCCCTTGGAAAAGTGCGGAATCCCGCAACCTACGCTTTTCTTTCACTTTTTTGCGAATATCTCGGCTATTTCGTATCCAATCCAAAAAAGGAGCTCCATTTGTGATTCAGGGAACTAATCCCCGTCGATCCTCATCAAAGGATCTTAAATATTCTTCAAATTTAATTTTGGCCCTTTTTTCGGCCAAAATCATGATGGTACCCCTTGGAAAAGTGCGGAATCCCGCAACCTACGCTTTTCTTTCACTTTTTTGCGAATATCTCGGCTATTTCGCATCCAATCCAAAAAAGGAGCTCTATTTGTGATTCAGGGAACCAATCCCCGTCGATCCTTATCAAAGGATCTTAAATATTCTTCAAATTTAATTTTGGCCCTTTTTTCGGCCAAAATCATGATGGTACCCCTTGGAAAAGTGCGGAATCCCGCAACCTACGCTTTTCTTTCACTTTTTTGCGAATATCTCGGCCATTTGTGATTCAGGGAACCAATCCCCGTCGATCCTTATCAAAGGATCTTAAATATTCTTAAAATTTAATTTTGGCCCTTTTTTCGGCCAAAATCATGATGGTACCCCTTGGAAAAGTGCGGAATCCCGCAACCTACGCTTTTCTTTCACTTTTTTGCGAATATCTCGGCTATTTCGCATCCAATCCAAAAAAGGAGCTCCATTTGTGATTCAGGGAACTAATCCCCGTCGATCCTCATCAAAGGATCTTCAATATTCTTCAAATTTAATTTTGGCCCTTTTTTCGGCCAAAATCATGATGGTACCCCTTGGAAAAGTGCGGAATCCCGCAACCTACGCTTTTCTTTCACTTTTTTGCGAATATCTCGGCTATTTCTCATCCAATCCAAAAAAGGAGCTCCATTTGAGATTCAGGGAACCAATCCCCGTCGATTCTTATCAAAGGATCTTAAATATTCTTCAAATTTAATTTTGGCCCTTTTTTCGGCCAAAATCATGATGGTACCCCTTGGAAAAGTGCGGAATACCGCAACCTACGCTTTTCTTTCACTTTTTTGCGAATATCTCGGCTATTTCGTATCCAATCCAAAAAAGGAGCTCCATTTGTGATTCAGGGAACTAATCCCCGTCGATCCTCATCAAAGGATCTTAAATATTCTTCAAATTTAATTTTGGCCCTTTTTTCGGCCAAAATCATGATGGTACCCCTTGGAAAAGTGCGGAATCCCGCAACCTACGCTTTTCTTTCACTTTTTTGCGAATATCTCGGCTATTTCGCATCCAATCCAAAAAAGGAGCTCTATTTGTGATTCAGGGAACCAATCCCCGTCGATCCTTATCAAAGGATCTTAAATATTCTTCAAATTTAATTTTGGCCCTTTTTTCGGCCAAAATCATGATGGTACCCCTTGGAAAAGTGCGGAATCCCGCAACCTACGCTTTTCTTTCACTTTTTTGCGAATATCTCGGCTATTTCGTATCCAATCCAAAAAAGGAGCTCCATTTGTGATTCAGGGAACTAATCCCCGTCGATCCTCATCAAAGGATCTTAAATATTCTTCAAATTTAATTTTGGCCCTTTTTTCGGCCAAAATCATGATGGTACCCCTTGGAAAAGTGCGGAATCCCGCAACCTACGCTTTTCTTTCACTTTTTTGCGAATATCTCGGCTATTTCGCATCCAATCCAAAAAAGGAGCTCCATTTGTGATTCAGGGAACCAATCCCCGTCGATCCTTATCAAAGGATCTTAAATATTCTTCAAATTTAATTTTGGCCCTTTTTTCGGCCAAAATCATGATGGTACCTGTTAAGAGGAGCCCAATAATTTTTGTGTTACTCCAATGAGTTCCGTTTTAAAACTGTTTTTATTTATTTCCATTCTCTTATAAGAAAGATACATGAAAATCTTAAATCTATTTAAAAATACTTATCAACGAACTCTACGCTGACATGCTATGTGACCCTTTTCTAAGTGCTTCAAGTGCACCACATATGTACATATGTACTTAGGCTGCAGGGGATCGGTCTCAAATCATGCCTATCTCTTATTTCCATGGCTCCGATCCCTTGAGACTCTATCTTTGGATTCTAATCGTGTTCAATGCTTGAACATTCTGCAAAGGGCCACAAAAACTGGTGTACATTTTATATTTTTTAGAATTAGTATGCATGTATGTATATGTGTATTTTGGCTTTTGTATTATTATGATAACAATATATAGTTCACTGTATATTTTTAACTCATATGTTGAAATATTTTAACATTGCTTAAGATATTAGCTCTCATGTTCAACATAATGTTTGAACATCCTGCAAGGGGCCACAAAAGAGCCTTAATTATATCTATATATATTTTTATTCGATTATTTAGTGGACTGTAATTTTTATTTATTTTATTTCTTATTGGTATTAGATTTATCACTTAATTATCGTATCAAATTATTATATTATATAATAAACATATAAAATCAACTTTTTTTTTTTTACACATTTGGCATTGGGGTTGGCAATGCAATAGCCAACAATTGTCTTTTCAACTTTAATTTTCTTAAATAGGATATAATCAGTACAATAATGATTAGTATTACTAAAATTAAAGAGCTATGACCTGACACATGATGAAAATCGATATTTTTTAGTTCTAAATTTTGTGCTTTCAAATGTTCTATTTGTTTGGCCAGGTGAGCTATTTCGGCTGTATGATTAATAACAGGAGGCTTTAGAGGGTCCCAAGCAATTCTCGGAATTTCCTTTATTTCTCCTATATAAGCCGAAGCTGTTGGCTCTTGACTTTCAGTTTCAATAATATGCTGAGCAATTAGAATTTTATCATCGGTCCGAGCTGTACATTCTGAACTGATTGTCAATATGCCTTGCTCCGGCAAATCAATGATCTGAATTTTGGATTGGCCACATTGGAGCCTCAACTTAGTGTTTTCCTCAACTTTAAACAACCAACTACTTCTTTTTTCTAGTTCTGCCCAAAAGGAAATTGATGATAAGACAGGTTTGTAAATGCAATTGAAAGGTCTATTAGGTTTAAGGGGTCCTAGCTGACAACTATTATCATTGCCATTGCTCCATGGCCAGCTGCCGTCACAAACTCTTTTGCTTGTTTTCCACTTTTGGCATTTACTAATTGTAGCCTCCGTCATTAGGTGGTATGAATCTATCTCAAAGTTGTACACCAAATATTCCGAGTCAATTTGAGCTAGAATAGTTTGATTTTCTGCTCTAACTGGAACAGGAATAACCCTGAACAGTTTAGACGCATGCCGACCAAACAGAGGAATTTTCGCATTGATGATCAGTTTTTTGTCTACGAATAACCCTCTTGCAGTAAGTAAGGTATACACATCCTTTAATTCTGTACCTGATCTTTTCCCTGGAAGAATCAAATTTTCAGATAGAACGTCCTTAATTCTAGCTATTTCAGTTTTAAGCTGACTCGGACGTAATATATTGGTGTTAAGCCTTCCATGGTTAATATCAATTAACAGGCTTATGATGCCTGCTTGAATTTTTTCGCATTCCTCGATCAAACTACTCAATTCCTTTGTTACCATAAAGAATTTAATAGACTCTTTGTATACGTAATATGACTCTTGCAGTATTACAGTCATATTTTCTATTCTTTTGTTCATACTTCTGAAGTTTGCATTGACTTCTTCCGTAGTTTTCTTTAGAATATTGGTAGTAGATTCGACTAACGAAGTTTGTTTGTTGCTTAACTCTTTTAAATTTTCTTGGTTGCTTAACAAATTTTTCATATTTTCTTCCATTTGAACCCGATCATCTTCATCCATTACTCCAAACAAAATATGGTATAAAGATCCTATAAATTCAAACGGTGCCCGCTTTTGCCTCGATTTATTGTGAGTCATGAAGAGTTTATTATTTTCCTCCAACTCTAAAATCTGTTTGAGTGTGTTGTCTAAAATAAGGTAGCACTGATCTTCAAACCCATGAAGTTTTTCACAAACTGATCTCATTTTGGTGATTATGTTTTTTCCTTTATGGATCATCTCGAAATATGCTTCCATATCGTAGAATATTACTAAATTCCATGAGGATGAAACCACTTCTATGTCTCCCATCGGATCTAAATATACGGACGAGGATTTGGAAATTTCTTCAAAACCATATTTTGAATCTCTGATTGCTGGTGCTGCGTTCGTTAGCTGACAGCATAATGAAAGCATTATTAAGGCCAGCATCACTCCCAGCTTAGACAATCTAACACTACTTCTCGCTTTGGGCGGGTAGGATCTATTTTGACGTGCTTCTGCGTCATCTAGATCATTTACACCAGCTAGGGGGCAAATTTTATTTAAAGGTCTGGTTACAAAATTCTCTTGCACCCTAAGCTTAACAACTCTGACTTTTTCGTCCTTTCCTTTATGGACTTCTTCAACCTTTCCTAGAGGCCACCTTGCTGGATGGCAACTATCATCTTTTAATATAACAATTTGACCTTTTTTTATATTTGAAGAATTTCTTTTCCATTTGTATCTTTGTTGCAAAGTATTTAAATAATCATCCTTCCATTTATTCCAAAAATCTCTTTTTATTTTCTGAAGGAATCTCCATCTATCTAAATTATTAATTTTCCCAGTTTCGTCGTTGGGTTCGATTGCATCTAATAGCGGTCTTCCAATTAAAAAATGACCAGGAGTTAGCACCTCATTACCGTCTACATCCTCGCTGGATGAGTACAAAGGCCTTGAATTTAAAACTGCTTCTATTTGGCAAAGTAATGTAGACATTTCTTCATATGTTAGTACATTGTCCCCAATTACTCGTTTTAAATGGTACTTCATTGATTTTACTCCTGCTTCCCATATTCCTCCGAAATGGGGGCTTGCCGGGGGAATAAAATGCCACTCAATTCTTTCCTTCTGTAATTGCGCTGCTATTTTACTATTTTCCCTAATGGCCTTTTCTAACTCCTCGTCTAATTTTCTTGACGCTCCTATAAAATTTGTTCCATTGTCTGAATATATGTTTGCACATTTTCCCCTTCTAGCAAGAAACCGCTTAAATGCGGCTAGAAAGGCATCAGACGTTAAGTCACTAACCACTTCTAAGTGGATAGCCTTTGTGGCCATGCAAACAAATACCGCAATATATCCTTTAAATGTTTTTTGACCGCGGTTTTTGGAGCATCTTATTAGGTATGGCCCTGCATAATCGATCCCCGTATTCAAGAAAGGATACGATATGTTTACTCTGTAATCAGGTAGATTTCCCATTATTTGTTCTACGGTGTTTTTGCGATACCTTGAACATTTTACACATTCTCGTAGTTGCTTTTTTAATAAATTTTTCAACCCAAATACCCAATATTTGCGTTGAACATAGTTTTTCATTAAATTTATACCTCCATGAAGCGTGTTTTTATGAGCATCCCTTATTATCAAAGTCGAAATGCTACCTTTGTCTAAAATTATAGGATGCTTGACTTCAAATGCCGCTTTAGAGTTTTGCAGTCTTCCACCTACCCGAAGTATTCCATTAGTATCTAAAAACGGGTTGAGTCCTATTATTTTGCTGCTAATTTCAATCTCTTTATTTTTTCTAAGGTACTGTATTTCTTTGTTAAATTGCCTCTCCTGATGTTTTTTAATTATGATTATTTCAGCTTCTTTTAACTCTTTTGCTGTTAAAAACTTTGTGTTAGAATTCGTTCTTGTTTTTATCTTTAAAAATCGATTTACGTAAGCTATCACTCGTGTTAATTTATGCATGCAAGAGAACTTTTGCATCAAGTCGTAAATCGCGTCATCTTTGGTTTCTATTAGCGTACTTAATATTAAGGATTCCTCCATGATTAGCGGCTGTGGCCACTGACTTTTTGGCTCAGTCAACCATTTTGGCCCTCTCCACCAAAGATTGCAATTTACCAATTGATTTGCGCTAATTCCTCTTGACGCCAGATCTGCTGGATTATCTTCGGATCTTATATGATTCCATTCAGCATTTTTTAATGACCGAATTTCATCTGTTCTACGCCTGATAAATTTTATCTTATTTAACCCATTTTTAATCCAGGCTAACGTTATGGTTGAATCACTCCATGCATATAGTTCTACTTTGTAATTTTTCATGGTTTCCATTATGCGCATCATTAACTTACTAAGCAAGTGTGCTGCGCATAATTCTAGTTTTGGAATAGTTTTTCTATTTTTTATCGGATTCACCCTACTTTTGCTAGCGATTATGATCACCTCCGATCCTACCTTCGCATATACTACTGCCGCATAAGCCTTTTCCGAAGCGTCTGCAAAGCCATGAATTTGAATACATAATTCGACTTTAAAATTAATCCATCTAGGGACCCTTATTTGCTCCAACGCCTCTAACCCTGATTTATATTCTTCCCATTCCTTACGATCTTCATTACCTAGCTCTTGATCCCAATTGATTCCTGCTGTCCACAATTTTTGCATGAAGATTTTTCCCACAATTGTTACCGGTCCCAACCAACCTAATGGATCGAATATTTTTGATAATGTGGACAAGACGAATCTTTTCGTTAATATTTTAGGTTTAGTACAACATACTGTAAATTTAAACTCGTCCTTGCAAGGGTCCCATTGTAGCCCTAAGGTTTTTATAAATTCATCTTCTCTGATGCTAACTATTTTATTATCTCCTGAATTTTCTACCATTTCTAATATTTTTGCTTTATTTGAAACCCACTTTCTCAAATTAAACCCAGAGTTCGATAGCTCCTTAGAGATTAATTCAACTATGGTTATGGCATCTTCTATTGAATTTGCTCCTGTCATGAGGTCGTCCATATAAAAATCATTTTTTATTATTTCCCCAATCATTTTGTTTTCACAATTTTCACCTATATCTGCTAATACTCTAGTTGCTAAATATGGGGCGGAAGCGGTACCATAAGTAACCGTAGTTAGTTTGTAAGTATTAACTTTCGTTTTTGGGTCATCCCTCCACAATATATATTGATATTTTTGATCGTTATTTTTTATTTTAATTTGTCGGTACATTTTTTCAATGTCCGATGACACCACATATTCCCACTTACGCCAATTTATGATAATATCAAAAATATCTTTTTGAACTCTTGGTCCAACCCACATAATATCATTTAGGCTTTTCTTATTACTGGTTTTAGCTGAAGCATCAAAAACTACTCTTAATTTTGTTGTGAGACTGGATTCTCTGATAACAGCTTGGTGAGGAAGGTAATACTTTCCTTCATCATTTACTTCGACCATATGTCCTAAGTCCAAATATTCTTTCATAAATTTTGAATATTCAACTCGAAGTTTTTCATTTTTTTGTAATCTTTTTTCTAAGTTCATGAACCGAGCCATTGCTTGATTCTTTGAGTCTCCTAATGTTATGTCTTCTTTAAATGGTATAGCGACAATATATTTTCCATTCGAATCTTTTGTTGTATATTTTTTAAAATTTTTTTCACATATTTCTGTCTCTAAATCATTGTTATCCTCTTCTTCTACCTCCCAATATCGGTCCATATGTTTTAGCTCGATACTGGTTGCTACAATTGATTTACTTCCCCTGGATTTTGTGCAACCTGACACTGTCCATCCAAAGATTGTTTTTTGCCCAAGAAGCATACCTTTTTTGGTTATCTCCGGTAGTAAAATTTGTGGATATAAATCCGCACCAATAACAAGGTCAATTCGACCAGGTTTATCGAAATTGGGATCCGCCAAGTAGAATTCTTTCCAATCCGACTTATTTATAATAATTTTATTTGTGGGGAGACATTTCATAAGTTTTGGTAAAATAATGGCGTTTGTGTTAAATTCTTTTGAATATTTACCATTATTTTTAAGGGTCAATTTTAATTTGTGATTTGAAACACAGGCACCTGTTGGTGATACTCCACTTATTTCAGTGTGCGCTTTTATTTTTGGCAACTTAAGTTTTTGTGCCGCTTCTTCAGAAATCAGAGTGCTTTGTGACCCATTGTCAATCAATGCTCTAAATTTTCCGAATTCACCATCTTGACCTTTAATCTGAACATACGCCGTGGCCAACAGCGCTGGTTCAGAGGTCATGCATGTATTTACATTCTCTTTTTTAAAATGCAACATGCTATGATGTGAAAATCTTTGACAATACGAGCATACTAGCTCGCTTGTACATTTGATGGTTGAGCTGTGCTTTAAACATCTGTAGCACAAATTCAATTTTTTAACTACGTCCATTCTTTCCTGTGGACTTAATGCTTTAAATTTATAGCAAACAATTAATTGATGCCCGGGCATTTTGCACATCAGGCATGTTTGGCTATTTGGGTTATTTTTTATTATTTTTTTTGTTGTTGATTCATTACCAAATGATGTCAATGAACTAAGTCGTTGATCTAAAAATTCTATGACATCTTTTAAATTTTGGATTTCATTCGACTTTTTTACTTGGCCCTCATATTGTTGTAGAGCCTCAATATTAAATTTCTTTATAATTATATGCGCAAAAATGCAATCTGATTCTTCGGTCAGATTTGCTTTAAGACGCATCATATAAATTGATTCATTTATAGAATCAATTGTATTTTTTAAAAGCCTATATGAGTCCAAATTTATTTTTGGAAGTTCAATGAGGCGATTCAGCTGATCTGAAAATATTTTTCTATTATTTTCATACCGCTTTACAAGTAACTCCCAGGCTGCATCATAATTGTTGCCTGAGCCCAGCAATAAATGGGAAACCACATTTCGTGCTTCCCCTTTTAGAGCACTTTTAAGGTAGCTTAGCTTCAAGGATGGACTTAAATCCATCCTGGAATGCACAAGTTCCTTAAATAGTTCATAAAAATGGTCCCAATCTTTGGAATTTCCAAAGAAATTGGGGACCTCAATTTTTGGTAGGGTAGGTAGTTCTTCCATTCTAGCGCCACCTTCTACTTTACCTATTTCGTTTTTGTTGATTTTATTAATCATTAGCTCAATGTGTATCTCAACATCGTCTTTGAGCTCTATTATTTTCGACTTATATTTGTTATTTAGCCTTTCATTATTTATTTGATCGGACATTGTTTCTACTCTGCTGAGCAACATTTTTAATTTTTTAATTCTTATGGGAAAGGTTTCAGCTTTCCTTTCCTGAATTTCTATGTATGTTGTCTCGAGGTAATCCTCGAGGTGCTTTAAAGCCTCCTCAAGCCTAGAAAAAAGCTCATCCTGGCTACAAATTTTTTTAATTTTGTCCTTGGCGGACTTAAACTTTGACAGCATGCTATCGAAATGATTTTTTGTAAAATAATCATGTTCCACAGCCCCAAGTTGAACCAACTGATTGTGGTTCGTACAGGCCTTTAGCTCAATATTTTTTAGTATTTCTCTATCCTCTTCTACATAGGTGTTTTTTGCTAGTATAGCATCTATTTGCTGGGTGAGGCGCACCTGGTCCTCAATAATTGCTATTTTTTCTTTAGTCGACATTATATTTTTTTTTTTTTTTTTTATATATATATATTTTTTTCAATTAAAATTAAATTTAAAATATAAAACTAAATGGTTAAAAAGAAACCGAAACTTGCCGATGACTAAATGTAATTGCTGCTGTTGTTTTGCTGCTGCTGCCAATCCTGCTGTTGCTCTGGTTGTTGTTGTCGCTGCTGCTGCTCTGGCTGTTGATGTTGCTGCTGCTACGGCTCTGGCTGTTGATGTTGCTACTGTTTGTTGTTGTTTTTGCTGCTGCTGTTGTTGTTGCTGCTGCTGCTGTTGTTGTTGCTGCTGCTGCGGCTCTGGCTATTGGTGTTGTTGCTGTTTGTTGTTGTTTTTGCTGCTGCTGTTGTTGTTACTGCTGCTGCGGCTCTGGCTATTGGTGTTGTTGTTGCTGCTGTTGTTGTTGTTGTTGTTTTTGTTTTTGTCTGTTGTTTTTTATTTATTTTTGTTGATGTTGTTTTTTTTTTTTTTTTCACAATCACATTTATTTATTTTTTAACTTTTCCGATGTAGGGCCTCGGATACGCCAACAAACACACAATTTTTTATATATTTATTTTTTGTATAAATATTTTTATATATATTTTTTTTTATTTCGGTATTGTTCCGAAAAAAAAAAAATACTTTATAGAAAAGTACAAATTTCTATTTATTTATGCACATTGGCATTTATTTGGTTTTATTTTCTGTGTTCCTTACCTCTTGGGGGGAAACGACAGAAGACTACGATTTTTAAACTGGGCTCTTTTTTACCCAGATCGTAGCCTTATTTTTTAGCTACCCTGGGCTGAGAATTTGTGTTTTTCTATAGCCACTTATAGGTGCCAGTTTTTTAAACCTGAGTCTCTTACCACAGGGGGGAAAACGTCAGGGTGTCTCAAAGGACCAAATGTTAAGAGGAGCCCAATAATTTTTGTGTTACTCCAATGAGTTCCGTTTTAAAACTGTTTTTATTTATTTCCATTCTCTTATAAGAAAGATACATGAAAATCTTAAATCTATTTAAAAATACTTATCAACGAACTCTACGCTGACATGCTATGTGACCCTTTTCTAAGTGCTTCAAGTGCACCACATATGTACATATGTACTTAGGCTGCAGGGGATCGGTCTCAAATCATGCCTATCTCTTATTTCCATGGCTCCGATCCCTTGAGACTCTATCTTTGGATTCTAATCGTGTTCAATGCTTGAACAGTACCCCTTGGAAAAGTGCGGAATCCCGCAACCTACGCTTTTCTTTCACTTTTTTGCGAATATCTCGGCTATTTCGCATCCAATCCAAAAAAGGAGCTCCATTTGTGATTCAGGGAACCAATCCCCGTCGATCCTTATCAAAGGATCTTAAATATTCTTCAAATTTAATTTTGGCCCTTTTTTC